>CM022299.1:144942637-145299810 GCA_011799875.1 Thinopyrum elongatum
GACTAGGTGATAAACAATCATCAACGGAATGAGCCTATGTTAAGGCAGGTGGGTCCCCCGTGCCAGACTGAACCCTCCCTGCTCCCCTCTTCTTTCTCGATAGCGGGCGGCTGGTGGCGGAGCTATAGTTCTCGGCTGCGGCAGATTAGGTGAGTGATTCGGAACCCTACTCTATGTCGATTTAGATCTGACGGCAGCGCCTCTGTTTGCGTATGATTTGGAATCTAGATTGTGGGGGGCGCGGGTGGGCTGAACGAGATGGAACCGACATTGACAAACAGGGGGGATGGTGTTGCAAGGGTTGCTACCGTTGATTGGAACTCAGTAGAATTAGATGACCCTACAGATTTGTTCACTGCACCAATGGCCGACACTGAGATGGCATTTTTTTGGCATTCCAGTAGATGATAGAGATAAGGAGGAGAGGGGTGAATCTAGTTTGCCAGCTGATGCTAACAGAGATTCATCCGAGGATGTGGATGGACAGTTGATGGAAGATGCTGCAGATGGTGCTGATGATGCACATGATGATGAGATGGTAAATGTCTATGACGAAGAAAACCCTGTTATTGAAGTGGGGAAGTTGTGGCCAAACATGGATCGGTTTAGGATATGTTTCAAGACAGGGCCGGCCCTGAGGGGGGCAGGGGGGGCGGCTGCCCCGGGCCCCCCAAAATGAGGGGCCCCCTCCAGGTACTCACGTAGCCCATGGCTTCCTCTAGAAAAAATAGCCCAAAAAGAAATAGCCCAAGAAGGGAATTAGCAGGAACGCTGCACACATACGCATGTATCCCACGAGACAATGCCCTATTTCCCTTCCAATCAGGATTCAATGGTGGCAGGTCTCCAGCACTGGCGCCTCCGATCTCTAGGCCCTTCCTATTCAATCGGGATTCAATGGCGGCAGGTCTCTATCTCCAGCCCTAGGGCCCTGATCCTGAGATGCGAGTCAGCCGGTTGGTCTTAGCGTTGGACACAGGGAGTCACACCGGCGCACGCAGCATGAGCATTGTCGAGCGCCTCCGGTAATACAGTTAAACAGATCCGAGGTAATGTCATATTGCCCTTCCTATTCCCCACATACGTACTCCAGAATGATGCATAGCTTGCGTCGTAAACCCATTGATGCAATTTTATTTATTTTCAGCACTACATGTTATGACGTCCTCCAGAATCTATGCATGGCCTATTGTTATGCTATTTTATAATATAGGCGTAACCTAGGGAACAATTGCCTAAAAAAGATGTTTGAGTCGATTTCCTCCTCCCTCAACCGAGCACCACATCTTCTTCCTCCGTTCGAGTATTGTCCCAATAGAACTTTGAAATGCGCGAGCGGTGACAGTTGTACCTGTACTGCAGGAATAAGAAAACTTGATATTCACTCAATTTAATTTCCCGCCCCGCCCCGCCTCTCCATTGATAGAGACGCTGCAACGATCCATCTCATCCCCTGCTCCGGTAAGGTTCCCGCGAGCCCTCGCCGGCTCTGGCATCCTCATCTCGAGCTCGTCTGCGGTCTAATCTAAGGTGTGATAAGAAAAAGAACACACACCCACCCACATGTGAACCATCATTCTCTACTCCATTAGTGATGTCACGCTAGCCACGATTTCCCCGATCAGCATAGTGAGGACATGCGTCGTCTCGTCTAGGCCAACTAGGACCAAAATTGTTCTCCCACCCTCCTATATCGACCAACACAATTTCTATTGCAAGGCAATTGAGAAATAGCAACCCACAAAAAATTGAGAAATAGCAAATGTGTGTTCATATTAAGGGGCCCCGAGTTTTAGTTTCGCCCCGGGCCCCCAAATTATCAGGACCGGCCCTGTTTCAAGACTTATGCGGTCAAGCATGAGTTTGATGCCAAGACTAAGTGGACTGATAGAAAGAAGTTTTATGCGATGTGCAGAGGTTTTGATAAAAACGCCAAGCCTTGCAAGTGGTACATATCTGCTAGATGCCAACCTGATGGAAGTACCATCAGGGTTAACCAAATCCCACACCAACATACTTGTATTACAAGTTCACAGAGAGTATCAACCATGACATCACACATTTGGGGTGCAGAAAAGATCACTCCTATTTTAGCCAAAAAACCAAGTACTACTCCAAAGAAACTTTTAGTAGACTTAGAAAATCAGTGCCCCATTAAGCTGAAATATACCACAGTGTGGAAGGCAAAACAAAGGGCAATGAAACAATTATGTGGTGATTGGGAAAATACATTCAGGAAGCTTTATAACTTCAAAGCTAAGGTGGAGAAGAGGTCTGGCAGTGTTGTTGAGAAAGATACTGAGGCAACAGAGATGGCAAAGTCATTTTCTCTAATTTCTTTATGGCTTTAAAGCCTTGCGTCGATGGCTTCAAAGTAGGGTACCATCCATATGTGAGGATAGGCTCTTCATCTTTGACTGACAAGTGGAATGGTCAATTGGCAACATGCAATGCTCTAGATGGCCATAATTGGATGTTCCCTGTTGCTATTGGCTTGTTTCAGTCAAAGACAGAGGTTTCATGGACATGGTTCATGATGTAGTTGAAAAGATGCACAGGGTCAGTGTCACCTTTGGCATTCCACACAGATGCATGTAAAGAGCTAGAAATTGCAGTCAAGAATGTTTTCCCCATGCTGAGCAGAGGGAGTGCTTCGGCCATATGTGGATGAATTTGATCAAAAAAATTAGTGGGGAAGAATTTGAGCACATGTGGCCAGCAACAAGATCTTACACTAGTTAGACACATTCATATCATCTTGGTAAGATAATGGTAGCATGCAGTGAGTTTGTTCCATGGATGAACACCTACCAATCTCTATTATGGTACATGTTAGGATTTAACACTGCCATCAAGTGTGATTATATCAACAATAACTTGGCAGTGAGTTTTAACAACAAGGTGAAGCAGTTTATAAACTTGCATGTGCATGACATGTTTGACCAAATAAGGAGCATGATCATGTGTTTGTGGCAATTGATAAGAAGGATTGGTGATTGTCTGCAAGGGGATAAGCTTCCTGTAGTGGTACAACAGGTGGTCAACAGGAGCAGAAATGTTACACATTTTTCTGTTGAAAAATCTACAGTGTGGGGTGCTGAAGTTAGAGATACCAAGACTGGAAGGCAGCATGTTGTTAACACTGAAATGCATGACTGTACTTGCCTAGAGTGGTAACACACTGGGAAACCATGTGAGCATCCCATGCTTTTCTTGGCCTCCCGCCCGAATATAAACATGCACCAATATTTCCATGAATATTACTCAGTGACAAGATTCAAGGATGCGTATGCAGCTCCAATTCCAGCACTTACAGATCAGTCTTAGTGGCCTGAAGTGGAAATCAAATTTTCCATGTGTCCTCCCTTAACGAAAAGAAAGGTTGCCAGGCCTAAGGAGAGTACATTCAAGGCATCATTTGAGAAAGGTGAGAATAGTAATAAGGGAGAGAAAGATCCAAAGCCTAAAAGGTCCCAAAAAGGTAACAAAAATAGATGCAAGATGTGCCAGGAACTTGGGCACCGAAAAGGATCTCCAAAATGTCGTTACACTCTTGAAAGGCTAAAGTATGTTCATGTTTGTGATGTTTGTTGATTTGACTTCTTTTTTCAATTACTAACCAAATGACATGCTTTGTTTGTCAGGAGGAAGCGTGCAGGCCAGCCCCTGGTTGCTGAAACATTGCAAACTGAAGCTAATCCAGCTGTTGTGGCGGAAACTGAAACTCGTACTACTAGTCCAGTGAAGAAAACCAAGAGCATTAGTGAGCTTTGTGCTATGAAATCAAAAGCAAGCTGTCGTAAGAAGAAGAAGACGAAGTGAAAACTATTGGTCTATGAGTCTCATTTTGTGTGATGTAATGCTACATGTATTTTCATGTGTGTTGTACTTTGAAAACTATGTGCAATGTTTTAAATTTAAGCCAGATTTCAAATTTGAACCAACTATCAAATTTGAGGCACATTTCAAATTTGTACTTTGATGTGTATTGATGTTCCAGTGCATTCTCAACTTTTATGCACATTAGGTGATCAATTCGAGCACTTTTGTGAAGTAAAACACATATTCATGAAAAATGAACTCCAAATGAGCTCCAAAGCTAGGGCAAACAACCCTATTTCTAAGAATTTTTTTAACTTCTCCAAATGAGTTAAAAATATCCTTAATATCTACTGCGCAAATATAGGGCCCATGCCCAATATGGGATCGTTTGGACAAACTATGCCATGGTTAACCCTAAACCCTAGCCCATTCCCCTTCAAAATGATGCAACCTTGTCTGTGATAGCTAAGTTATGTGAAGGAAATTTCATGAAAATATCCGTAGTCATGGTTTCTTATTTTTCCTAGCAACTTAGTAGCATAAAACGATGATGTGTAGAAGTTTCATATGTTTTGAATTAGTTATGCTCAACCCTAACCTTTGAAACCCTCTCAAAACCCCTCAAACCCCTCTCAAAACCCCGCACCATCAGGGTCGTTGGATCGCTGTTCGGGGACGGTTTGGATCAGGTGCTTGGGTTTGCCATGGTCGATCCGCGAGAGGAGACCTGATTGGTTTGAACGGACGTGAGTGGCCCACCTGGCAGCGGCAACACAGGGACAAGCGAGAGCGGCCGCGGGCTGGACACCTTTTCTCAAACACATTCATTCGAGGCGGCACGCTCGTTGGACCGATGGGACATCGTAGAAAGGCCAAAGTCTCAACCTGCCATGCATGCGCGCAGCCTCCCCGTTGGCATGCATGCACACGCAGCCACCCGATGCAGCTTCGTCGCATCAGGGCAATTTGTGCGGCCTAGGGACGCACTTTACCAATCGACACGCTTGATTCAGTGTGAAAACACATAGGGCTCCGGTGGGCTATTATTGCCATTATCAGCGGAGGCAGTGCTCCGATGAACACATTCAAATGGGTGTGTCACACCGATGAACGCATTCAAACGGGCGCGTTGCACCGCGGCTATTTAAACACCCCCGTCTACATCTTCCTCTCAACTCGATCTCACATCCATCCGTGCCCCCTTCTTCTTCTCCAAAAGCCAAAGCAAAAGCCAGATCCCGCCCAAGACAAGATGCAGTACTACGGCCCAGCCTACCGTCTACCGGCCACCGTGCCGGAGATGCTGTACCCCGCGGGGGTCGTCGTGGAGGACATCCTATGCGTGTGGGCCATCTCAAGGTGGAGAGGCCCGATGGAGCTGGCGAACTTCTTCCTCACTGCCGGCTACCGCCACATCCCATGCGGCTCTCCGGTCATGTTCCGCGTGGAACAAGTTCGGGAAAACGGGTGTGTCGTGGTGTAAGACAATCACCTATGGGGCCATCGGCCCCTTGTGGTTCGGCAAAGGGGGAGGTCACATTGCATAAAGAGCAGAGGCTATGGAATCAGCACGACGGTGGAGACACTGGTGGTTTTTACCCAGGTTTGGGCTGCTATGAAGCATAAACCCCTACTCCTGCTTTGGTGGATTGGATGAGGGAACACGACGACAACGCAGTGCTCAAGCCCGGCAAGGTCGCCTCGGGGAGAGCAGCTACGCGCGTACAAGTGTGCCAGGAGTCGAATCATTTGCTCGGTTGCCATGGACCTCCTTTTATAGCTTAAGGGGTGACCACAGTGGCAAAACAGTCTTTATCTAATGATTAGATAGCTAACAGTGCTATCATACCTAACTCTGGCAGTTAGGACAAAGTGCATTAAATGCATTGCTAGGTGTCGTGCTGAGGGTGCAGCCCGGCAAGCCTGCCGTGCCGCTTAATCATCTTCTGCTTATCTGCTTGACACGCCTCTGGACGGGTGTCGTATGAGGGTAATCTATCTTCCAGATGACTGCCACGTGCTCAGTGGAAGCCACTTAATCACTTGGGAGCTCGACACCGCACTGAAAACTAATTTGCGTTGCGGTGTGGTGGAACGGTGGAGCGGTGGTGCCTTGGCGGGGAGATCCGCCCTTGGCGGACCCGGCAAGCTTGCCGGGGAAATCCTAGACTTGTCCCTGGGATGGCCTCGACCCTGCCAGGCTCTCCTGCCCGGCAAGGGAGGCTTTCCCAAGATGATGCTCTGCTGTCTTGCTTGTCTTGGTCTTCTTGATCCGCTCTTTGATCTCACTAAGAGCTGCTTCTCTGGCTTGGCCTTGGTTTGTATTAATGTTTGAACAAACGATGCCAGCACGCCTGTGTATAAGTCTGGGCAACAAACGTAAATGTTCGTTGCACCGACAGGAGCCCCCTGGCCTGGCCCATACGTGCTGCCAGGCATCGTTGGGGTAGGCCCCAACAAGTACACAGGCAAGCACTTTGGCCGAGCCGCGATGGGATTCCCTTATCTCTTGATACCTTCTTTGCTTCTTCATTAACCTGTGATTGAATCAGTTTCTGGTTTTCCCGTGCGTCATGTGGGACGATGTGGGGTTACCCACGTAATAGCCCGTGGGTTTGCCCACATTCACGGGGAGGTAACTGCCATTTTACTCGTCCCACTACCCATGCCATTTCTGCCACGTACGCTACATGCATTGCGCAGGGTTGGTGGCGGGCACGTACGGCGCGTACGGCGCGGGGATGAGTGCCATGGCAGAAGACCCAGCATCATGGATAGGCGCAAAAGGGCGGTCGTGGATTCTGAATGTTGTTAGTGGTGCAGAGGGGTTGGATTGACGGAGCGGGGCGGTTGCCTCCTGAGCGAGGAGCCAGCCCCCGGCCACGCCCCCCTATAAAAGGGAGGCACGGGTGGGGTACTCGCTCACACACATCTCCTCCTTCTCCTTCTCCTCGCATCCTTCCTCTGTTACGGTGAGGGGAAGAGGACGTGGTCGAACCTCAGTAGTGGCGACGAGGGTCTCTTCTCGGCAGCGCCTCCCTCCCGTGCAGAGGACGCAGGGGTGGAGTCCAGCGCACAAGGTGGCGCCAGAGGGCGTGGGCGCGGTCGCCGTGGTGCTAGGGGCCGAGGAGGATGCGGCGGCAGTCTGGTCGCTCCTCCCCCGGTCGCTTTGGCTCCGATGGAGGGCCACGTTGGAGACCAGCCGCTGGAGTTCATCATCAAGCTGCGCGGGCCCCCGCGCAGCTGTCTTCAGCTTCCCACCCCTTTTGCAAGGGTGATGGAGGTGGAACAGCCGCCAGGGTTGAGGTTGCATATGAGGGGCTGCTGTAACGGCAGCATGCGGGCAGACGTAGAGTCCCCCGCACCTCATCTCATGCTTCTTCGGCGCGGCTGGAAAACTTTTGCTCGTGCCCATAGCTTGGCGGCGGGGCATGTTCTCCATTTTAAGTTAATGGATGCCACCCTGCTCTCCGTCAAGGTCTTCGGGCGTTTGGGTGCTCGCTTAGGGTGTTGCGCGGAAAGCTCGACTGACGACGAAAGCTCCTCCTCGAGCGACTGCGACGAATAGGACAGTGTCGGTGAAGACGATGGCGCCGAGCAGGAGGACAGCGGCTCGAGCTCCAGCTGAGCATCAGCCGCACCGTCACCGTCAGCAAGGCGCCGGCGGCACCGTCATCTGCACTTGGGTCTTCTTCCCCCGACAGAGCGATTTGCCAGGGTGTTGGGTGTAGGGTGCCTCCGCCTCCTCTAGCAGCCTTCCAGCTGGGCCCCGGTAGGCTTCCTCGTGGATTCTGGCTTCGTCTTCCCTGCTGGTGTCTATCCTGCCACGTCCCGCTGGTCCTGGCGGTGGTGACCAGGGCATCGCCTAGCCGCTCTCTTCGTCCGTCGTCTTCGCCCCCGCCCCTCTCGATCTTGTCAGGCTGCGTCCTACGGGCCCTGACGGGGTCAGGCTGGGCTTCTGCCCAGGCACTCCTTTTGCCCTCTTCACCTCCCACTGTAGTTCCTAGGAGGAGAGGGACAAGAAAGGCATTACGGGGCACTTATCCTTTTTCAATCAAAAATATGTAGGCATTTGCCAATCTTTAATCTAAAATAGGTAGTCCTCTACCCATGCTTGTACTCTGTATGATCTGTACTTGTTTACCAGCGTATTAATGAAAAAGAGAGCTTGCCGGGTATTTTGTGCATGTGTAATGTTCATGCTGAGGAATGATCCATCAATACTTTCAAGTAAACAACGTTCCCCGGCAGCACATCTTGCTGTTTCCTTCCCCTGCTACTACTACGCCCTTATAGTAGGGTAGGAGCGAGGATAGGAGCAGGCCCCTTGTCTGCTCCTTTCAACTGTTACTACAACCAACTTCTGACCGAAGAAACTTCGGACCAAGACAGATGGGAGCACAGAAGATAGGAGCGACTAGGTTTTCCTACGCTCAAGTTTTTCATACAGAGATACGTGATGGATAGTGAGGTGAACTTAGCTGTGTCCACCGTTCTTCTTTTTGTCTCCGGCAGTGATAGGCTGTCGGGGGTCGATGCGCTGGCCTGCTCCCCACTTTTCCTTTCGGGAAGTTCACCGTGGTAGAAGCTGCGAACCAAAGAAGCACAAGGGAAAAAACCAGCTGCATACGAACTCTTTGTAAAGGATTAATTAGCCCATGCTAAGCATTGTTGTAATCCTAGCTAAGATATATGCTCAAATTAAACATGCATGCAAGTTTTTAGGGCGCCAACGCTTCGTTTTATTATCTTTGCACAGGGTTTGTGCCTGGCTTTGTACAAATGGTTACATGCACATCGGCAAGGCTTGTACAAAAGGTGGCTGGCGGGGCTTAGCCCAGCAACCGCGCCTTACGGGTAGAACTTGTGAAGATGCTCAATATTCCATGAGTTTTGCAGTTTAATGCCATCTTCGGTCTCCAGATGGACTGCGCCAGGTTTGGTGACTCGTACTACCCGGTAAGGGCCTTCCCACTTCGGCGTCAACTTGTTGGAACCCTTGGCAGACTGAACACGCCTAAGGACAAGGTCGCCTTCCTCAAGGCTCCGGGCACGAACCCTGCGGCTATGATAGCGGCACAAGGCTTGCTGGTAACGTGCAGCATGCACAACAGCCTGGAGACGATCTTCCTCGAGGAGCACATCATCATCATGCCTATGCTGCTCCTGCTCTACTTCATCATAGGCAAGTACTCGAGGTGATCCGTATATGAGTTCCTTGGGGAGCACTGATTCTACCCCATATACTAGGGAGAAGGGAGTCTGGCCGGTGGCTCGATTCGGTGTCGTACGGAGGGACCAAAGAACCACCGGCAGCTCGTCGATCCAGCGTCTGCCGCATTTCTTCAGCTTATCAAAAGTTCTTGTCTTGAGCCCATGCAACACTTCAACATTCATCCTCTCAGCTTGTTCGTTGCTCCGAGGATGAGCAATAGAAGCAAAGGAGACCTTGCTCCCAAGGTCTTGGATGTGTTGCACGAAGGCGCGACTCGTGAATTGGGTGCCGTTATCAGTGATCACTCCAGTAGGTACTCCAAAACGGCACACCAATCCCTTCAAGAACTTGATAGCTGATTGTGCGGTTACCTTCCTCACTGGCTCCACTTCCGGCCACTTTGTAAACTTGTCGATTACAATGTACAAGAATTCAAAGCCCCCGGTAGCACGGGGGAAGGGGCCCAAGATGTCGAGCACCCAGACCGAAAATGGCCAGGATAAAGGGATCGTCTGGAGAGCTTGAGCTGGTTGATGGATGTTATTGGAGTGGAACTGGCAGGCTTCACATCGGGTGACTAGCTCGATCGCATCTTGGAGGGCCGTGGGCCGGTAGAAACCTTGTCGGAAAGCTTTCCCAACCAAGGCTCTTGATCCAATATGGGAGCCACACACGCCTTTGTGTATCTCTGCTAGTAGTTCCAACCCCTCTTCCCGGCAAATGCATTTCAATTTCACACCGTTTGGTCTCCTTCTGTACAAAGTGTCATCGACAAATTGGTCCATACTGGACCGTCGGGCTACTCTTTCAGCTTCTTGTTGCTCCTCGGGAAGTTCTCCTATTTGGAGGTAGTGGACTATGTGCCGTGCCCAAGTCGGAGCCTGAGGCTCAACAACAAGGACTAATGGCACCTCCTCATTTATGGGAGTGCTCACCTCGACCGCAAGAACCTGCGGTTCCGCGGGAGAGTGCAGCTCACCAACCGAAGTGGAGTGATTTCTGGCAACCTCTCTACCAGTGGCTTCGGGAAGCTCTGCCAGGAGATACTTGCCAGAGTCCAACTTCCTCCTTTTTCTGGCCGTCATCGATGGAGATACTAAAGGCTGAGTTAGGTGGAGGACAAAAGTTCCTGGTTCCACAAGATGCTTTTGTGTAACGCATTTTGACAAATGACCAGCAATGTTGTTTTCCGCACGCAGCACGTGCTCTGTTTGCAATCCATCAAAGTGCTCCTCCAGCTTTCTCACTTCCTCAACATATGCCTCCATCAATGGGCTTTGATAATCCTTATTGACTTGTCTCACCATGAGCTGTGAGTCTCCACGGATGATCAACTTCTTGATTCCCAGTTCTACTGCGATTCTGAGCCCAGCAAGGAGCCCTTCATACTCAGCAGTGTTGTTGGTGGCTTTCTCCTGGGGAAAGTGCATTTGAACCACATACTTGAGGTGCTCTCCGGTGGGTGCAATGAGAAGCACGCCAGCTCCAGCCCCCTGCAACGAGAAAGCACCATCAAAATACATGATCCATTCCTGAGGCGCCTCCTTGCCGGGAATAACTGTCTCTGGTGTTTCTTCATCTGGAGTGGGCGTTCATTCTGCAATGAACTCCGCCAATGCTCTGCTCTGAATGGTTGAGGTACTTTCGTATTTTAGGCCAAAGCTCGATAACTCTAGTGCCCATTCAATTATCCTGCCGGTGGCTTCAGGGTTCCTCAGTATACGCTGCAGTGGGAAACGAGTGACAACCATGATCTCATGGGCTTGGAAGTAGTGGCGTAGTTTCCTTGAGTCCATGATGAGGCCGAAGATCAACTTTTGCACTCCAGAATACCTTGACCTAGCCCCCTGCAACAAGGAGCTAACAAAGTATACTGGCCATTGCACCATCTTCTTCCTTGCCGCGGTCTTGGAATTGCCTCTGCTAACTTGCTCTGCTTCTCCTTGATCTGTGTCTGACCTTGTTGTGACTGGTTCAATTTCATCTCCGGAAGGGTCAATTGCCACAGCTGCTTCCTCATCCACTTCTCGCTGCACCACCAGCGCTGCACTAACCACTTGGTTCGTTGCCGCTAAGTATAGTAGCAACGGCTCTTGTGGCCTAGGAGCGACTAAGGTGGGAGCAGAGGAAAGGTACGCTTTCAGGTCTCGCAGCGCTGCTTCTGCTTCCAGGGCCCACTTCATTGGCCCTGCCTTCTTCAGGATTTTGAAGAACGGCAAGGCGCGCCCGACAGACTTGGAAATGAACCTACTCAACGCGGTAACGCATCCAGTTAAGCGTCTCACATCCTTGACGGTCCTGGGTGCTTGAATCTGCTCAATTGCTCTGATCTTGTCGGGGTTGGCTTCTATCCCTCGGTGAGATACAAATAAACCTAGGAGCTTGCCAGAAGACACGCCGAACACACACTTCTTAGGGTTTAACTTTAGGTTGATCTTGCGCAAATTTGCAAAGGTCTCTTCCAAATCATGAATAAGTGTTGATCGGTCCTTGGTTTTGACCACTATATCATCCATGTAGGCTTCTACATTTCTGTGGCACCCCGGCTCAGAGAAGACTAGGACGCCCCGTATTCCAGCCCAGGGACAAGTCCTCTGGAATACGGCACTGTTGGCATAGAACAAATCAGCTCTTTATTACAATGGATATGGTTACAAAGGGTACAAGGATTACATCGGCACGGAGACACTACGCCTGCCCGGGGTAGCTCTATGCTAACAACGGAGTAACTCTCTCGGCAGCGAAACAGCGACGGCGGTGATGGACTCCACTCCGCAGGGACTCTGGCTAGAACATGTATCCTAGGTCACAAACTCGGGATCCTCGACAAGCAAGCAATCATGACATGACCTGCAAACTGGCATGACACGCCAGGTGAGTACTTTGAATGTACTCGCAAGCTCGCAACAAACATCAGCATTAAGGCAAGACAACATCATAGCTGTCAAGATTTAACAGGCATGGTTATCTAGCAAGATAACTACTGAAGTAGATGCAGTAAGGTAAGGCATATTAAGTGGTTTAATCCATACTCCGAATAATCTCAGGATCCAATCCGAACCTGCTCCAAGTCCAATCATGTGATCACCCGACCACTCATCTCATAGCCATCCCATGGCTGACATATCAATTACCGGCTTCCATCTGCATGACAAGTCTGACAAACTTACTCTCTTCCGGGTTGTCTCACAACCCTCATGATCCACCGAATACTTCCGATCATATGACGAGTTCTTCCATCATTACCACTACTATGGCTGACCACCTAGTGAGGCCTGGACGGACTGTCCAATACCGTGGACGCGGCTATTCGAATAGATTTTTACACTCTGCAGAGGTTGCGCACTTTACCCACACCATGGAGCACCTGACCTCGTGATCCTATTCAGGTGGACCAGCGTTGCTCCAACGAAACCCGCCTGACCCGTGACCCTCCCATCGTACCACCGGCAATCATCCTCCCCCGGAGTCCTGTCCTGGGTGGCCCCTGTGTCACCGCGTGACACCTACCACCGTCGTGGCTAACAAACCGTCCCAAACGGGGACCTGGTACCATATAACTCAACTGGGCTCACAAGGTCATCGCCGCCTACCGGGCCAGGGTAGCGCGCACGCATAACCTTCCCTTTCGGGCAGTACCGGTGAAAGTGCACGCGATCAGATCAAGTCAAGGCCGTCCCATACCGGCAAATGTGACTGCATGGATAAGTCCGGACAGGTGACTCTGGATCAACCATGAAGTATCTAATCTCCGAACAATCTCTGGCATGGCTGACACTCCGATATCATAGCAATCCAAGTCAAAATGACATCTGGCTAGAAATCCGGTAACCAGTATGCTTAAGCCACTGCTACTAACTCATCTCCTCGAACTGCCGGATGAAATCCAAAATAATCATAGACGGTAATCTCAACATCATGGCATCAACGAGTGGGTAAACTACTAGTCACTACAATCCGGTACTCAACATGGTAGTCAGCTATCCAAGAATTTACTCAAGCCTTGCATGATCCAATCCACTTCACAAATAGCTCATACTTGCTGTTAAAGTAAATAGTTAAACTATGACATTGCAATGCGATTATGCAGATGAGAGTTGTGGCTTGCCTGGGGATGAAGGAACCATCGGGAAGAAGTGCTGAGAGTCTGCGGAAGTGATTGCTGGAAACAGTTCTCTCTTGGAGGGGGCTGTTTATGGGCAAGGGCAAAATGGTCATTTTCACAGTGGAACCACATAGTTAAAATGATACCACAAGATAGAGCTCGAAGAGACGAAGAAGTGGGCTTTGGAATCACCTCGATCGGAGTTACTTATGAAAAGTTATAGCCGTTTGAAGTCTAGGGACCAATCTACAAAAAGTTTATTTATAGAAAAGCCCCTGCCGGCTAAAACCGAAGGCGCACTGGGCAGATTACGTTTTCTGAACAGGAACACGTATTCTAGGCTGCAGTATAACAGAAATACGCCTTCCGGAAGGGGAAAATGCACTACGGAGAGGGTGCCTCCACTTAAGTCAGCGGGCCCGGCTCTGGTCAATGCTAAGGGGCTGACGAGTGGGGCCGAGGGGTCCACTGGCTGGCTGAGATGGGGTCGTCTCCTACCCCGCGTTCGACCACGAGGCAGAGATAGCGGTCGCTCGCCGGCGACGACCCGACGTCTCCGGCGACCGCTGGCCAAGGCGAGGGCACCAGCGGGATCGGAGCGAGACGCCGCTTCCATCTACCCCGGGCACGGACGCCGAGGGAGGCCGGAGTTGCGCTGTCTTGGTCATCCACGGAGAGAGCAGAGGAGGATTCCGGCGAGGCTCGCCGGTGCTACTATAGGTCCCCGGATGAGCTTCGACTACTGGTGCGACCAGGGGGATGAGCCGCTCTCGCCTGGAGAGCTCATTCCCGCCGGGAAGCAATAGAGGGAGCAGAGCTCTGACCTCGCGGCGGACGGCGGCGACTGCGATGGTGGGCAGGGCGTCTCGGCCATGGAGAGGGGGAGAAGAGCTTTGGGGAGTGGCTTGGTATGGTGGTGGATGCCACTGGTGGTGAAATGAGGAGGAGGGAAGGGCTGGCTCGCCGAAATTTAGCCGAGGCTCTCCGGCGGCTGAGGCGGCAATGGGCAGTGGGGAGGGCTTCTCCGGCTCGGCTGAGGGGTTGGGGAGGACTAGTGGGGTGTGGTGGAGCTGCTGGTGAGGTCGAGGGACTCGGGGGCGGGCTTAAATAGCCGGACGGCGCGGGTGGCCGAGCACGGCTGTGGCGACGCGTGCGCCGTGTGCCAGAGCTTCGGGAACACGCGGTGAAGAGGGGAGAGGCATCCAGAGAGGTCAAGGAGGAGCAGAGGATGCTCGGGCGTGCTCGGGAAGGTTCGGGAGCGACGCGGTCGACCGGCCACAGTGGAGCAGACCACGGACGCGGTCGCCGTGCCGTGTTGGGCAAGAGATAGGAGGGGTAGAGGGATCCAGAGAGAGGTGAGTCCAAGGGGAAGCTACTGGACACGGTGTGGTGTCCTGGGCGCGAGGAAACGGACAAGGCCGAGGGCCCCAATGCACAGAGCGCGTGTATTGGCATGCCAAACGCGTGGTCACCGCGTGCACTGGCACATGCAGCGCACCCTGACCGGCCAAATCATGTCCAGTGGGTAGTCCCTCCAAGGTACAGTCTCAAGGAGGTGATGGATCGATGAAACTCACTGTGGTTAGATGGGAGTGATCAACTGAAGTTTTCTGTAGCAAACTTGTCCACGCATCTGTGCTCAACAGGAAGGTGATAGGAACCAAGGGTGATGTTTGGGAGGTTTAGGTTAGGAAGAACTACAATCCTGTGAAGTTTGGAGATAAATGGACCAAGATTTATTATAGTTGCTTTGCAACTGACGAATCTGGCCCAGAAACTCAATCTTGATGTGCCACTCACATGGAGTATCAAATTGGGTTGAAATTTGGTAGAGCATGATGATTTGGTCATATCAGAGTGCCATAAAAATTTCATGCCATTTGGACAAACCAAAATGGTACTTCCTTCACAATGAACCTCTCTGACCAGAATCTTAGAAAAATTCTAGGGAATTATTGGGAAGTTGAAATGAGCCCAAATCTTGTGGAGATAGGTTATATGGGTAGGGGAATGTTTTGGTAAATTTTCAGCAATTATGGAGGAATATAAATTATGGTCGCTTCATAATGTGAAAATCTGACCAGAAACCAAGATTTGAGGTTGTGCTCACACAGATGATTGGATAGGGTTGAAACTTTGTGGAGAGTCATGTTTTGAGCATAGGAAGATTCTTGCAAAATTTCAACTCATTTGGATACTTCTAGCTAGCACTTGCTTCACAAAGATTCCAGTTGACCAGAAACTTTGGAAATTAGCCAAGGGAGATTTACTATCCAAATAATGTTGAATTTTGGCATGTGGCAATGATATGGATAGGAAAGAGTTCCCAAAAAGTTTGAGACTAAGCAAGAAAATATAAATGGGTACTTGCTTCTCAACTTGGCAGCTAGGGCAGAATCAGAAAAGGAATATTTGTGAAAGATTTTTGAACATGGCAAGGAAGGGTTTGACATATTTGTGGAAGATATGACCCAAACAATTTATGAGAATTATTTGGGAATTTTGGGAATGATGGAAATGTGGGTTGCTTCACAACTCAGGGCAACCAGGGTTATTCCTTTAATAGAAAAAGGAATATTCCCAAGAAAAGAATATTGGGGTTGGTCCAAGATGGAAATGACAAGGTCTTGGGATGATTTAGAGGTTGGCAAGCCACTAGGGAAGAGGAATCAAGGATGATCCCTCTAGGTTGCAAAACTACTGAGCCACAGAAAGGCAAATCAAGACCAAAATCAAAAGGAAAAAAAGGGCAAAATCCAGGGTGTTACAGTTTCTGTGCAACTGAGGCTCAAAACCAATTTGCACTTCTCTTGCAAAAGTGGATCCAGTGCTCTTTAACCCGAAAGGCACTCGTACAAAAGCAGTACATGCCACATGGAGTTATGAACGTGGTCTTCTCTTCGTCTTCCTTGGACATGAATATCTGATGGTACCCAGAGTATGCATCCAAAAAGGAGAGCAGATCACACCCGGAAGTGGAATCCATAATCTGATCAATGCGCGGCAGGGGGAAAGGGTCCTTCGGGCAAGCCTTATTTAGGTGTGTGAAGTCAATGCAGAGCCTCCATTTCCTATTCACCTTGCGCACTACCACTGGGGTTGCCAACCATGTTGGATGCAGCACCCCTCTGACAAAACCAGCTGCTTCAAGTTTCTTGATCTCTTCGGCAATAAATTGCTGCCGCTCCAAAGCTTGCTTTCGGACCTTCTGCTTGACGGGCCGGGCATGAGTGTAGACAGCAAGGTGGTGCTCGATTACCTCCCTAGGAACGCCGGGGATGTCAGATGGTTGCCAAGCAAACACATCGACATTCGCCCGCAGCAAGGCAACGAGCGTGCTTTCCTATTTGTCATTAAGGGTGGCGCCGATGGTGAACGTACCGTCAGCGCCATCCTGCCTTTGCCGGGACCTTCTTCACAGCAGGGGAAGCAACTTTGGATCTCTTGCTAGTGGAGCTCTCCGGCAAGTCATCGACTGGCGCAGCGCACTCCGGAGAGGCGCGCTTCCCGGATTCCTTGCCGACATCTCTGCTAGCCTTCTTTTCCTTCCTTGTTTCCTTGGCGGGAGCTTTGGCTTCTGCAGTCTCAGCTGCTACCGCGTCTCGATACATCTTGTCCATGCATATGATTGCGTCCTTCTTGTCTGACGGAATCGAGATGACGCCCATTGGCCCTGGCATCTTCAAAGTATTGTAGGCATAGTGGGATGCCACCATGAACTTTGCCAGAGCTGGACGACCAAGGATCCCATTATATGGCAAAGGAAGCAAGACAACGTCAAACACAACCTTCTCGGTCCGGTAGTTCAGTTCTCCGCCAAACGTTACCGGTAGTGTAATCTTCCCCTTAGGATGGCTCCTGCCGGGGTTGATTCCTTGAAACGTGCCAGTAACCTTGAGCTCCTCATCAGGGATCTGTAGCCTGCTAACCACCTTAGGGGAGATCATATTCAACCCAGCCCCACCGTCAACAAACATCTTTGTGACCTTGAGGTTGCGGATTGTTGGTGAGACCAACAACGGCAAGCACCCCACCGCAGTGGTGCGGTCAGGGTGATCCTCTTCATCAAAGATGATAGGCGTGTGAGACCATTTGAGTGGCTTCCGGGAGTCTGCAGCTGGTTCCACGACATTGACTTCTCGTGCCCACTGCTTGAGCTAGCGGTGAGAGGAGTGCAAGGATGCACCTCCGTCAATGCACAGGGCCTCAGTTGCTTTCTGGAATTCTTGCTCACTGGTTTCCTCTTCATCCCCTTCATCACTTTCATCATCCCCTTCTTTCTTCTCGCAGCCTCTAGCTGGTTTCTCTTTTTGCTGAGGGGTCTTGCCGCGGCGGCCTCCTCTGCCGCCACAGCCTTTCCCGCCAGCACCTTCTTGGTCTCTCTCCCTATCACGCTTCTCATATTCTGCCTTCTGCTTTCTAACAAGTTGCTCGACTTGGTGACATTCTTGGAGATCATGACCTTTGGTGCAGTGGATTTTGCAGTATGGCCCATCAGACTTCCCAGCTTTCTCTACCGCCGCAGCCTCCCGGCAATCAGCGCACGCGGCAGCTTCCTTGCCGGGTGCTTCAGTTTTGGCCTTCTTGCCGGCGCTAAGATCGCCAGAGCCCTCAACAGCCAATACTGACTTTTCCTTGTGTTTCTTGTTGCGTTTCCAGGTCCTCCTCTTTGGGTTAACGGCTTTGTCGTCGTCCTCTGAATCAACTTCGATGCCATCCTCTTCCCCGGGGAGTCGCCTTCCTTCTTCAGCCCGAGCACATTTACCCGCCAAGGTATATAACCCATTGACGGTCTTGGGCAGCTTAACGTTCATTTTTGAACGAATCCTCCTGTTGCGCACGTTCAAATGGAACGCGGCAATCACAGCTGCTGGATGTATCTCTGGGATATTGCGATGCACTCGGCTGAACCTCTGCATATACTTCCGCAAGATCTCTGCTTCCTTCTGCGGAAGAACTTGCAAATCACTGGGCTGTCCTGGTTCTTGATGGCCGCCCGTGAAGGCGCCAACAAATTCATTGCACAAGTTAGCCCAGGATGAAATGGAATTCTGTGGCAGGTGCATCAGCCATGACCTCACATTTGGCTTGAGAGCCAAAGGGAAGTAGTTGGCGAACACCTTCTCATCTCTGCCTCCGGCGTCTTGAACAACAATTGTGTAAATGCTCAAGAACTCTACCGGGTTCAGCTTTCCATCGTACTTTTCTGGTAGCTCAGGCTTGAAGATGCGGGAAGATGGCCAACGCACTTGCCGCAGCTCGCGAGTGAAGGCAGGGCACCCAACCTCGAAAGGTAAGTACCCACCATCAGTGGGCGCGGGTTCGTCGACATCTGGGCCGTTGCGCCTGTCAGATTAATGGCGGGTCTCCCGGCGCCGTTCTATAGTGACACGTGCGTCTTCCCTCCGCCGATCTTCCAGGACTTGCCACTGATCCCAATGGGCTCGCGGATCGGATGAGGCCATTGATGCTTTGTCGGGCTCCTGGTCGCGTGGCTCTTATTGCTGCCCCTGGGCCTGCTGCTGCGGAGGGGACTGCACCGTCAGCGTGGCCCCCTCAACACGACCAGTAGTCCGGGCTACTATTGTTGCTTGCGGGTGTCGCGATGGCTCTACCCGCTCTGATCCCCTAGCTTCAGCAAAGCCGATCAAACTCTGGATAGTGGCTCTCCACTCATCCATTTGATCAGCCACTGGCGGGAATCTTAGCAGGAGTTGAGCCCGCGCCATGCCTTCCGAAGTTGTGCTTGGCATGGATGATGAGGTAGACCACGACGTTGCTCGACTCCTAGTAGTATCAGCAGGGGTGCCGCCGCATTCTCGCCACTGTGAACTGGCCGCCACGGCCGTTTGGTGATGAGTAGGGTGCGCCTGGGGATTGGCAACCCCATTCGGCGCTCTGTCTTGGTCGCCCTGTCCAGGGCAAGGCGCGTGTCCCGTAGCCGCGCCCATTACGGGTATGGCTAGAGGGTCACGGCCCGCGCTAGAGCGGGCGTTGTTGCTGTGGCTGCACCCACTGATACGACGAAGAGGTAGATATTGAGTGTTTCCCCCACCCGCAGCTTGTGGACCGTGCCCGTCAGGATGTTGCTGATGTTGCCCTCCTCCGGCACCTCTCGCCCCAGCTCCATCCACGGGGGACGCACCGACGGCGCCACCTGCGCCGGTCACGTCTTCGGCAGTGCCCAACTCACCTAACGCCGCCGCGGCTCCTGAGCTGTCCGCGGCCGCATGCGAGGGGGCTTTCGAAGAGGAAGGGTGCGTAGTAGCGCCGAATTTCTTCTTGGGCGCCATGCATGAAGATGATGATGATGATGGTCGATGCGCTGTTCTACAGCTTTAGGTTTGCACAAGCGACTCCCCCTACCTGGCACGCCAAAGATGTCGTGGTGGAACACGATCACCCTATGGGGCCATCGGCCCCTTGTGGTTCGGCAAAGGGGGAGGTCACGTTGCACAAAGAGCAGAGGCCATGGAATCAGCACGACGGTGGGGACACTGGTGATTTTACCCAGCTTTGGGCCGCTGTGAAGCGTAAAACCCTCCCCCTGCTTTGGTGGATTGGATGAGGGAACATGAAGAGCACGCAGTGCTTAAGCCCGGCAAGGTCACCTCGGGGAGAGCAGCTACACGCATACAAGTGTGCCAGGAGTCAAACCCTTTGCTCGGTTGCGATGGGCCTCCTTTTATAGCTTAAGGGGTGACCACAGTGGTAAAACAGTCTTTATCTAATGATTAGATAGCTAACAGTGCTATCATACCTAACTCTGGCAGTTAGGACAAAGTGCATTAAATGCATTGCTAGGTGTCGTGCTGAGGGTGCAGCCCGGCAAGCCTGTCATGCCGCTTAATCATCTTCTGCTTATCTGCTTTACACGCCTCTGGACGGGTGTCGTATGAGGGTAATCTATCTTCCAGATGACTGCCACATGCTCAGTGGAAGCCACTTAATCACTTGGGGGCTCGACACCGCACTGAAAACTGATTTATGTTGCAGTGCGGTGGAGCGGCGGAGCGGTGGTGCCTTGGCGGGGAGATCCGCCCTTGGCGGACCCGGAAAGCTTTCCGGTGAAATCTTGGACTTGTCCCTGGGATGGCCTCGACCTGCCAGGCTCTCCTGCCCGACAAGGGAGGCCTTCCCAAGGTGATGCTCTGCTGTCTTGCTTGTCTTGGTCTTCTTGATCCGCTCTTTGATCTCACTAAGAGCTGCTTCTCTGGCTTGGCCTTGGTTTGTATTGATGTTTGAACAAACGACGCTAGCACGCCTATGTATAAGTCTGGGCAACAAACATAAATGTTCGTTGCACCGACAAAGGGCCTTTTGATTGGCCTCACTACTTGCTTCACCAACCGCTTCGATGCCTACTTCCTCCTCGTCAAAGACTTCTGGTGTGGGTGTGACTTCATCGCCTTCACCACCTACAACATCTTCACCAACTTCGACCACATCTTCACTACAAGAAATACGTCAACTTGCGACCATCACTATTGGTCACTGAATGGTCATTGTTTTCCATTTGCGACCTTTTTTGACCAAAATTAGATGGTAAAAAGCTGGCCTTCGTAAACTGAAATTAACGACCTTCTTCGGGATAAGGTCATGGAAGGCAACGACCAAAACAAAAGGTCGTTGAACCAATGACCTTTTGTTTTGGTCGCTGGCTGTCTGCCCAGGCCACGTCGGATCTGACATGGCAATCTGACGTGGCAAAATTGCGACCAATTGAAAAGGTGGTTGATAAGATTCAGCCCAGTCCAATTCGGTGTTTTACATGGGCCGAGCCCAACAATTCAGCCTTTTTATATATTTTTTTTCTTATTAATTTTGTCAGCTATATGGGCCTGGCCCAACTATTCGGCCTTTTTAATTTCTGGGCCATTGCCTTTTATAGTCCATTTTTTTTGCCCTCAACCCTTTTATAGTCCATTTTTGTTTTGGGCCTCGGCCTTTTTACAGACCACCTACTTTTTGGGCCTTGGCCTTTTCGTTTGTCCCACTGGTCATCTTTCTATTTCTCACACTTTCACAATAAACAAATGAAAAATATTTCAAATGGCAAGAGAACATATGAAACTATTAAAATGATAGCCAAAATTATCACCAAATATGCTGACTACTGTACATCATACGAAATTACAGTATTTACATAGTGTTTATACAACCAGATATGCTGGCCACTGTACAACATAACTAGCACCACATTATAACTAGCTACTCTTTACTTTGTCGGGCTTCAAGCTTCTTCAAATTTCTTCAGCCCGGAGCTCCTGTAAAGAGAGGAAACACCACACTTTTAGAGCTTGATCAAGGCACAAATGTTTATTTGGTTGGGTCATGCTGCAACAACCACATAGAAGCATAATTATAAGCACAAATACACCAACAATGTCAGTTCAAGCAAATGATCTAGTAGCAAAGCATGAAAAAGGAAGTAGCACATGGCAGGAATGTTTGCAACATCTCAGTTGATGACTTCAAATAGGAATAATGTATACAAGTATAATACAAAAATATGAGAAACTGTCACAGTACAGAAATGGTATCACGGAATTATATAGCTAACTCAATGACAGATTGAAATGTTTTACTCAACGTATGGAACTCAAAAGAACATTTCTGGTTAGTCAAGAGCATCTTAACTGCAGAAATTAGATAGTATGAAGGCAATATTCTAATGATAAAAACAGATGAAGCTGGCAACATAATATAAGCAGAAGTCAATTGTATCTACTAATATTTTGTGTGTCCAAGTAGGTACCGGTGAAAGGGTGTACCTGCATGTAGGGCATGAGGAGGAGCTAGAGCGCCCACCTGAACTGGAGCTGCAGTAACCATGCAGGCAAGCATCACCCAATACTTGGGCGCGCCAAAAACAAGACCATGTCCTCAATCACAGTCATGTGCACCTGCATCAACAAGAGGCGCCAAAACTGAGAAATGAGAACAAAATTTACATATTCATTTTTTCGGATTGATAGTCTCTGAACTTTTATGTATCTTGGAAAGAGAAGGACTGCCAGCAAATAGCACATATTCATATTTTATTATTGTTCCAAGGCAGTAGTGTGCAAACAGGTATAATGTTCATTTGCAAGAGGCCAGAACTATTATAAAATCAGGTAGTGAACTCAGAACATAAAGGCATGCATGTATTATTAATTGAAAGAGAGCATCAATCAGTAAGGATGAAATCCATTCATTTCTTACATATGATAGCATTAGAATATACAGTTAACAAAAGCACAGTATCAGTTTAATGATTTCACCATCAAATCAGAAGTGCTATTACTAATCATAGTTAAAATGACTGGGACGTCACTCATATTTAAATTAAGGTCATATATACTACAAGAAGCACAGATCTATCCCAGTGCTAACAGTACAGATCTGAAACGAGTTGAGTTCAGGAATGATAAATTATTAATACAGAAATATCCCAATTCTAAGCAAGCTGGTTAAGCAGTGCAGCCTTCCATATACCATTACATACACTACTAATCACATTACTAACAAACATCCACATAAATGACAAGTCAACCATGCTGATGGACAACAGAATTTAGCTCATGCAGTGCAGAACTATTGGACACAAAAACACACAGTTTAGATCGAGATTAGCCTAACTAGCAAACCGTTTTAAGCACAAAATCACATCAAGACATGGATAGTGAGCCAATCACAGTTTAGAAGGCTTGGACTACATAGACAAGTTGATCATGGAACTAACAGAGCTAAGCTTATGTGGTGCAGACATGACTGCCACAAAACCATAGAGTTCAGATCGGGAATACAGCTACACAAGCAACCGTCTAATACAGCTACACTAAGCATAGAAACAAATTAAGACATGAAGAGTAAGCCAATCATAGTATGGCCATTCTGAAGCCTCACTTCGAACTGCAGGACAACTGTCCCATCCTTCAAAGTAACAGGACTATCAAGCTCTTTGACTATGGCATATATCCTGGCTGGCTCGCTAACAAGGAGACCATAGTCTTCATGGCCATCACTCTTCTCGTGCTTCCATACACCTGCATGATAGTTTTATATCAAAACTTGATACATGAAGTATTGTGCAAAAAATATTGGTGGAACAACAGATTTTGATAGGAAATGGAGTCAGACAGATAACTAGCTACCTGGGAAACAATGGAGATAAACAAAGAACAACAGGCCTAGGTTTAACACAGAAATCCTACCTTCAGTACGGAAATAACAGGGCGCAAACATCAATGAACAATATGGCAAAAGTTGGAAATAACAGGGCGCAAACATCTTCTGCTGCTGCTGCACAAGAAGAAGAAGATGAGACATGTTCTAGGAAGGAAGGAATGCATCCAGAAACAACAAAGGAGCAGCAGGTAGCTGACCTTTGTGCCCTTGACACTAGAGCTCCATGGACCTGAGCTTGGTGGTGACCAATCAACAGCCGCTGCACAAGGAGAGAGAGGAAAACAGAGGTTAATCGCGGGTACCTTGGCTTGAATTCAACATCAATTCAACATGAGGGAGGGAGGGATTGCAGCAATGGTTTGGGCTTGTAGAAAATAAACAGAGGGAAACATGATGAAAGACATAAATGAGCAGGAATCTAATCATGTGAGTGTGATGGTCGATCCCAAGATTACATGCCATGGTTTTCATCAGAAAAATAGTGTTGGATAGCAAACTGTTACGAGTTAAACATTGGGCGGCTGTACAGAACTGTATAATTTGTATGACAGCTTATATGAAGAAAACTGTTCTGGAAGGTGGTGGACACTCTAACTAGGCAAGATAACTGAACAACGCATCAAAACAGAGGGAGTACTTGACAATCAGATGGTTTCATCCGAAGTTTGCACATTTATACCGTCAGTTTTTAACTGATGAATCTGCATATGTGTCTGTTGAGATCAGTCGATGCTAGCGAAACATTACATTCCACAGAGCTAAAAGGATACCGTAGCAAATTGTTGCGAGTAAAACATCCGACGGCGGTACAGAACTATAACAGCTTATATGAAGAAAACAGTTCTGGAAGGCGGTGGACACTGTAACTACTACACAAGATAACTGAGCGACGCATCAAAACAGAGCAATGCAGCATGTCTGAACAACAATCTCAGACCCCGCGAACACAACACTCTAACTAAGCAGGAGTGGAAAAGGCACAGGAGAAGAGGAAGGGGCTACCTTTGAGGGGGCCGAGGTTGCCGTCGATGGCCGCCTTGATGAGGGCCTTCTCGCCTGTAGACACACGTGCACGGCCACCGTTAGAAACGCAGCCAGAGGCCAGAGGGAGAGGGGGCAAACAACTAAGGGTGGGAGCGAGCAATCAGGCGCCAAGGGGCGAGCGGAAAGCCGTGCGTAACGGCGTCGTCAGTGTCGCCGGCTGAGGGGCAGTAGATGAACGGAGCTGGAGAGTCCATGGCCGGCGATCTCGCCCGCCGGTCGGTCGGAAGCTTGCCGGCGGCGACGACGGAGAACCCTGCGGTGCGGCGTGGGGGGTTGGCGACATCATGGTTGCCCGTGGCGCAGTCGCGGAGGCAGACAAGGCCGCGCGACGAGGCGCGGATCCAGCTCGACGATAGTGCGGATCCGGAAGGCCCTCTGTGGCCGTGGCGGATCTGGCCGTGGATTGACCTCGTCGGCTCGATCTGGCTCCATGGGAGAGAGGGAGAGGTACGGCTCCATCTTGTCGGTGGTCGAAGAGCGGCGCGGAGAACGCGGAGGCGAGGGCGGAGGCGGCGGTGGCGATGAGGTGGTCACGGAGCGGGTGGTCGGCGGGGAAGGCGAGGAGCGAGGCGATGAGGAGCAGGTGCACGGGCGCGAATGGTGGGAGCAGGTGGTCGTCCACGAAGGCGAGGTGGAGCGGCTTGAGGTGGGAGGGGAGGGGAGGTCGCGGCGGGATCGGCCGCCGTAGGTGGCGGTGGCGGTCCAATGGGGGGAGAGGGAAGAGGGGTTAGGGTTTGGCCTGCGGGAGGAGTGGTGTACGGGGGAGAGGGGGAGAGGGGGAGGAGTGGTGTGCGGTGGGTGAGTGGTGGCATTCGGCCACTGACAGGTGGGCCTGCGAGGAATTAGGCCCACATGTCAGTGTCCTCAACGGCATGTGGTCTAGGTGAGGGGAGCTGCTTCCGGGTGGGTGTGGGTGGGGAGAGGGTGAGGGGTGTGGGCCGTTGGATCTGGCAGTATCCGACGGTCTCTAATGCTTGATCCGCGTGACATGCCCATAGACCAATCAGAACAAAGTGCAGGATTTGATGACGTTACGACCATCTAAAATGGTCGTAATCAATTTTCCATTTTTTGAGTGCCCAAAATGAGTTTTTTTGTGAAGGACCTACCGTATATTTGTTGCAAAATTGGACCAAATCATTTTTATAAAATATTAGGCCATATTTAATGTACAATTGACCAAATGGTTGGGTGTCAAAAGATTTTATCCACCTATCATGAAAAAGACAAGTTTCTGCCGATTCAGTTGGAAGGGGGTCAAATTTGAACTGTGGCTGCCTCATAGTTTGCTCTTTATTTTTTCCAAAAATTATTTCTAGGTACATAAGTATCTATTTAATCAGAGAAACACAAAAAAATTCCAAGATTCAACCAGTAGCTAGGAACGGTCATTCCCGAGGTTCTGACCGCATTTTGAAACGAACATATTTTTTTTTAAAAAATAAAAAAATTGGAAAACCTCCGCATTGTGTCACTATATGTGACCAAGTTGCCAGAAAAAATAATAAACTTGTAATACGGCAATTATTTTAAAAAAGTGTTCTCAGAAATGAGCTATCATGTGTGAAGATTCATGGCTTCCAAGCCAAATGATCAATCTTATGGCCACATTCATGACATAGTTTGTTCAAATGACCTCATATCGTGCACAAGGGTGCATCTTGGAATGGCAAACAATGTTGCCTAAGGAAGTTTTCATTTTATTTGGACGAAAAATTCATTTTCCATTTTTTCGAGTGCCCAAAATGAGTTTTTTTTGTGAAGGACCTACCAAATATTTGTTGCAAAATTGTACCAAATCAATTTTCTAAAATACTAGGACATATTTAATGCACAATTAACCAAATGGTTGGGTGTGAAAAGCTTTGATCCACCTCTCGTGCAAAAGACAAATTTCCGGCGATTCAGCTGGAAGCGGGTCAAATTTGAACTGCAGCTGCCGCATAATTTGCTCTTTATTTTTTCCAAAAATCATTTCTAGGTACATAAGTATCTATTTAATCAGAGAAACACCAAAAGTTTTCCAAGATTCAACCACTAGCTAGGAACGGTCATGCCCGCCGTTTTGACCGCATTTTGAAACGGGCATGAAAAATAAAAAAAATGAAAAATTGGAAAACCTTCGCATTGTGTCATTATATGTGGCCAAGTTACTAGGAAAAATAATGAACTTGTAATACGATAATTATTTTAAAAAAGTGTTCTCAGAAACGAGCTATCATGTGTGGAGATCAATGGCTTTCAAGCCAAATGATCAATCTTATGGCCACATTCATGGCATAGTTTGTTCAAATGATCTCATATTGTGCACAAGGGTGCATATTGGAATGGCAAACAATGTTGCCTAAGGAAGTTTCCATTTTCTTTGGACGAAAAAATCATTTTCCATTTTTCGAGTGCCCAAAATGATGTTTTTTTGTGAAGAACCTACCAAATAATTGTTGCAAAATTGGAACAAATTAATTTTCTAAAATACTAGGCCATATTTAATGCATAATTGACCAAATGTTTGGGTGTCAAAAGCTTTGATCCACCTCTCGTGAAAAAGACAAATTTCTGCCGATTTAGTTGGAAGCGGGTCAAATTTGAACTGCACCTGCCTCATAATTTAGTCTTTATTTTTTCTAAAAATCATTTCTAGGTACATAAGTATCTATTTAATCAGAAAAACACCAAAAGTTTTCCAAGATTCAACCACTAGCTAGGAACGGTCATGCCCGCCGTTTTGACCGCATTTTGAAACGGGCATGAAAAATTCAAAAAAAATCAAAAAATTGGAAAACCTTCGCATTGTGTCATTATATGTGGCCAAGTTACCAGGAAAAATAATAAACTTGTAATACGATAATTATTTTTAAAAAGTGTTCTCAGAAACGAGCTATCATGTATGGAGATCAATGGCTTTCAACCCAAATGCTCAATCTTATGGCCACATTCATGGCATAGTTTGTTCAAATAATCTCATATTGTGCACAAGGGTGCATCTTGGGATGGCAAACAATGTTGCCTAAGGAAGTTTTCATTTTCTTTGGACGAAAAATTCATTTTCTATTTTTTGATTGCCCAAAATGAGTTTTTTTGTGAAGGACCTACCATATATTTGTTGCAAAATGGGACCAGGTCATTTTTATAATATATTAGGCCATATTTAATGTACAATTGACAAAATGGTTGGTCGTCACAAGTATTTATACACCTCTGGTGAAAAAGACAAATTTTCGCTGATTCAGTTGGAAGCGGGTCAAATTTGAACTGCAACTGCCTCATAGTTTGCTCTTTATTTTTTCTAAAAATCATTTATAGGTACATAAGTATCTATTTAATCAGAAATACATGGTTTGGTGGTGATACGTTGAGGTTTGGATGGTGGCCGAGGGCCGCAACTCCAGAGCGCGTAAACTCGCATGCCCGCCGCATGGTCACCGCATGACCATGGTGTTGCCACGCATTCTGGGTAGCCTAGGCATGTCTAATGGGTTGAGCACTCCCCCGATAGGTGTCAGGAAGAAGAAAGCAATAGAAGAATCTCACGAGGAGACTGAACTGAGCTCAAACATGAATTAGCACCCAAGTGTTTGATTAGTGGTGGGGAAAATGCACATGGCCAATGGGCCTGAGTTTTTGCTGAGAATGATCATCTACTAAGGAAACTATCTTGGAAAATTTGCAGCTCAAATGGAGGAGCTTAGGTGTCACTTGCTTTGCAACATACCACACTGGACAGAAATATGAATGTTGAAGCTAGACTCAAATGAATGAATGGATTGATCTGAAATTTGGAGCAGGATGATAATTTGGGCATATGAAGGCACTTTAAAATTTTCATACCATTTGAATAAATAAAAATGTTACTTCCTTCACAGTGCTCTCCACTGAACAGAAAATTGGGAAAAATGCTGAGGGAAATTGGCTAGAATAAATGAGCTAAAATTTGGGGGAGGGAGGTTCTATGGGCAGGGTCATGTCGTGGTAAATTTTCAGCAATTATAAATTAACATAAAATATAGTTGCTTCACAAACTGAAAATATCACCAGAAACAAAGATTGGATGCTGAGCTCACATGTATTGTTAGATGGAGCTCAAATTTTGTGGAGAGCTATGATTTGGGAATATAGAAGATGTGGCAAAAATTCAGCTCATTAGGATATGCCTAGCTAGTACTTCCTTCACAACAGTTTGAGCTGAACAAAAACTTTGGAAATTTGCCGAGGAAGATTTACCAGGCAAATGGAGTTGAATATTGTCACGAGGCAATGATTTGGATAGTAAAGAATGCCCAATTTTTTTGGGAATTTTGGGAATGACAGAAATATAGGTTGCTTCACAACCTAGGGCAAAAATTGACACATAGGCAAAACTGATGAGGTGGCGCCTAGTCATAGCAATCCACCACAATTTACAAGGTTATGACCATCTATATTGGTCATGATCAGCTAGAAATAAGGCAGCGGACCAGTGCTGTCTGCTTTATGACCATTTCGTGTAAGGAAATTACGACCTTTCTGACCAAAATGGTCGTTATAGTTTAGGGTTTGGAGCCCCCCGAACAGCTTTTGACCAATTGGTCTCAAATGGTCGTAGATTTATGACCAATTCTTCCAGGGTCACTGACAGAAGGTCACAAGTTGACATATTTCTTGTAGTGCTTCCCCACCGCCAACGGCATGCACACTCTCCCCTACAACACTGAGGACGAGGAGTGAACATGGCGGCAGAGGTAGGAGATGTTAAGTGTTGCCCAATTTAGGGCTAAGCTATCTGTAAGGGTGCTACTATAAGCCCCACTGTTCAAGATATCTTCCGATATTCCGATAAATCGACCGATTTATCGCTTACCGTTGTGTGACCGATAAGATAAATCGGCCGATAAATCAGCCGATATGGCGATAAATCGGCCGATATGCCGATAAACTGGTCGATTTACCTCTTATCATGGGTCGACCGATAAGTTCCCGATAAGCGATATCCCCAACATTGATAAGCCCTAATATTAATATCTATCTATGTAATTTGTGTCTTCCCTATACATAAGGGAATATATCAAGGGATGTTTTGTTCGTGCAATTTGCTTAATATTAATATATCTATCGGTGTAATGTGTGTGTTCTATTGCTTGCAAGTAGCCGCTCATGTGACTGAGATTAGTGTTGGCCATTGTAAACACTAGGATAGCGGCCGCTTGAGCGTCTCCATTTTTGTCTTGAACAAAAAGGGTTTGAGACCGATTTGTTTTGGTCAAACCAAACTAATCCAGTAATTAATAAATCCCACACAAAAACACGAGCTTAGTCCGTTTGAAAAAAATAAAAAAATAAGAATATTTGGCGTTCATTTGAACCATAAAATTTACAGGTTGCAACAAATATTGGAAAACACAAAAAAAGAGAAAGGAAAAGAACAATCTACACACCTGGCAGCCTAGTAGATGGCCAAATTTGAACTTGTGCCAAATCATTCACTATTTCTAGAGATTTACATAAAGTAATTCAAATTTAAACTGCAAGTGTGTTGTATTTTATTGCCAAATCCTTCACTATTTCTAGGGTTTTCTGCAAAGCAAGTAACAGAAATATGACAAAAATTGCACAAGTACATTTTTTGCATTTGATTTGTTCCACTCGCTTCACACAAAACCCCTCTTTTTGGCAGTTGAGAAATGATTTTTATTGTAACGAAAATTTGGAAACTGCCTCTTTTGGAAGCTATCTTTTTAGTGTTATTTTTAAATATAATTCTCTAAAAATCGTGACGCAAATTAATGAGGTCAAATAAGGATTTATAGAAATTTTCATACTAGAGTTGGACCATCAGGGAATTGATTAGGAATTTCTAATGAAGTCCTATATATATTAAATGATTTAAATAAAAAATACATATAAAAGCTTCGTGTATAATTATGAAAACTAGTTATTACATAGGCCTGCAGATATGATGAATCTAGGAACTTGAATCAACTCAACTGGATTTGAAATGAATGTTCTATGAATTTGTAAGTTTGATTAGAAATGGAAAAAGGTATTCGACACTCTTCAGGCAGGTTGAACAGGCCGATCCAGGCTCTTAAGCAGATACACACATGTGCCGCAATGGCTCAGCCATGGACTATGATGTGACGTCGATGGCGCACTTTTGAGGTCCCACTTGTCAGGACATCATCCAAGTAACGGTCAATGATGGGCTTTGACCCAACGGAATGCTTCATTTGGGCATTTGAGAGGCTGTGGCCAAGGGAGGAGGGGAAACATGAAGAACTTTAAGGTGGTGGGGCAAAACTAAGGAGAAGTAAGGAACCAGGGGCACAAAAATAGAAATCCCTTTTATATATATATTTAAAAAATAATCACCGTAAATTTTCAGCCCAATCCGAGAACTTTTATTTCTCCACAAAAGTAACACCATGGTAGTTCTTTTGAAATCAGCGTCAATCTGGGTTAGTTTCATTCAAATCATGCAAATTAGAGTCCAAAACAAGAGCAAAAGTGTATGGAAAAGTAGATTCATTTGGGACGTATCAATGACCGATAGCGGAATCGTGGACGTCCATATCGATCCCTATGATTACATGAATGACATTCGAGTGAACCTTTCGTTATCATGTGATGTTCCCTTTGCTTCGTGATACTTTACAAAACCCCAGGTGAGATATATCGGTATCCTCTTGAGTCATACACATGCTCACTATACCGGTCTCCTCGTTACTGGTTTTGTTCTTCTTTCTCGTTGACCTGTTCTCGCATCCCCGTGACGTAGTTATTTGTGTCTGGCTAGACGATGATGGATGCTTTCACACCGAGAGGGCCCTAAGTATATCCCTCCATCATCGGAGGAGCACATTCCACTCTCGAGCTATCTAGTCCCTTTTCAAACCTTCCGATGCACCTGTAAGTTGACGTTATGATCACCGTGTTATAGATGAAGTTTGAGCAACCCCAAAGTGCATTGTACGGTAAGAAGTGGCTACGATGCTCTCATGGTCTAAGGAACTAAAACACACGTTAACACTCCATGTTATAACAATTAACTTGTGACGATATTATGTCAAAGTATAACAAACAAGTTTGGGTCGATTCAATATGATCGTTCTTCTAACGTCATACTCTCAAAGTTGTGTTGAGACTATCGTTACACTTAACATATCTCAAGATCCGGAAAACATGATCACTAATAATACTTGAGCTAGTCTTAGAGGCGAGAATAGGAATCTTATTTTACCATTTAACGTTCTACACGTGCATATGAGTTTTCCACTGAATCACATATTCTCGGATCATAGCAGTTATAGCATAGAATTTAAACTCTTTCAACAAACTGTTCCAGCTTAGAGGCCATTGCGACGTTCCAAAACAATATTAGCGACGAGTGGCTGGCTAGAGAGCTAGGGCACATCAAACCTAGGACGATGGAAGACCTCACCAAACTTATGAATATATTATGTGTCGGCGAAGACAACTGGTTCACTCAGAAGCGTGGCCGGCACGGCAATCTCGATACGTCTGAGGTGCGCGACAGAAATGGGAAACCTCAGCACAATAAAATAATCAACACCTCAACAGAAGCGACAACGATGCTGAGGATGGTGACGTTAACACTAGTTTTGGTAATCGGCGCCAAGGCGATGGCAACAAGAAGAATCCCTTCCAAGGAGGAAAAGGTGGTAGCTAACAGCTGAAAAAAATCTTGGACCAGCCTTGTGCCATCCACGGGAATCCTGAGAAGCTGGCCACTCACACTAAGCGAAACTGTTGGGTGATCAAGCAGGCCGGAAAAGTAGCGACCGAGAATCAGGGCAGGAACCAACCCACAATAATGATAACGAGGACCAACCCGGGCCGAGCAATGTCGTCCAGAAGCAATTCCCTCCCAAGGTGAAGGGCATGAACATGATATATGCTACCCACGTCAACAAGAAGGAGACAAAGCGTGCGTTCCGCGAAGTATATGTCATGGAGCCCCCAATACCCAAGTACAACATATGGCTAAAAATGCCAATCACCTTTGATTTACTAGGCCACCCGACGAGCGTCCGCCATGGCAGAACGACGGCCCTGGTCCTCGACCCCATCGTTGATGGCTTTCACCGGACCCAAGTCCTTATGGATGAAGGCAGCAGCCTCAACCTCAACCTCATATACATAGACACTGTCAAGAAGAGGCGTAAAGGCACAGTGCTCGGGCAGGGTAAACCTAGATGAAGTATTCGGAACACCCGATAACTATTGCATTGAGGACATCTGTTTCGACATTATTCCTTTCCAAAGTGGTTATCATGGACTCCTCGGAAGAATTGCTTTCACTCGTTTCCATGCCATCCCGCACTATGCTTAACAAAAGCTAAAGATGTCAGGGCCTAGGGGCACCATAATGTTAAACGACAACATAGAGCACTCTCTTCAAACGGAGGAACATACCGTGACTTTCGCGGCCGAGGAGGCCTCAAGGGGCAAAGTCAGAGTAAGTGATATGTCTTCAATGTATTTAAATTTTTTGATTGTTTCATGCTATTATATTATCAATCTTGGATGCTTTATATGCATTTTATGCTATTTTATATAATTTTTGGGGATTAACCTATTAACCCAGTGCCCAGTGCCAGTTCATGTTTTTTGCTTGTTTTTGGCCTTTCAGAAAATCAATACCAAACGAAGTCCAAACTCGATCAAACTTTACGGTGATTTTTCTGGAGCAGAAGGGACCCTAGAAGGTTCGAGAGGAGGCCATAATATCTACGGGAGAGCTACGAGCTCACAGGGCGCACCCCCTGAGCTCGTGCATCTCACACCGCTCTGTTTGACCTAATTCCAGTCCTATAAATTAACAAATGTTCTCAAACCAACAAAGAGCCACCCGAAACACTTTTCTGCCGCTGCAAGCTTCTGTTCTTCCATGATCCCATCAGGAGGCCTTTTCCGGTACTCTGCCGGAGGGGGAATCAATCATGGAGGGCTTCTACATCATCCTTGCTGCCTTCCGATGATGGGTGAATAGTTCACCACAGACCTACGGGTCCATAGCTAGTAGCTAGATGGCTTCTTCTCTCTCTTTGATCATCAATACAATGTTCTCCTTGATCTTCTTGGAGTTCTATCCGATGTAATCTTCTTTTGCGATGTGTTGTTGGGATCCGATGGATTGTGGGTTTACGATCAGATTATTCATTGAAAGTAATTGAGTCTTTTCTAAACTTTATTATGCATGATTGTTATAGCTTTGTATTTTTCTTCGATCTATCTGTTTGGTTTGGCCAACTAGATTGATTTATCTTCAGCAGGAGAGGTGCTTTGTAATGGGTCTAATCTTGGGGTGTCCTCACCCAGTGACAGAAGGGGTAGCGAGGCATGTATTGTATTGTTGCTATTAAGCGTAAAATGATGGGGCTTAATCATATTGCTTGAGTTTACTTTGTCTACATCATGTCATCTTGCTTAACGTGTTACTCTGTTTCTCATGAACTAAATACCATAGATGCATGCTGGATAGCGATCGATTGGTGGAGTAATAGTAGTAGATGCAGGCAGGAGTCGGTCTACTTGTCATAGACGTGATGCCTATATACATGATCATTGCCATGAATACGTCATAACTGTGCGCTTTTCTATCAATTGCCCAACAGTAATTTGTTTACCCACCATATGCTATGTGTTCAAGAGAGAAGCCTCTAGTGAAACCTATGGTCCCCTGGTCTACTTTAATCATATTATAAAAACCAAAAATACCTTGTTGCAATTTATTTACTTTAATTTTGTTTCGTAATTTATCTATCTACCTATATAAGATTTGATCCTTGCAAGTAACGAGTTCAAAGGGATTGACAACCCTCTTGCCCGCATTGGGTGCATGTATTTGCTTTTGTGTGTGCAGGTGTTGTTCACTAGGATTTGTGTGGTTCTCCTTTTGGTTCGATAAACCTTGGTTCTCACTAAGGGAAATACTTACCTCTACGGTACTGTTTCACCCTTCCTCTTCGGGGAAAATCCCAACGCAACTCACAAGTAGCAGAAAGAATTTCTGGCCCCGTTGCCAAGGAGACATCATCAAATCTTATCAAGTGCCTTCACTCAAACTATCATCTACATGCTCTACTTTTTATTTGTCTCTCTTTTTCATTTCCCTCCACTTCTTCAAAAACAACAAACACAAATATATTTTACTTTGTTAGTTTGCTCATTTGCTTGCTTTGTTGCTATGTCTCAAGAAAACACCAAGTTCTGTGACTTTTCAAATACTAATAATAATGATTTTATTAGTACTCCAATTTGTCCTCCCACCACTAGTGCGGAGTCATATGATATTAATGTTGCTTTTCTAAATCTTGTTATGAAAGAACAATTTTATGGAAATCCTAATAAGGATGTTGCATCCCATCTTAATACATTCATTGAATTATGTGATATGCAAAAAAAAGATGTGGATAATGATGTTATAAAGTTGAAATTATTTCCTTTCTCGCTAAGAGATCGTGCTAATACTTGGTTTTCATCCTTGCCTCGCAATAGTATTGATTCGTGGGATAAGTGTAAGGATGCTTTTATTGCCAAGTATTTTCCACCCGCTCAGATTATTTCTCTTAGAAATCAAATCATGAATTTTAAGCTACTTGAGCAAGAACATGTTGCACAATCTTGGGAGAGAATGAAATTAATTATTAGAAATTGTCCCACTCATGGATTAAGCTTATGGATTATAATACAAAATTTCTATGCAGGACTAAATTTTGTTTCTAGGAATCTTCTAGACTCTGCTGCTGGTGGTACATTTATGGGAATTACATTGGGAGAAGCTACAAAACTTCTTGATAATATGATGATAAATTATTCTCAATGGCATACCGAACGAGCTCTGCTACTTATGAGCTGCATTGGGATTTCCTCAAAGAGGAGAGGATGAAGTAGTACAGTAGAAATAATTATTTCTCTCAGTTAAGAACCAATGTTATCAATCTAGTAGGAGAACCACACAGAACCTCGTTAGCAGCACCTGCACACACAAAAGCAAATACTTGCACCCAACGCAAAGAAGGCGGTTGTCAATCCCCTCGGCGACTATTTGCAAGGATCAAATCTCATAGTGGTAGGTAATAAGATAAATTACAAAACAAAATAAAATAAATAAAAGTGCAGCAAGGTATTTTTGTGTTTTTATATATGATAAAAGTAGACCCGGGGGGCATATTTTTCACTAGAGGCTTCTCTCTCGAGCACATAACATACAGTGGGTGAACAAATTACTATTGGGCAATTGATAGAAAAGTGCATAGTTATGACGATATTCAAGGCAATGATCATGTATATAGGCATCACATCCGAGACAAGTAGACCAACTCCTGCCTGCATCTACTACTATTACTCCACTCATCGATCACTGTCCAGGATGCATCTATAGTATTAAGTATAAAACAGAGTAACGCCTTAAGTAAGATGACATAATGTAGACAAAGTAAACCCAAGAAATATGAATAAACCCCATCTTTTTATCCTTCATGGCTACAATACAAATATGTGTCCTTTCCCTTTCTATCACTGGGATGGAGCACTGCATGATTGAACCCATCGCAAAGCACTTCTCCCATTGCAAGATAAATCAATCTAGTTCGCCAAACTAAACCAATAGCAGAGAGAAATACAAAGCTATATCAATCATGCATAAAAGAATTCAGAAAAGACTCAATTAATATTCATGAATAATCTGATCATAAGCCCACAATTCATCGGATCCCAACAAACACACCGCAAAAGAAGATTACATCAGATAGAACTCCAAGAACATAGAGGAGAACATTGTATTGAAGATCAAAGAGAGAGAAGAAGCCATCTAGCTACTAGCTATGGACTCGTAGATCTATGGTGAACTACTCATGCATCATCAGAAGGCAGCAAGGATGATGTAGAAGCCCTCCGTGATTAATTCCCCCTCCTGCAGAGTACCGGAAAAGGCCTCCAGATGGGATCGCGGAAGAACAGAAGCTTGCGGCGATGGAGAAAGTTTTTCGGCTATCTCTCTGGTATATTGGGAATATTTGGGAATTTATAGAAGTGGAATTAGGTCAAGAGGTTCCACAAGGGGCCCACAAGCCTGGGGGCGCGCCTGGCCCCCCTGGCCGCGCCCCCCGAGCTTTTCGCTCCCTTGTGGCTCTTCTAGTCTTCTCCCGAACCTTCGTGGGTCCCTTCTGGTCTAGAAAAATTAATCCAAAGATTTTTATCCGTTTGGTATTGATTTTCTGAAAAGCCAAAAACAAGCAGAAAACAGCAACTGGCACTGGGCACTAGGTTAATAGGTTAGTCCCAAAAAATGATATAAAATTGCATATATTGCATATAAAACATGCAAGATTGATACTATAATAGCATGGAACTATAAAAAATTATAGATACGTTGGAGACGTATCAAGCTCCAACTGGTAAGAAGGTAAACTCTGTCGAAGAAATTGCTACTTTGAGTGATAAAATGGATGCTCTTATGAATACATTTACTAGTAAAACTGCTCAAGTTGGTCCTAATGATGCGCCACTATCTACTTTGACTGAGCAAAATAATGATGCTATTGATGTGATTTTTGTCTCTAGAAATAATTTCAACAACAAAGCTTATAGAGGGGATTTTTATCCTAGACAGTATCCCAAAAATTACTCTAATAATTATGTTATTCCTATGGAAATTCATATAATAATAGTATGATACCTACTGGTCTTGAGAACCACATTAAAGAATTTATTAGTGCTCAAAAGATTTTCAATGCTATGGTAGAAGAAAAATTACATAAAGTTGGTGATACGACTATAAACATGGATAGAATTGCTCATGATGTGGAAAATCCTAAAATTAAAACTTTTCCACCTAAGCATGATATTAATGAGTCAATAAAGTCTATCCAAGTCCCCATTAATGAAAGCAAAGAGAGGACCGCTAGGATGAGAGCTAAGCGAGAATTTCTAGAAAAAGCTATTCCACCCGGTTTTTATCGTAATCATGATGAAGATATTAAAATGATTGGTGTCACACCCATTGAAACTTTTTTAGTAATATAAACTTGATGAAAAAGGGACTGGAGATGAGTCAACTTTTGCTATAAGGCATCCCAATTGTTCGGAGGGTGATGATCTTAATGATAAAAATGATAAAAGTGGGTTTGGAGAGGTCAAGACTTTAAATAGTGATGTGCCCACTACTTTGGATTAGAAGTAAGTTGATTATGATAATTATTCTTTGATTGAATGTATTTCCTTGTTGCAATCCATGATAAACTCACCTAATGCTTACAAATAAAATAACGCTTTTACTAAACATATTGTAGAAGCTGTGATAAAAGCTCATGAAGAAAAGCTAGAATTGGAGGTTTCTATACCTAGCTAGAAAATTGCATGATTAATGGGAATCTACTATTAAAGTGAATCTTAAAGATTATGAATGTAATTTTGTGTGTGATCTAGGTGCTAGTGTCTCTACTATACCAAAATCTTTATGTGACGTGCTAGGTCTCACTGATATGGATGCATGTTCTCTTAATTTGCATTTGGTGGATTCAACTATTAAGAAACCATTGAGTAGAATAAATGATGTCCTCATACTTGCTAATGGAAATTATGCGCCCATGGATTTCATTGTGCTTGATATTGAATGCAATACGTCTTGTCCTATAATACTTGGTAGGCCTTTCCTACGAACCATAGGTGCTATTATTGATATGAAAGAAGGAAATATAAGATTCCAATTTCCATTAAGAAAAGGGATGGAACATTTCCCTAGGAAGAGAATTAAACCACCATATGAATCAATTATGAGGGCCACCTATGGAATTAATTTGAAGGATGACAATACTTGAAACTTTGCCTTATGCCTAGCTAGGGGCGTAAAACAATAACGCTTGTTGGGAGGCAACCCAATAGCTATCTTTTTGCTTTTACTTTCTGTTTTGTGTGCTCACACAATTATTGCTACTGTAATAACTTTGTTTTTATGTTTTAATTGGTGTTTGCGCCAAGTAAAGCCTTTGGGATGATTTGGATGATAGTTGACTTGATTTTGTGAAAAAACAGAAACTTTTGCTCTCAGTCCAGGAATTTATAAAATTCACTGGAACGTTCTTTTGATCTGAAATTTTTATAAATGATTGATATACAAATTGCCCGTGTTTTTCTTTTTTTTTTGAATGTTTGGACTTGTAGAAGTATGATTTTTATTCAGATCATTACAGATTGTTCTGTTTTAGACAAATTCTGTTTTTGTTGAATAGTTTGCTTGTTTTAATGATGCTATGGATTATATCGGTGGGTATAAGTCATGGAGAAGTTAAAATACAGTAGGTATTAAGCAATAATAAATTATGAATAAGTTTATAATAGTATCTAAAGTTTACGATTTGTCTATTATTCTAACGGATCTCACGAGGTTTCTGTTGAGTTTTGTGTGCTGAAGTTTTCAAGTTTTGGGTGAGATCATGATGGATGAAGGAATGAGGAGTGGCAATACCCTAAGATCGGGGATGCCCAAGGCACCCCAAGGTAATATTCAAGGAAGACCCAGGGCATCCCATCTTTCGTCTACAATCCATTGGTATGTTACTTGGAGCTACATTTTTATTCATCACATGATATGAGTTTTACTTGGAGCGTTTTGTGCCATAGTAGTTTTTTCTTTGTTTGCTTTTTAGTTTACCACAATCATTGTTTGCTGGACACACCTTTTGAGAGGGACACACATTTATCGTGATTTGTTAGAACACTCTATGTGCTTCACTTAAATCTTTTGAGCTAGGCAGTTGCTCTAGTGCTTCACTTATATCTTTTAGAGCACAACGGTGGTTATATTTTATAGAAATGATTGCACTCTCATGATTCACTTAAATCTTTTTGAGAGTCTATGAATAGTAGTTGGTAATGTGCACGTTTAAGACTAGTCCAAGAAGGATAGGTATTCAAGGGGGGTATAATAAAAACTTTCTTGTAGATCACGAAATATGAAACGTATGGTTTAATGATATTGATGTCGTAATATGAATGGACATTGGTTCATGATCATTGGTTAGTAGAAATATCGGTATTAAAGCTTGTTATTAACTTCTCATCTAAGTGTTGGTCATGGCGTGGTGGGGAGGTTTGAGCATTTTTATGTCTGAAATGAAATCCTTGAGTGTTGTTATAATTGGATGTGTGCGATGGTTAACTCCTACCAACCAATTCCCTAGGGCCATGCAAGTAGTACTTTGCTTTGAGGGATAATAAACTTTCACAATAAGTATGTGAGTTCTTTATGACTAATATGAGTCCATGGATTATAAGAACTCCTACCTTTCTGCATTTTGGTAGCCTCTTCGGTACCATGCATTGCCCTTTCTCACCTCGAGAGTTGGTGCAAACTTCGCCGGTGCATCCAAACCCCATAATATGATACACTCTATCACACATAAGCCTCCTTATATCTTCCTCAAAACAGCCACCATACCTATCTATTATGGCATTTCCATAGCCATTCTGAGATATATTGCCATGCAACTTCCATCCTTCCGTTTCATGCCTTGTGTGTTCATCATCATATTGCTTTGCATGTTCATATAGAGCTGACATGATATTTGTGGCACAACAACCGTTATCATCATCATACATGTTATGCTAGATCATTGCACATCTTGGTACACTGCCACAGGCATTCATATAGAGTCAGATTGTTTCAGTTTTATCGAGTCGTAATATCGAGTTGTAAGTAAATAAAAGTGTGATGATCATCATTATTAGAGCATTGTCCCAGTGAGGAAAGGACGATGGAGACTATGATTCCCCCACAAGTCGGGATGAGACTCCGGACAAAAAAAGAGAAAAAAAAGAAAAAAAAGGAGAAATAAATGAGAGAAAATAGAGAAGGGGCAATGTTACTATCCTTTTTTCCACACTTGTGCTTCAGAGTAGCACCATGTTCTTCATATAGGGAGTCCCTTGAGTTATCACTTTCATAATAGTGGGAATTTTTCATTATAGAACTTGACTTATACATTCCGATGATGGGCTTCCTCAAATGCCCCATGTCTTCATGAGCAAGCAAGTTGGATGCACACCCACTTAGTTTCAGTTGATCTTTCATACACTTATAGCTCTTAGTGCATCCGTTGCATGGCTTTCCCTACTCCTCGCATTGATATTGATTGATGGCATCTCCATAGCCCGTTGACCCGCCGAGTTGATGCGAGACTTTCTTCCTTTTTGACTTCCTTTATTGATCTCTACCACCGCATTCTTTTTGACTTATAGTGCTATATCCATGGCTTATGCTCATGTATTGCGTGGGGTTGAAAATGCTGAAGCGCGTTAGAAGTACGATCCAATTGCCTGGTTTAACACCGGGGTGCTTATGATTTATATTTATGCGGTGAAGACGGAGTCATGCCATGCTAACATGATAAAATGAGTAGGGATAACATTCGTTAAGGATCGTATATTTTGAGAAAGTAATGATTATGCTTCTTATATTCATGGATATTATTATGTTGATATTTTTACTTCATCATTTCTCAATGATAATACCGTAAAGAGATTACTTGATACACATGTTAGGTAGCATTCAACATGAAAACTTCTGTTTTTATCATTTACCTACTCAAGGATGAGCAAGAATTAAGCTTGGGGACATTGATACATCTCTGATGTATCTATAATTTTTTGTTGTTTCATGCTATTATATTATCAATCTTGGATGCTTTATATGCATTTTATCCTATTTTATGTCATTTTTTGGACTAACCTATTAACCCAGTGCCCAGTGTCAGTTCCTGTTTTTTTTGCTTGTTTTTGGCTTTTCAGAAAATCAATACCAAACGAAGTCCAAACATGATGAAACTTTACGGCGATTTTTTCTGGACCAGAAGGGACCCTAGAAGGTTCGGGAGGAGTCCAGAAGACCTACGGGAGAGCCACGAGCTCACAGGGCGCGCCCGAGGAGGGTAGGCGCACCCCTGAGCTCGTGGGTCCCAAGCAGCCCCGTTTGACATAATTGCACCTGTATAAAATCCCAAATATTCCCAAACCAACAGAGAGCCACCCGGAACACTTTTTCCGCCGCCGCAAGCTTCTGTTCTTCCATGATCCCATCTAGAGGCCTTTTCCGGTACTCTGTCAGAGGGGGAATCGATCACGGAATGCTTCTACATCATCCTTGCTGCCTTCCGATGACGCGTGAGTAGTTCACCACAGACCTACGGGTCCATAGCTAGTAGCTAGATGGCTTCTTCTCTCTCTTTGATCTTCAATACAATGTTCTCCTTGATCTTCTTGGAGTTCTATCCGATGTAATCTTTTTTGCAGTGTGTTTGTTGGAATCCGATGAATTGTGGGTTTATGATCTGATTATTCATTGAAAGTAATTGAGTCTTTTCTGAACTTTATTATGCATGATTGTTATAGCTTTGTATTTCTCTATCAGTTTGGTTTTGGCCAACTAGATTGATTTATCTTCAGCAGAAGAGGTGCTTTGTAATGAGTCCAATCTTGCGGCGTCTTCACCCAGTGACAGAAGGGGTAGCAAGGCACGTATTGTATTGTTGGTATTAAGGGTAAAACGATGGGGTTTAATCATATTGCTTGAGTTTACTTTGTCTACATCATATCATCTTGCTTAAGGCGTTACTTTGTTTGTGATGAACTTAATACCATAGATGCATTCTGGATAGCGATTGATTGGTGGAGTAATAGTAGTAAATGCAGGCAGGAGTCGGTCTACTTGTCACAGACGTGATGCCTATATACATGATCATTGCATGAATACGTCATAACTATTCGCTTTTCTATCAATTACCCAACAATAATTAGTTTACCCACCGTATGCTATGTGTTCGAGAGAGAAGCCTCTAGTGAAAACTATGTCTCTCGGGTCTACTTTAATCACATTATAAAAACCAAAAATACCTTGCTGCAAATTATTTACTTTTATTTTGTTTTGTAATTTATCTATCTACCTATACAAGATTTGATCCTTGCAAGTAACGAATTCATGGGGATTGATAACCCTCTTTCCCATGTTGGGTGCAAGTATTTGCTTTTGTGTGTGCAGGTGCTGTTCACTAGGATTTGCGTGGTTCTCCTTGTGGTTCGATAAACCTTGGTTCTCATTGAGGGAAATACTTATCTCTAGTGTACTGCTTCACCCTTCCTCTTCGGAGAAAATCTCAACATAACTCACAGGTAGTAGTTAGCGACCCTGATCCCACAAAGCGCCACAAGTACGACCAGGGCGCATCTGACATGACTTCGACGTCCACCAGACACCCCCAGCAGACCAGATGGACAGCGCCTCGAAGCCGACTAATCGAAACCCTAGATAGGGATATGTGCTCCGCTACCCCCAATCTGTTCCCGAGAATAACGTTCCTCGGCACCATAATTTTGCACTGAGAATTCCCTGGGGGCTAGTGGAGCACATACAATATAGGCAATCCTCCCGAGGTCGGATAAACTCTCACCTATAATATCATCGGAATCCAAGCATCAAGCTTTGGGATTATTTCGAGATACTCGAACCCAGACTAGGTATAAAACCTACGCCTAGCATCAAATGGGTACAGATCAACATACCCAATGCACCACGAGCACGGGCAGGTTATGCCCCAAGGAAAATGTCCTCACAGTAGTGCCACAGGCAAGGAACGCCGGATATCCCAGTCACTACCTCTCGAATATTCTGTTGCTCGTCAGGAGCAGCGGCGTGATGATCCGATTAGGCTTGGCCGGGGGCTAGCTTTGGTCCTGGCCTCGGGCGACCACATACGTATATGAGCAACATCCTTTGGGTTGCAGAATGCATCGGGTCATTATCGAAGACTGTAAAAGTCAACAGGTGCCGTACTCCACCGTTTAGACCAGGAGCAGGACACATCTCCATGCTTGAAGGTACATGTGTCATCACCCTTGGGTGGACAAGGGATGGAAGGCGGAGAACGCGGGATGGCACGATGACGCTGGAGATGAAGCCGGAAGCTCGACCTCGAAACGCTATCTCCGCGATGACGCTTTGAACATCTTTCATTATTTCATTGCTTTTTTGATAATGTTTAGCTCGAATCATTATGTTCGGCCTTAGTTTGAATTGAATGAAAAGATGTCCCAAATCTAGGCCTCGTATATGCTTTTTGCACATTTTGCTCATTCAATCAAGATTGGCGCATCTATTCATAATCTTCGGATCGAACGCCTTGTCGGATTCCACAAAGTGGAACCATGGGTTTTGTCTGGGGGCTGCATACAACCCAAACATAATGAACGTTGAAGCGCTCCGAGGAGCCGACGACGACTTCCTCGAACCTCACATCACTATATGCATCGATTTTGACTTGTGTCATGGGTCAAAAGTTGGACTGCCTGGCTCCTACGTTTACCCCTTATGTTTCTGCATGTTCGGCTAAGGGTGTACCGGGAGCACCTCTACGATTGTTAACTCTGGTTAAACCGGTAAAGTACCTCAGGTGGGAGAAGCGGAAAGCTGACTATCACAAAATGCGCAAACTCGATCGGCAGGTCAGAAGTATAAAACCTAAAACCATAAAGGTTGTCTGAGTAAAACAAAGGAATTTTCAATAAGTCATAAGGCTTGCTTTCATAACGGTGCTCGGAATGTCTGAGGACACAATAGAAAATCAGCTCAGTTTTCGCAGTCGTGATTAACAAACCGGGATTAGAAGGACCTCGGCCTAGAAGGACCTTACCCCAGGGCTATTTACATGCCTACACATGCTCTCTCACAAGCGTAAATTTAGGACCTATAGTTGGGTTGCTTGATTTTCTGATATAACCGCCTCCTGGCACCGAGACATTGAATAAGAGCTAATATCAGAAAGCACTCTAAGAAACCCCCTTAAAGATGGAAGCCAAAGACTACGCGGTTAAACATCAAGATCGAGTCAAAATAAGAATTTTGAGGAAAAGCTAACTCGATTTGCCAAGTGAAAACAATATAAAGAAAGTAGCTTGTCAAACATAAATGTTTATACATTCTTATTCTTGGCTTGCCAAGTGTTCACTGCTAATGGATTTACTCTATAATTTTCTTCTGGCGGCAGACTTGCATCGGCCAAGCCTGGAGAGCGCCTTCCCGAGCTTTCGATGCCTTCCACACCTCTATCCATGCCGACATCTCGCAGGTGATCGACTGGTCCCGCAGAGCCAACCTGGGGGTTGTTAAAGCAAAAATTTCCATGACAGCATCTCCCAGGCGACCGATGGGTCCCTCAGAGCCGGCCTGGGGGTTGTTAAAGCAAAAAATACATGCCGACATCTTGCACGCGACCGACGGGTCCCGCAGAACCGGCCTGGGGGCTGTTAAAGCAAACATTTACATGTCGGCATCTCACAGGCGACCGACGGGCCCCGCAGAACTGGCTTGGGGGTTAAATTGTCTCCACGCCGGCGTCTCGCGGGTCGACCGAAGGCCCTCGCAGAAATGTCCTGGGTTGTTTTGAGTTATAATTTTGCTCAAGAAAGATCTTGTCCAACCCGCTGTTCGACATCTTCTTTGCCGAGTTGCACCTCGGTAACGGCAAAACGCACACGCCGGTATTCGGTTGAGCAAGTTCCCGAGGAGATTTGATTCTAGGGTCGGCCATGTTGGCCAAACCATGTCTCGGGGGCTACTGCATCGACGATTCAATGTAGACAATTTGTAGTGCAACACGATTTTTTAGGATATTACAATCCTCAGGTCGATCGACTGCACCCGACCTGAGTCTCGAGGGCTACTGTACACCGTGATTTTCCCCCTAAAGTATGCTGTCAAGCAAGGATTCGATTCTCAAGTCGATTTTGCGGAATCGACCTAAGTCTCAGGGGCTACTGGGATCAGCGGTATTCTTCTATCCTTCATGTGCATAGTAGACTTTAGGCAGACATACACTTTGAGGGGTACTAGCTATATATCTCGGCAGAGAATAAATTGCACTAATCAAAAGTATTCCGTGGAAAAGGTGTGCATGCATCCAGGTTTCCATGAGAAGGGAAGTCTTTTTTCGATTGTTGATAGAAGACCTGCCAAATTCATTAATTAGAAAGAGGCATTACACGAACGCCCCAAAGAAGAAACGCACCGCATAAAAGTGAGTGCCAAAAAAGAAGAAAGGAAACAGAGTTGCTCGGTTTATTGAGGAAAACCGAGCAAAAACCAAAAAAGCGCCTAACTAGATATCTTATCAAACCATTTGTACGAGAAGGAAGTCTTAAATATCTTATCAAACCATTTGAGGAAACAGAGTTGCTCGGTTTATTGAGGAAAACCGAGCAAAAACCAAAAAAGTGCCTAAAGCACCACAAAGGACGAGAAGGAAGTCTTAAATATCTTATCAAACCATTTATACCACGTGAGAAAAGTATAAAAGTGAAGTGATTCTGCTAGATAAATCAGTCAAATGAAACGTATGCACATTTTCTTATCCAGTTGTAGAACAGTACGATTAGAAGCGTAGAACCCCGTTTGTCGTGGAACTAATTAGCTTTGATCACTAGTTCGAGGTATGTCTATCCATCTAATATACTCTCTCCGTCCTATAACATAAGAGCATTCTTTAAACTACACTTATGAAAAATGCTCTTATATTATAGGACGGAGGGAGTAATATATACTAGCAAGGTAAACTTGCAATCCAAACAAGATCAATCTGATTGCCCTCGTCCGGCCCTGCATCGATCGATCGGGCTAACTGTCACTGTACTCAAACTTGCAATGCAACCCTGGAGGGAATAAGATCATTACATGGTCCCTGCAAAAAATATGCTCTGCTTCGCATCTACTCCTCGCAAAATTTTAAATTCCCTCCCTCCACTCTCGGCCTTTTAAATTCTCCACGAAGCGCGCCATGCACAAGCACACTGCATGCCCCTCCACTCTCGATCGACCATGGCCGAGCCCTTCGTGCACGTCGTCTTCTTCATCCTGCTAGCCATCACTTCCCTTCCGATCGCCCTCGCTTCACTTCACAAGCTCCGTCTCTCACCCTCCGAAGTTGCCGCGATCGAGGAGCGCGCGCCGCCTCCGCCGGACCAGCCCGCCACCTTCTTCGAGGTGGACCGGCCGCACCGGCCACCGCCGGGCAGCTTCGGCCCATGCTCGACCGTGCTTCTCTCACACTCCTTCGCTTACACCTACACCAAGCCCCCGGTCACGGCCACCTACTCCCCGCCGCCGTGCCTCGCCGCTGCGGGCGGACACGCCACGCTGATCTCCCTTGCCGTTCTTAAGTGGCGAGCCGCCTGCCGGGGTGTCCAGTACGACCGCATCTTCGGAGTCTGGCTCGGCGGCGCCGAGCTCCTCCGCGGCTGCACTGCCGAGCCACGGAGAAACGGCATCGAGTGGTCCGTGTCCAAGGATGTCACCAAGTACGCGTCCCTCCTCGCCGCCCGCAACCCCTCCACCCTCGCCGTATACCTCAGCAACGTCGTCGACGAGCAGTACACCGGCGTGTACCACGCCAACCTCACGCTACACCTCTACTTCCGCCACCCGCCGCAGCCTCCACAGCCTGGGCTGGACCCCGCCGACGTCATCGTCCCCATCTCGCGGAGCCTCCCTTTGAACGACGGCCTGTGGTTCCAGATCCAGAACGGCGAGGACGTCGGGTCAGCGAGCCTCGCCGTGCCGACCAACGCCTACCGTGCCGTCCTCGAGGTGTACCTCTCGTACCACGCACACGATGAGTTCTGGTACACCAACACGATCGGCAGCAACGGCCCGTTCCGCGAGGTCACCGTCAGCATCGACGGGGATCTCGTCGGCGCCGTCTGGCCGTTCCCGGTCATCTACACCGGCGGCATTAACCCCCTCCTCTGGCGCCCGATCACGGGGATCGGCTCGTTCAATCTCCCGTCCTACGATATCGAAATCACGCCTTTCTTGGAAAAATTGCTGGACGGCAAGGCGCACGAGTTTGGCCTGTCAGTGACCAACGCCAAGGATGCGTGGTTCATCGACGCCAACCTCCACCTCTGGCTGGACCCCAGGGGAGCGCCGACGACGGCGAGCACCACCAGCTACGACGCGCCACCGCTGGACACTACCACAGCGTTCCGGCCCGACGGCCCCGGCACCGAGTTCTACTACACGATGGCGTTCCGGCGCATCTCCGCCACGGGGTGGGTGCAAACGCCGTCCTACGGCAAGATCACGGCGGCGTGGACGCAGAGGCTCAGCTACGACAACACGAACGAGGTCCAGGGCGACAGCCAGCAGGTGGTGAACCAGACGACCGAAGCGTACTCCGGCGTGCACGTCACGGACCGCGGCGGCGTCGCGTACTCGCAAGAGGCGCAACAGAGCTTCCGGCTCGACGTGTTCGTGGGCGTGGTGAACGAGGCGTTCAACGGCTCGTACACGGTGGCGAGAGACGTCCGGCTGGGGTTCGCCGAGGAGAGGGTCGCCGCCGGCCGCGCGGGGTTCTTCTGGTCTCGGTCGCTGAGCAACGCGCAGGAGTGCGCCGTGAACGTGGACGTGGACGACGAAGGGGACGTGGTCGGGGTGTCATCGGGCACGAGGCAGAACTACAGGTACGAGGCGACCGATGGGTGCTACTCCCGAGACGTGACCAGCAGCGGTTATGGCATAGTCTCAGACCACTCCGACGAGGTTTGCGTGAAGGGGTCGCTTCCTTCCGGTGTCGGCGCCGTGGAATCGCCGGCTTTGGCGCGACGGACGAGCTCGTGACAAGCTGATCCATTGGTCAGCTGGACTATTCTAGTGTAAAACAATGCCAATGTGATGCATACTTTATACGACTGCTATACAATAATCAGAAAGACAATCTCCAAAATGAAAAACAGAAAGAAGTTGTAACAATAATAAAAGATAATAAATGAGATGCCCATCGATGATTTTCCTCTCTCACAATGGGACCGATGGTAATGCTACACTTAGACTAGCCACGGTGGGGAGTAACTTACAGCATCTCCACTCATTTGCCTCTTCGCCGCTTGAGGGGCTGCCGGCGAAAACTTTGGCCTGGGGGTGGAATTTTTTCCACTCGTTGCGCCCCCAGTGGCGAGGCTGAGGCGGCTGAGCGACCCTTGCGGCTGGGCGTGGGCGCAGTGGCGGCGCTGGGGGTCTTCCTGGGACTTCCCTGGAATACCCAAGAATTTCGTGTCAAAAAAAAAACTACTACATATAATACATATACGGTAGAATCTGGAAATAGGCCACGGCAGCTACGCACATCACCAGACACGAACGACTCGGCGTCTGGCTACGAACGCGAGCAGCAGCAGGCCTCCAGCTCCGAGCCAGCCCGATTCAATCGATCCCCTTTCCCCTAACCTAGCTCCCTCCCCCGATTCAGCCTCCCTCGCCTCGCCCCTCGGTCCCCTCCCCTCCGGGCTCCGGCCGCCCTCTCCCTCCCCTGCCCTCACCCATTCGCCCTCCGGCCCTCTCCTCCGGCTTCCGCGGCGGCGCGGCTCCGCCAGACCGCCAGTCGCCAGTCCGCCTCCGGCCTCCCCTGCTCCCCGGAAGGCCGGACCCCGGCCCAAGTAGGCGCCCAGCGCGGCAGCGGCGCAGCGCCCTCCACGGCTCCACGGCTCCACGGCCTCCTCATCTTCCCTTGCGTCTCAACGAAGCGCCCCCAATCCTCTGCTCTGGCGAGGGACTCCGGCGGGACGGGAGCTCTCTGCCATGGTGAGTAATCCATTTGCTCTCCCTTTGTTTTTAGTATAGTAACTGGTGCAGTGGCATGATTAGTTACAGGATACTCTCTTTTTCTAGAATATGCAGAGGATCTGCGCATCTCTGTATTAGAAAGAGCTTGCAGTATCTCTGCATTTGTGATTCGGAGAAGGAAATGGCTACTGCACTACACAATGGAGTATTTATGATGGAAAGGGGGATAAAATCACAGCAGGAAATACTAGTACTGATGAGGAATGCACCGTAGAAAATACTGAAGCCTGGAACCGCATAATAAAGCTCCATGTTAAACTGTCAAACTGCAAAAAATATAGCTCCATTTGACTCCGATATGCTGAAAATAGCTACTAGTACTATTACACGGTGATGACTGATTATTCATGCATCAGCTGGACAGGTGCTAGTCGAGGGGGGGAGGGGGGGGGGGGGGGGGGGGGGGAGATCGCAACATCATTCCACAAGCACAATGGAAGTGGCAATCAAAGGGCGTAATCATGTTTCCTGAGGAGCCCAGTGAGGAACAATGCACAAAGGTGGAGATAAATCATCCGATATTCATTATTTTATATGGTCTCCAGGTCAGTAGTGTGCAAACAGGTATAATGTTCATTTGCAAAGAGGCCAGAAACTATTCAACACTACAGTATGAAAACTCAGAACATAAAGCATGTCATTGTATTATATTGAAGAGAGAGCATCAATCAGTAAGGATGAAATCCTCATTTCTTCATATGATAGCACTTAGAATATACAGTTAACAAACCAGTATAGTTAATAATGATTTCACTCAATCAGAAGTGCTATTACTAATCATAGTTATAAATGAACTGGACGTCACCTCATATCTTAAATTAAGGTCATCATATACACAAAAGCACAGATCTATCCGCAGTGCTAACAGTAACAGATACTGAAACGAGTTGAGTTCAGGAATGATTAAATTATAATACAGAAATATCCCATCTAGCAAGCGGGTTAAGCAGTTGAGCATTCACTTCGCTATACCTACGACTACTACGATCACATTAGTAACACACATCCACATAAATGACAATCAACACTGCTATGACTAACAAGGACACAGATTAGCTCATGCGTGCAGATAACTATTGGACACAAAAACCACAGTTAGATCGCGATTAGCCTAACTAGCAAAACCGTTTCAAGACCCAAACACATCAAGTACAGGATAGTTGGAGCCATCACAGTTTAAGAAGGCTTGGACTACATAGACAAGTTTATCATGGAATACAGAGCTAAGCTTATGTGGTGCAGACATGACTTGCAGCGCAAAACCATAGAGTTCAGATCGGGAAGACAGCCTACACAAGCAACCGTCAATACACTACACTAATCATAGAAACAAATGAATGAAGAAGATCAGCATCATAGTATGGCCATTCTAAGCCTCACTTCGACTGCGCACAACTGTTTCCCATCCTTCAAAGTAACAGTGACTATTCAAGCCTCTTTGACAGTTGCATATATCCTGGCTGGCTCGCAACCAGGAGGCACCATAAGTCTTCATGGCCATCACTCTTCGTCGTGGCTTCCATACACCTGCAGGTAGTTTATTGATATCAAAACTTGATACATAGTATTATTGCCAAAAATATGTGTATGGAACAACGATTTTGATAGGAAATGGAGTCAGACAATAAACTAGCTACCTGGGAAAACCAATGCAATAACAAAGAACAACAGGGCCTAGGTTTCCACAAGAATCTACCTCATACGGAAATAACCAGGGCCATCCCAATGAACCAAGGCCAAGTTGGAAATAACAGGGCGCAAAATCTTCTGCCTGCTGGTGCACAAGAAGAAGAAGATGAGAATGTTCTAGGAAGGAAGGAATGCATCCAGAAAACAACAAAGGGAGGCAGCGTAGCTACTTGTGTCCCTTGACACTAGAAGCTCCTGGACCTGAGCTTGTGGTGAACCAATCACCACGATCCGCTGCAAAGGATGAGAAGGAAACAGAGGTTAATCGCGGGTACCTTGGGGGGGACTTGAATTTCAACATCATTCAACATGAGGGATGGAGGGATTGCAGCCATGTTTGGGCTCATGTAGGAAAATAACAGGTAGGCGAAACTGATGAAGACATCAAATGAGCGAGGAATCTAATCATGTAGTGTGAATGGTCGATCCCAAGATTACATGCCATGGGTTTTCATCAGAAATAAAGTGTTGGATTAGCAAAACTGTTACGAGTTAACATTGGGGGTCCTGTCAGAACTGTATAATGTGTTATTTGACAGATTATATGAAGAAAACTGTTCTGGAAGTGGGTGTGACACTCTAACTAGCAGAAAGAATACTGAACACCGCATCCAAAAACAGAGGGCGTTACTGACAATCAGATGGTTTCATCCGAAGTTTTAGCCACATTTATACCGCAGTTTTTAACTGATTGAATCTGCATATGTGTCTGTTGAGATCAGTCCGATGCTAGCGAAACCAGTTACAGTTCCACAGAGCTAAAAAGGATACCAGTACAAGCAATTGCTGCGAGTAAAACATCCGACTGGACGGTACAGAAACTATAACTGCTTTATGAATAGAAAACAGTTCGGAAGGCGTGGACACGTGTAACTAATCCACAAGATAACTAGCGACCTCAAAACAGAGAATGCAGCATGTCTGAACAACAAATCTCAGACCCCGGCGACCACAACACTCTAATAAGCAGGAGTGGAAAAGGCACAGGAGTAAGAAGAAGGGGCACCTTGAAGGGGGCCGAGGTTCCGTCGATGGCCGCCTTGATGAGGGGCCTTCTGCCTGTAGACACAATGCACGGCCACCGTTAGAAGAGCAGCCAGGGGCCAGAGGGGAGAGGGGGCAAACAACTAGGTGGGAGCGAGCAATCAGGCGCCAAGGGGGCGAGCGGAAAGCCGTGGTAACCGGCGTCGTCAGTGATGCCTGCCTGAGGAGGTGCAGTAGATGAACGGAAGCTGTAATAGAGTCATGTGCCGGCGATCGTCGACCCGCCGTGTCGGAGCTTGCCGGCGGCGACGACGTGATAACCCCTGCGGGCGTCGTGAGTGGGGTTGGCGAATCATGGTGCCCGTGGCACCAGTCGCGGAGCAAGCGACAAGGCCGCGCGGACTAGGCGCGGACAAGATCGCGATAGTGGCGATCCGGAAGGCCTCTGTGTCCCGTGGCGGATCTGGCGTGGATTACCCGTGCGGCTCAGATCTGCTCCCATGGAGAAGAGGAGAGGTACGGCTCCCCCCATCTTGGTCTGTGGTCCGAAGAAGCGGCGCGGGAGAACGCGGAGGCGAGGGCGGAAGGCGGCGGTGTGCGATGAGCTGGTCACGAGCGGGTGGGTCGGCGGGGAAGGCGAGGAGGAGGCGATGAGGAAGCAGGTGCACGGGCAGCGAATGGTGGGAGCAGGTGGGTCGTCCACTAAGGCGAGGTGGAGCGGCTTGAGGTGGGAGGGGAGGGGAGGTCGCGGGGGGCGGGATCGGCCGCCAGTAGGTGGGGGCATGTGGACCCAATTGGGGATGAAGGGAAAGGGTTTAGGGTTGGCCTGCGGAGAGGATGGTGTACGGGGAGGGGGTGGAGAGGGGGAGGAGTGGTGTGGCGGTGGGTGAAGTGGTGGCATATCGGCAACTGACAGGTGGGCCTGCGAGTAATTACGGGCCACAGTCAAGTGTCATCACGGCCATTGTCTTTAGGTGGGAGCTGCTTTCCGCTTGGGGGTGTGGGTGGGGGGGGAGAGGGTGAGGGGGTGGTGGGCGTTGGATCTGGCAGTATCCGACGGTCTTAATGCTTATCCGCGTTGAAATGGCCCTAAGACGCAATCAGAACAAAGTGCAGGATTTGATGACCGTTACGACCATCAAAATTGTGTAATCAATTTTCCATTTTATTGAGTGCCCAAATAGAGCTTTTTTTGTGAGTGACCTACCGTATATTTGTTGCAAAATGGACCAATCATTTTTTATAAAAATATTAGGCATATTTAATGTACAATTGACCAAAATGTAGGGTGTCAAACAGATTTTATCCACCTATCCTAAAAAGACAAGTCTTTTTCTGCCGATTCAGTTGGCAAGGGGTCCAAGTTTGAACTGTGCTGCCTCATAGTGATTTCTTTATTTTTTTCCAAAAAATATTTTCTAGGTACATCATCTATATTTAACAGAAACACAAAAAAATTCCAAGATTCAACCAGTACTAGGACGGTCATTCCGAGTTTTCTACCGCATTTTGAAAACGAACATATTTTTTTTAAAAATAATAAAAAAATTGAAAGCTCCGCAGTGTTGTCACTATATTGTGACCAAGTTTGCCAGAAAAAATAATAAACTTGTAATCGGCAATTATTTTAAAAGTTGTTCTCCAGAATTGACTAATCATGTGTGAAATTCATGGCTTCCAGTCCAATGGATACATCTTAAGGCCACATTCATGACATCGTTTGTTCAAATGACCTCAATATCGTGCACAGGGTGCATCTTGGAATGGCAAAACAATTTTTGCCTAAGAAGTTTTTCATTTATTCTGGATCGACAAAATCATTTTCCACTTTTTTGAGTGCCCACAAATGGATTGTTTTTGTGAAGACGCTACAAGATATTGTGTTTGCAAATTGTACCAAATTCAATTTTCTAAAATCTAGTACATATTTAATGCACACTAACCAAATGGTTGGTGTGAAAAGCTTTGATCCACCTTCTGTGCAAAGACAAATTTCCGCGATTCAGCTGGAAGCGGGTCAAATTTGAACTGCATCTCCGAGGGACATAATTTGCCTTTTATTTTTTCCCAAAAATTCATTTCAGGTACATACGTATCTATTTAATCAGAGAAAACACCAAAAGTTTCCAAGATCAAAACCATAGCTAGGAACGTCCATGCCCGCCGTTGGTGAACCGCATTTTGAAAAACGGAGCATGAAAAATAAAAAATGAAAATTGGAAAACCTCTCGCATTGTTCATTATATGTGGCCAAGTTATCAGGACAAATAATAACTGTAAAACGATAATCAATTTTTAAAAAAGTGTTCTCAGAAACAGGCGCTATCATGTGTGGAGATCAATGGTTTCAAGCCAAATGATCAATCTTTGGCCACATCACTGGCATAGGTTTGTTCAAATGATCTCAATATGTTGCACAAGGGTGGCATAATTGGAAGGGCCAAACGAATGTTGGCGCTAAGGAAGTTTCCATTTTTCTTTGGACGAAACAAATCATTTTCCATTTTTCAGTGCCCAAAATTATTGTTTTTTATTGTGAGAACCTACGAAATAATTGTTGCAAAATTGGAACAATAATTTTCTAAAATACTAGGCCTATTTATGCATAATTGACCCAAATGTTGTGGTGTCAAAAGCTTTGATCCCACTCTCGTGAAAAAGACAAATTTATTTCTGACGATTTAGTTGGAAGCGGGTCCCTTTGAAATCTGCACCTGCTCATAATTGGTAGTCTTTACTTTTTCTAAAAAATCATTTCTAGGTACTAAGTAATCTATTTATCAAAAAACCACCAAAAGTTTTTCCAAGATTCAACCACTCGTAGGACACGTCATGCCGCCGTTTGACGCATTTTGACACGGGCATGACAACACTCAAAAAAAATCAAAAATTGGAAAACCTTCGCATTTGTTCATATATTGTGGCCAAGTTACAGAAAAAGGAAAAAATAGAAACGTTGTAATACGATAATTATTTTAAAAAGTGGTTCTCAGAAACGGATTATCATGTTATGGAGACTCATAGGCTTTACATCACCAAATGCTCAATCTTAGTGCCACATTCCAGTGGCATGTTAGTTCAATAATCTCATATGTGCACAAGGGTCATCTTGGGATGGCAAACATATGTTGGCCTAGGAATGTCTTTCATTTTCTTTGGACGAAAAGAAAAATATCATTTTCTATTTTTTGATTGCCACAAAATGAGTTTTTTTTTGTTTTGTGAAGGGACCATACCATATCTTGTGTGCAAAATGGGACCAGGTCATTTTATATCATATATAGGCCATATTTTTAATGTACAATTGACAAAATGGGTGGTCGTCACAAGTATTTATACACCTCTGTGATGAAAAAGCAAATTTTCGCTGATTCATTGGAAGCGGTCAAATTTGACTGCAACTGCCTCATAGTTTGCTCTTTCATATTTTCTAAAAATCATTTATAGGTACATAATATATCTCTTTTACATCAGAAATACTGGTTTGGTGGTGATACGTGAGGTTGGGTATGGTGGCCGAGGGCCGCAACTCCCAGAGGCGACCTCGCATGCCCCGCCCAGGTCAGCCGCAGACATGGTGTTGCCGCACCATTCTGTTCTGGTAGCCTAGGCATTGGGGTCTAATGGGTTGGCATCTCCCGATAGGTGTGCAGGAAGAAGAAAGCCAATAGAAGAATTCACGAGGAGACTGAACTGAGACTCAAACATGAATTAGCACCCAAGTTTTGATTATGTGTGGGGACAAATGCACCATGGGACCAATGCCTGAGTGTTTGTGCCTAGAATGAATCATCTACTAAGAGAACTATCTTGAAGGAAATTGGCAGCTCAAAATGGAGTGAGCTTAGTGTTCACTTGCTTTGGCAACATACACCACTGGACAGAAATATTGAAGTTGAGCTAGAATCAAATGAATGAATGGATGTTGATCTGAAATTTGGAGCAGATGATAATTTGGGCATAATGACAGAGCACTTTAAACTTTTTCAGTACCATTTGAAAAATAAAAATGTTTATACTTCCTTCACAGTGCTTCTCCACTGAACAGACCCCCCACCCCCCCCCCCCAATTGGGAAAAATGCTGAGTGGAAATTGGGCTTATAAGTGAGCTAAAATTTGGGGGAGGTAGGGTTCTATGGGCAGGGTCGTGTCGTGGTATAATTTTGTCAGCAATTATAAATAGCATAAAATATAGTTGCTTCACACAAACTGAAATATCACCAGAAAACCAAGATTGGATGCTGAGCTCACATGTATTGTTAGATGAGCAATCAAATTAATGTGGGAGAAGCTATGATTTGGGAAATATACGAGAGGATGTGGCAAAAATTCAAGCTCATTACGGATATGCCTAGCTAGTACTTCCTTACACAACAGTTTGAGCTGAACAACAAAACTTGGAAATGGTTCCGAGGAAGATTTACGGGTCAAATGGAGTTGATCTTATGGTCAACGAGGCAATGATTTGGATAGTAAAGAATGCCCAATTTTTTGGGTACATTTTGGGAGAATGACAGAAATATAAGGTTGCTTCAAACCTAGTGCAACAATTGCACATAGGCAAAACTAGGGTGGCGCCTAGTATAGCAATCCCACCAAACTTACAAGGTTATGAACCATCTATCATTGGTCATGATCAGCTAGATAGAAATAAGGAAGCGGAACCAGTGCTGTCTGCTTTATGACCCATTTCGTGTAGGAATTAGACCTTTTCTGACCAAAATGGTCGTTAATAGTTTATGGTTTGGAGCCCCCTAGAACAGCTTTTGACCCAATTGGTCTCAAATGGGTCGTGATTTTAATGACAATTCTTCCAGGGCACTCAGTCCGCACAGAAGGTCACAAAGTTGACAGATTTCTGTGTGTCTTCCCCACCGCAAACTGCATGCACAACTCACCCACTCTACAACACTGAGGGACGAAGGAGTGCAATGGGCAGATGGTGGAGATTTAAGGTGATTGCCCACATTTAGGGCTAAGCTATCTGTAAGCGTGCTACTATAAGCCCTCACTGCTCAGATATCTTCCGATATTCCCATAAATCGACCGCAACCCAACCCGCATTCACCCCACATACAGCCCTTACCTACCGTTGTGTGACCCGATAGAAATCGGACCGATAAATCAGCCGATATGGCGAAAATCGTCAGATTTCCGATAAAATGGTCGATTCACTCTTATCATGTGGTCGACCGATATTTCCACGAATAAGCGATATCCCAACATTGATAACCCTCATATTTAATATCTATCTATGTAATTGATGTCTTTCCCTATACATAAGGGAATATATCAAGGGATGTTTGTTCGTGCATTGCTTACTATTATATTAATCGTCGTCGTGTGTACTGTGTGTGTTTCTATTTGCTTGCAGTAGCCGCTCATGTGACTGAGAGTAGTTTTGCCATTGTAAACACTAGGAAGCTCGGCCGCTTGAGCGTCTCCATTTTTGTCTTGAACAAAAAGGGTTTGAGAACCGATTGTTTTGGTCAAACCAGAACTAATCCAGTAATATAAGTCACCACATCAAACACGAGCTTAGTCCCGTTTTGAAAAAAAATAAAAAATTAAGAATTTTGGCGTTTCAATGTGAACACATAAAATTAATAGGTTGCAACAAATCTTGGAAAACAAAAAAAAAAGAAAGAAAAAACCATTCTACACACCTGGCAGCCTAGTAGATGGCCAAATTTGAGACTTGTGCCAAATCATTCATCTTATGCTAGAGATTACATACAAAGTACTTCAAATTTAAACTGTGCAAGGTGTTGTATTTTATTGCCAAAATCACTTCACTATTTAGGGTTCCTTCGCAAAGCAGTAACAGAAAATTGAAAAATTGCAACAAGTACATTTTTTGCATTTGATTTGTTCCACTCGCTTTAACACACAAACCCCTCTTTTTGGCAGTTGAGAAGATTTTTATTGTAACCGAAAATTTGGAAACTGCCTCTTTTGGAAGACTTATCTTTTAGTGTTATTTTTAAAATATAATTCCCTCTAAAAATGTTGACGCAAATATTGAAGTCAAGTAAGGATTTAGTGAAATTTTCATACTAGAGTGGACCATCAGGGATTGATAGGATTTCATAAGTCCATCAGTCCATATCTCAAATGATTTAAATAAAAAATACAGTATAAAGCTTCGTGCTATAATTATATAAACTAGTTATTAAATAGGCCTGCAGATATGAGAACTAGAAGACGTAATCAACTCAACTGGATTTGAATGAATGTTCTATGAATTTTGAAGTTGATTTGAAAATGGAAAAGGTAGTTGACATCTTTCGGCAGGTTGAACAGTGCCGATCCGGTCTCTTGAAGAGAGTACACAATGTGCCGCAATGGCTTCAGACCATGTGACTATGTATTGACGTCGATGGCGCACTTTGAGGTCCCACTTGTCAGGACATCATCCAAGAACGGTGCAATGATGGGCTTTGACCAACGAATGTTCTTTGGGCATTTGAGAGGCTGTGGCCAAGGAGGAGGGAAATCATGAAGAACTTTAAGGTGGGTGGGGCAAAACTAAGGAGAAGTAAGGGAAACCAGGGGCACAAAATAGAAATCCCTTTATATATATATTAAAAAAATATCACCGTAAATTTTCAGCCAATCCCGAGAACTTTATTCATCCACGAAAGTAACACCATGGTAGTTCTTTGAAATCAGCGTCAAATTCTGGGTTTTATTTCCATTCAATCATGCAAATTAGAGTCAACACAAGAGCAAAAGTGTATAGGAAAATAGATTATTTGGACGTCTCATGACCGATAGCGGAATCGTGGACTTCCAATATCGACCCTATGATTAATGAATGACTTCGAGTGACCTTCGTTATCATGTGATGTTTCCCTTTGCTTCGTTATACTTTACAAAACCCCAGGGTGAGATAATCGTGTATCCTCTGGCGTCATACACATGAGCTCGACTATACCGGTCTCCTCGTTCTGGTTGTCTTCTTTCTCGTTGACCTGTTCTCGCATTCCCCTTTTGACCGTAGTTATTTGGTGTCTGGCTAGGACGAGACTGGATGCGTTGCACACCGAGAGGGCCCTAGTATATCCTCCATCATCGGAGAGCACAATTCCACTCTCGATCTATTAGTTCCCTTTTCAAACCTTCCGATGCACCTGTAAGTGACGTTTATGATCACGTGTTTAGATGATAGTTTGAGCAAACCTCCAAAGTGCATTACGGTTAGGTAAGAAGTGGCGACGATGCTCTCATGGTCTACGGAATAAACAACACGTTAACGACTCCGTTATAAACAATAACTGTTGACGATATTATGTCAAAGTATACAAACAAGTTTGGGTCGATTCAATATGATCGTTCTTCTAACGTATACCTTCAAAGTGTGTTGAGAACTATCGTACACTTAACGATATCTCTATCCGGAAACATGATTACATATAATCCTTGAGCTCGTCTTAGAGGCAGGAATAGGACTCTTATTTTACCATTTAAACGTTCTACCAGTGCATTGAGTTGTTTCCACCTGATCACATATTCCGGATCATAGTCAGTTGTCTATAGCATAGAACTTTAAATCTTTACAACAAAACTGTTCCCGCTTGAGGCCATTGCCGACGTTCCAAAAACATATTAGCGACGACGTGGCTGGTAGAGAGCTAGGGCACATCAAACCTAGGACGATGGAAGGACCAACCAAACTTATAATATTATATTTGTGTCGGCGAGAGACACTGGTTCACTAAAGCGTGGCCCGGCCGGCAATATCGATACGTATAGCTGTAGTGCGGCGACAGAAATGGGAACCTCAAGCACAATAAAAAATTCAACACCTCAACAAGAAGCGACAACGATGCTGAAGGGATGGTGACGTTAACACCTAGTTTTGGTAAATCGGCGCCCAGGCGATGGCAACAAGAGAAGATCCCTTCCAAGAGGAAAGGTGGTGCTAACCGATGAAAAAAATCTTTGGACCAGCCTTGTCCAATTCCACGGGAAATCCGAGAAGCTGGCCACTCACACTAAGCGAACTGTGGGTGATCAAAGCGCCGAAGAAGAAAGTAGACACGAAAATCAGGGCAGGTAACCAACCCCAATAATGATAACGAGGACCACCCGGGCCGAGCAATGTCGTCCAAGCAATTCCACTCCCAAGGTGTAAGGCATGAACATATATATGCTACCCACCGTCAACCAGAAGAGACCAAGCGTGCGTTTCGCGGAAATATTTCATGGAGCCCCCAATACCCAAGTACAAAACATATGGCTAAAACTGCCAATCACCCTTTTGATTTCTTTTTAAACGGCCACCCGACGAGCGTTCCGCCATGGCAGAACGACGGCCCTGGTCCCTCGACCCGATCGTTGATGCTTTCACATTCACGGACCAACGTCCTTATGGATGAAAGGCAAGCAGCCACACCTCAACCCTCATTAACATAGGACAACTGTCAAGAGAGGCCGTTAAAGGCACAGTGCCGGGGCAGGGTATAAACACTAGATGACGTATTCGGAACACCCGATAAACTATTGCCATTGAGACATCTGTTTCGAACATTCATTCCTTTCCAAAGTGGTTATCATGGGACTCCTCGAGAGAATTGCTTTCACTCGGTTTCCATGCCATCCGCACTATGCTTACAAAGAAGCTAAAGATGTCAGGCCTTAGGGGACCACCATAATGTTAAACGAACAACATTGAGCGCACTCTCTTCAAACGGAGGAAAACATACCGTGACTTCGCGGGCCGGGAGGCCGTCACAGGGCAAGTCAGAGTAAGTGAGATCTGTCTTACAATGTATTTAATTTTTGATGTTTTATGCTACTTATATCTATATCTTGGATGCTTTATATGCATTTTATGCTATTTGATATTAATTTTTGGGATTAACCCTATTAAACCCAGTGCCCAGTGACCAGTTTCATGTTTTGTTGCTTGGTTTTTGGCCCTTTCAGACAATCAATCACCAAACGAAGTCCACCCTCGATCAAACTTTTACGGTGTGAGTTTTCTGGAGCACGAAAGGGGACCCTAGAAGTGTTCGAGAGGAGCCAAATACTACGGGGCAAGCTACGAGCTCCACAGAGGGCGCACCCGCCCTGAGACTTCGTGCATCTACACCCGACCTTTTGACCTCAATTCCAAGTCCCTATAACTTAAAAATGTTCTCAAACCAAACAAAGAGTGACCGCGAGAACACTTTTCTCGCCGCTGCAAGCTTCTGTTCTCTCCTGATCCCATACAGGAGGCCTTTTCCGGTACTCTGCCGTAAAGGGGGCAAGTCAATCATGGAGGCTATCTACATCATCCTTGCTTAGCTACGGTTCCCGATGATGGGTGAATAGTTTCCACAGACCTACGGGTCCATAGCTAGTACTAGATGGCTTCTTTTCTCTCTATTGATCATCAACTACAATGGTTCTCCGGATCTTCTTGGAGTTCTATCCGAGGTATCTTCTTTTGCGAGTGTTGGTTGGATCCGATGGGATTGTGGGTTTACGATCAATTATATCATTGAGTAATTGAGTCTTTTCTAAACTTTATTATGCATGTATTGTTATAGCTTTGCTGTAGTTTTTCTCGATTATCTTTTGTGTTGGCCAACTAGATGGATTTATTCTTCAGCAGGGAGAGTGCTTGTAAGGGTCCTAATCTTGGGTGTCCTCACCAGTGACAGAAGGAGAGGTACGAGTCATGTATGTATTTATGCTGATAAGCTCAAATGATGGGGCTTAATCATATTGCTTAGTTGAGTTTACTTTTTCTACCATCATTTCATCTTGTCTAACTGATGTCTACTCTGTTTCTCATGACTAATACCACTAGATGCATGACTGATAGCGATCGATTGGTGGAGTAATAGTAGTAGATGCATGCAGGAGTCGGGGTCTACTGTCATGAGACTGGAATGCCTATATACATGTTCATTGCCCATGAATACGGTCATACTGTGCGCCTTTTCTATCAATTGCCCAACAGTAATTTGTTTACCCACCATATGCTGTGTGTTCAAGAGAGAAGCCTCTAAGTGAAACCTATGTCCCCTGTCTACTTTAATCATATTATAAAAACCAAAAAACCCTTGTTGTGCAATTTATTGTACTTTAATTTTGGGTTCTTATTATGTTATCTAATCTACCTGATAGATTTTGATCCTTGCACGAACGAGTTTCAAACGGGATGACAACCCTTTGCCCGCATTTGGGTGCATGTATTTGTTTTGTGTGCAGGGGGTTGTTGTTCACTAGGGATTGTGTGGTTCTCTTTTGGGTTTCGATAACCTTTGTTCGCACTAAGGGAAATACTTACCTACTCTACGGTAACATGTTTCACCCCTTCCTCTTCGGGAAATCCCAACGCAACTCACAGCCTAGCCGAAAGATTTCTGGCCCCCGTTGCCAGGGAGACATCATCAAATCTTGACAAGAGGCCTTCATCAACTATCATCTACATTGGCGCTACTTTGTATTGGGTCAATCTTCTTTTCATGTCCCTCCACTTCTTCAAAACAACAAACACAATATATTTTAATTTGTTAGTTTGCTCAGTTGCTTGCTTTGTGCATGTCTCAAGAAAAACCAAGTTCTGTGACTTTCCAATACTGGAATAATAATGATTATTATTAGTACGCACATTTTGTCTCCACCACTAGTGCGGAGTCATATGATATTAATGTGTGCTTTTGTAATTCTTGTTATGAAAGCACAAATTTTATTGGAAATCAATAAGGAATGTTGCATCCCATCTAATACTTCATTGCATTGAGTGTATATGCAAAAAAAATAGATGTGGATACATGATGTTATTTATAGTTGAAATATTTCCTTTCTCGCTAAGAATCGTGTTAATCCTTGGATTTCATCCCTTGCTCGCAATAGGATTGATCGTGGGAATAAGTTGTAAGGGATGCTTTTTGCCAAGTATTATCACCACCCTCAGATTATTCTCTTAGGAAAATCAAATCATGTAATTTTAAAGCTATGAGCAAAACATGTTGCACAATCTTGTGGGAGAAATGTAAATTAATTATAGAAATTGTCCCCTCATGGATTAAGCTTTGGAGTACTACAAAATTTCTATGCAGGACTAAATTTTGTTTCTAGGAATCTTCTAGACTTTGCCTGCTGGTGGTGACATTTAATGGGGAATTAACATTGGGGAGAAGCTACAAACTTCTTGATAATATGATTATAAATTATTGCTCATGAACATTACCGAACGAGCTCTGCTTGACTCGATGTGGCTGCATTGGATTCCTCACAGAGGAGAGGATAAGTAGTAAGTACAGTAGAAATAATTATTTCTCCTCGCTTAAGAAACCATGTTATCAATATAGTTAGGAGAAACCACAAGAACCTCGTTAGCAGTCACCGCTCAGCACCAAAAAGCAATATACTTGCACCCAACGCAAAGGAAGGCGTGTTGTTCAATCCCCTCGGTACTATTGCAAAGGATCAAATCTCATATGGTAGGTAATAAGAGAAATACAAAACAAAATAAAATAATAGGAAAGTGGCAGCAGGTATTTTTGTGTTTTATAGATGATAAAAGTTAGGACCCGGGTGGCAGATTTTTCACTAGAGGCGTCTCCTCTCGAGCAAACATAACTACAGTGGGTGAACAAATTTACTATTGGGGCAATTGATAGAAAAGTGCTAGTATGACGATTATTCAAGGCAATGATCATGTTATATAGGCATCACATCCGAGAACAAGTAGACCATGACTCCTGCCTGTGCCTCACTACTTTATCTCCCTCAAGATCACTGTCCCAGATGTGCTATAGTATTAAGTATAAACAGATAGAATCCCTTAAGTAAGATGACCTAATGTAGACAAGTAAGCACAAGACCAAATAGTGAAATAAACCCCTTTTTTAGTCCTCATGGTACAATACAAATATGTGTCTTCCGAATCCCTTTCTATCACTGGATGAGCACATGCCATGATTGAACCACTCGCAAAGCCACCTTCTCTCGCCATTGCAATAAATCACATCTAGTTCGCCAAACAAACAATAGCAATGAGAAATCAAAGCTATTCATCATGATAAAAGATTCAGAAAAGACCATTAATTCATGAATATCTGTCATAAATCCCACAATTCATCGGATGCCCAACAAACACAGCCCGCAAAAGAAGATTCACATGACCCAGGAATGAGGAGAAACTTCACGAGATTCAGAGAGAGAAAGGTAAATCAAAGAGAAGAAGAGCCTCTAGCTACTACTAGTGGACTCGCTAGATACTATGGTGAACTCTCTGCTCATCAGAAGGCGCAAGGATGATGTAGAAGCCCTCCGTGATAATCCCCACTCCTGAGGTACCGCGTAAAAGCCTCAGCATTGGGGAATCGCGGAGAACAGAAGCTTGCGGCGGATGTGAGAACGTTTTTCGGCAATCTCTCTTGTATATTGGGAATATTGGGAATTTATAGAAGATGGAATTAGGTCTCGAAGAGGTTCCACAAGGGGGCCCACAAGCCTGGGGGCGCGCCGCCCCCCTGGGCCGCGCCCACCCGACTTGTATCCGCTCCTTGTGGCTCTTCTAGCTCTCTTCCCGACCTTCGTGGGTCCCTTGCTGGTTTCTGAAAAAAATCTAAAGCCAAGATTTTTATCCCGTTATTGGTATATGTTATGAAAAGCAACCAAAAAACAGCAGAAAACAGCAACTGGCACTGGGCACTAGGTGATAGGTTATCCCAAACAATGATATAAAAAAATTGAGCATATAGTGCAAATATAAAACAGGTGCACGATGATTAAAACTATAGATAGTCATGGAAACTATAAACATTAGACGATACGGTTGGAGGACGTTCAAGCTCAACTGTAAGAAGGTAACTCTGTCGAGAAACTTGCTGACTTTGAGTGATAAATGGATGCTATTAGGGAATTATACAATTTCTCGCAGGGGAAAAAGAACGGGGGTAAGTAGAATAACCGGTGTCTCACAGTTGGCCCCTCGGGCGGTAACGACTGGGCGCCACACATCTACTTTGACTGAGCAAATAGACTGTGCTTATTGATGTGATTTTTGTGTCTCTAGAAATAATGCCATGTTCAAACAGTACTAGCTCGGTATAGAGGGGATGTAATTTGGGTCAATGAGTCAGTATCCCAAAAAATTACCTAATAATGGATGGTTAATTGCCTGTGAACATTTATAATGAATAGTATGATATCTGACGTCTGGAGAACAACATTTAAGAATTATTGTGCTCAAAAATTTTCAATGCTATGGTAGAAGAAAAATGACTAAAGTTGTGATACGACTATAAACATGGATTAGAATTGCTCCATGATGTGGAAATCCTAAATTAAAACTTTTCACCAAGCATGTATATAATGAGTGCAAGTAAAGCTCTATCCAAGTCCCCCATTCAATGAAAGCAAAGAGAGGACCCTAGGATGAGTAGATCCTAAGCGAGAGAGATTCGCTAGAAAAAGCTATGTCCAACCCGGTTTTTATCGAATTCAATGATGTAAGAATATTAAAATGATGGTGTAGCACACTGCCATTGAAACGTTTTTGCTTGTAATATAATACTTGATGAGAAGGGAATGGAGATGAGTCACACACATTTGCTATAAGACGCTCTCGCCCACTGTATGCTGTCGGAGGGTTGATGATCTTAATGTGTAAAAAAGTGATAAGAAGTGGAGGTTCATGGAGAGAGTGGCAAACATGTTAAATGATGTGATGTGCCCACTACTTTTGGTTAGGGGAAGAGTAAAAGTGTTTATGATTGTAATTATTGTCTTTGATTGAATAGTATTGGTCATGTTGCGCAATCTCATGACCTAATCCCAATCTGACAAGTAAATACTGACGCTTTTTTACTAAACTATTGTAGAAGCGTGATAAAACTCGATGAAGAAAAGCTAAAATGGAGGTTTCTATACCTAGCTAGAAAAGCATTTAATGGGAGGAATCTTGAACTATTAAGTGATATCTTAAAGATTAATGAATGTAATTTTTGTGTGGATCTAGGTGCTAGGTGTCTCTACTATACCAAAATATCTTTTATGTGACGGCTAGGTCTCACTTATATGGAAGTGATTTTTCGCTTAATTGCATGTGGTGGATTCACGTATTAAGAAACCATTGAGTATAGAAATAGATGATGTCCTCATCATTTGCTAATGGAAAACTTTATGCGCATGGATTTCAATTGTCAAATATGTCTTGATAGAATGCAATACGTCCTGTCCTATAATACTTGGTAGGCCTTTCCTACGACATAGGTGCTATTTGTCATGAAAGAAGAACATAATAAGTTCCAATTTCCCTTAAGAAAGGGATGGAACCTTTCCCTAGGAGAAATATAAACCACCATAGTGAATAGCAATTATGAAGGCCACCTATGGAATTAATTTGAAGGGATGGACAATATTTGAAACTTTGCCTTAATGCTACTGTGGCTCGAAAACAATAACGCTGTTGGGGAGGCACACCAATAGCTCATCTATTGAATTGTCTTTATCTTCTTGTGTTTGTGTGCTCACCAATTCATTGCCCACGTATAATACTTTGTTTATGGTGTTTAATTGGGTTTGCGCCCAAGTAAGCCTTTGGGATGATATGTGAGTGATAGGTTTGACTCGTGATCTTTTGCTAAAAACAGAAAACTTTGCGCTCTCAGGTCCAGGAATTTTAAAATTCACTGGAACGTTCTTTTGGATCTGAAATTTATTATTAAATGATTTGAATATTACACAGTTGCCTCGGTTTGTTTTTCTGTTTTTTTTGAATGTTGGACATGTGAGAAGTCAATGATTTTATTCGATCCAATTGACAGATGGTTCTGTTGTTAGACAATATTCTGGTTTTGTTGAACAGTTTGCTTGTTTAATGATGCTTGGATTAGTAATCGGTGGTATAAGTCATGGAGAGTTAAAATACGTGGTATTAAGCAACTAATAAGTTATGAAGATAGTTATAATAGTAGCTACACAAAAAAAAAAGTTTACGATTAGGTTATATTCTAACGTGATCTCACGAGGTTTGGCATGATTGATTTTGTGTGCTGAAGTTTTCAAGTTTTGGGTGAGTCATGATGGATGAGGAATGAGGACGTGGCAATACCACCTAAGCGGGGATGCCCAAGGCAACCCACGGTAATATCAGGAAAGGAAACACGGGCATCCCTCGCTTTCGTCTACAACAATCCATTTGGTAGTTACTTGGAGCTACATTTTATTCATCAGCATGATATTGATTTACTTGGAGCGTTTTTGTATGCCCATAGTAGTTTTTTCTATTGTTTGCTTTTCAGTTACCACATCATTGTGTGGACCCAAAGGCCTTTTGCGAAGGGACCAAATCGTATGTTATCCGTGGTTATTGTTAACATTATGTGCTTCACTTAATCTTTTGAGCTAGCATTGCTCTAGTGCTTCACGTATATCTTTTAGAGCACAACGTGGTTATATTTTATGAATGATTGCATCTTCATGATTCACGTAAGATCTTTTTGAGAGTCTATAATAGTAGTTGTGTATAGATGTTGCACGTTGTTAAGAATATCAAGAAGGATAGGTATTAAGAGGGGGTTATAGGATAAAAAACTTTCTTGTTAGAATCACGAAATATGAAACGTATGGTTTAATGATATTGATGTCGTAATATGAATGGACATTGGTACTCTGAATCCATTCGGTTAGTAGAAAAAATCGGTATAAAGCTTGGTTATTAAACTTCTCATCTTACGATGTTGGTCATGGCGTGTTGGGGAGGTTGGAGCATTTGTTTATGTCTGAAATGAAATCCTTGAGTGTTGTTTATAATTGGAATGTGTGCGGATGGTTAACTGCCTCCAACAATTCCCTAGGGCCAAGCACGTAGTTACTGTTGCTTTGAGGGATATAAATTTCACAATAAGGATGTGATTCCTTTATGAACTAATATGAGTCCATGGATTAGTCAAACTCCTACCTTTCTGCATTGGTTAGCTCTTGGTCCCCAGTGTCGATGCCCTTTCTCACCTCAGAGGTGGTTGCCAAAACTCCCGTGGGCATCCAAAACCCCATTTGATACACTCGTATGCACACAGAAGCCTCCTATATCTTCCTCAAAACAGCCACCATAAACCTAATCTATTATGCAGTTTCCATAGCCATTATTTGAATATATTGCCATGCAACTTCCCATCCTTCCGTTTCAGCCTGTGTGTTCATCTCATATTGCTTTGCAATGTTCATATAGAGCTGACATGATATTGTGACCCACAACCGTATCATATCATACATGTTATGTAAGATCATTGCACATCTGCAAGACACTGCCACAAGGCATGTCATATAGGATCAGGATTGGTTTCAGTTTATCAGGTTCGTAAATATCGAGTCTGTTAAGTAAATAAATGGTGTGAGTGATCATCATTATTAGAGCATGTTCACCAGTTGAGGAAGGGACGATGGGTTACTAATGGATTCCCCCACAAGTCGGATGAGACTCGTAGGACAAAAAAAAGACAAAAAAAGAAAAAAGGAGAAATAAAAACTAATGAGAAAGAAAACTAGAGAAGGGGCATGTTTACTATCCTTTTTTCCACCATCTTGTGCCTTCAGAGTATGACACAAATGTCTTCATATAGGGAGTCCCTTGGAGTTACACTTTAGTTAATAGTGGGAATTTTCATTCTAGAAATTGACTTAGTACATCCGATGATGGGCTTCCTCAAATGCCCCATGGTCTCACTTGATAGCAAGCAAGTTTGGATCACACCCACTTAGTTTCAGTGATCTTTTCATACACTTATAGCTCTTAGTCTCACGTGACATGGGCTTTACCCTAATCCTCGCATTGGATATGTTGAATGGCATCTCTATCCCGTTGACATGCGACCGAGTTGATGCATACTTTCTTCTTTTTGACTTTCCTTTATTGATCTCTCCACCGGGGGCATTCTTTGTTTGACTTATAGTGGCTATATATCCATGCTTATGTCATGTATTGCGGGGGTTGAAAATGTGAAGCGCGTTAGAAGTTGTACGATCCAATTGCCTGGTTTCAACACCGGGTGCTTATGATTTTATATTTATTGCGGTGTGAAGACGGACGTTCAGCCATGCCTAACATGATACAATAGTAGGTGGATAAAGCGCCTTCGTTAAGGATCTCTATTTTGAGAAAATAATGGTTATGCTCTTATATTCAATGGGAATGCTGATTATGTTGATTATTTTACGTTCTCATCTCAATGAAACAGTACGAATACTATGATAACAGTTGTGTAAATTACAACAATGAAACCCATTGTGTTGGTTAGTCGCAATGTAGTCAACAAAACTAGTCGTTTAATAAGACCACTTGACCTGAGCACAGAATTTAGACTTGGGTACCATTGTAGCACTCTCTGATGTATTCTATATTTATTTGTTGTTTCGATGCTCATACTATAGTGATACATCTTGGGAATCTTTAGATGCAGTTTTTATCGCGTATTTCTATGGTCATTTTTGTGGACTAAATAGCTATTAACCCAGTGCCCAGCCCGGCAGTTGCGCTATGTTGTTTTTGCTTGTGTTCTCATGGTTTTCAGAAGGTCAAAATCACCCAACGAAGTCGCGGAAACATGAGAGAACTACACCGTATACGGCGTTGTGTTCTTGGCGGGCTCGAGGGACTGTAGAGGCGGGCTCACAGAAGTCGAGGATCCGGGCAGGAGAGACACAGGAGAGCCCCACGAGGGCGCGCCCGAGAGGGGTAGAAGCGCGCATCCCCTGAGCTCAGTGGGTCCCAGGCAGCCCCCCCGTTTGACATTTAATTGCACCTGTATAAATCCCAAATATTCCACAACCAACAGAGAGCAACCCGACACTTTTCTTCCGCCGCCGCAAGCTTCTGTTCTTCCATGATCCCATCTACGAGGGCGCTTTTCGCGTACATCTGTCAGAGGGTGGTGGGAATCGATCACGGAATGCTTCTATCATCTTGCGCCTTAACCGATGACGCGTGAGTAGTTTCATCCACAGACCTACGGGTCCCAAGCTAAGTAGCTAGCTGGTTCTTCCACTCTCTCCTCTTTTGATCTTCAATTACAGTTCTCCTTGATCTTCTTGGAGTTCTGGGTGCCGATGATGTAAGTCTTTTTTCAGTGTGTTTGTTGGGTCCGCTTGAATTGTGGTGTCATTAGACTCAGATTTATTAATTGAAAAGGTAATTGAGCTTTTCTTTTTCTGAAACTTTTATGCATGATTGTTATAGGCACTTTGTATTTCGTCTATCAGTTTGGTTTTGTGCCGAACTAAGAGTTGATTCTTATCTTCAGCTAGAAGAGGTGCTTTCTGTCAACTGAGTCCAATCGGTAGTCAGCGTCCGTTCTCCTACCCCAGTGACAGAATGGGTGGCAAGGGCGACTGATGATATGTATATGGTATTATGGTTGGTATAACGAGGGGGAGGTGGTAATCGAATGGTGCCTTGAAGTCTTCTTGATATTCCTAATCGTAATTCATACTTATGTCATATACACAGTATCGCAACTAGTAGGCTTCACTCATTTGTTGACTGACAACTTAATACCTAGATCTCAAAGCTTCCTTGGATAGCGAATTGATTGGTGCGAGATGGTCAATACAGTAGTCGAAATGCAGCGGGCACGGAGTCGGCTTACACGTGGTCACCAAGGCATGCCATTGATGCATTTGTGTCCATTGCTAAAGAGAGGGGGTGTACATTGTCAGCATATGCTAATACTAGTGATACTTTGATCATGGCAATATCGTCCCATTGAATACTCTCGCATTCCTCGTTCCGCTATTCAATCTGTCGACCCAACAATAATCTTGAGTTTACCACAACACGTTCCCCGTCATGCTATGTGTTCCGAGAGAGAGTGTGAGCGTCCTCTTAGTGAAATCCATGGTGCTGCTCCGGTAGGTCCTTACACACTACTATAAGAAGCCAAACATACGCGCTGCGCAATGCGTATTTACTTTCCGTATGTGCTGTGGTTCATGAAATAATGTGTAGTATCATCTGAGGCACATAAGGCGAAAAGATCTGGATTCTTGCAGTATACGAATTCATGGGGATGATAACACCCAGCGTCCTTACTTTACAAGGTGGAGGTATGAACTTTGGTGGGGTGGGTGACTGTTATGATGACTGGTTCCCTGTGGCATAAACCGTGGTTCTAGCTGCTGAGAATTACTCCGTCCAGAATAAATAGTTCACCTTTCATTAGAAAAGACTTCAACATAACTCATCAGCGTACGGGTAGTTCAGCGTACTTACTGTAATCCTGTACGCAACAGCTGCGCTAAAGAGCGGACATAACAATAGGGCACGTGAGCGTCCAACCCCCGCAGCCGATGACACGCTGCAAAGCATAGTGGAACCCTAGAGTAAGGAATTGCCCACCCCACAAAAATTTTCGAGCAAGGTAACGTGTCACTGCACATAATTTAGCACTCAGAAAAAATATCCTGGTATGGAGAGACATACAAATAGCAACCTCCGATGAGTCGGATAAACGTCTTACCTATAAACATGGAATCTAAGAATTGAAAGCTTGGGGGAATGAAATTGAAAACAGATAGGATAAAAAGCAGCAAAAATGTGTACGATAAAACAATGCAACAGCACGCAGTTTGCAAGGAAATCCTCAAGGCACGGCAGGAAACGCGGATTCCGTGTATTCGAATCTGTGGTACGGCTAGAGAGCAGTTAGGCGGTGTAAATACACGGTGGAGTTGGCACGCAAAAACGGGGCGCTTAATGAGTTCGACCGTGGCGCTCGAACGATACGACTATAGAGTCCAAAACACCGGTCAGACATGATCGGTATTAGCGCTCGAAGACTGACCTTGACAACCTAGTGATAGGAACTAGGCCTCGTAACTCCCCGTTCCTTAGCCGGTGAGCAGGACATCCTCTGCCAAATTTGGCCTGAGACTATGTCCGGGGCATCGGACCACATGACACCGGTCGGAATCACTATAGATGGATGTCAGTGGATAGTGCACGGGCAGACAACGCGAAGACTAGGTTAAACCTAGCAGATATGGACGATCACCCAATGCACGAGCAGCAGTTATGCCAGGAAAGCTCACTCGTAATCACCCACGCCTGGTATCCAATCCCCGCGTGACGTTAAAATCTACTTGCGTCATTTGGCATGCGTGGTGATAATGTTTGCGATCCATATTTCGGCCTTAGTTGATGAGCGAATTCCCAAAGGCCCGTAAGGCTTTTGCCATTTTTGGTCTACCTCATCAGATATCGGCGACCATCTATTCGATAGATCTCGGAGCAACGCGCTCTTTGGTTGCCAAATGGCCATTGGGGTTATTACGAATCTGGGTAAACAACCAGGTTGGCCCGTACAACCCAACCTTAGTGACAGAGCGACTTGATGGCTGAGGCTGTGCCTCCTTGTTACAGGGGAGGAAGGCGGGACGCGTCGGTAGACGATGACGAGCTGAGAGACAGCTCCTCGAACGCTCATCCCTAATATACACAATTGCTTGGACTGCTTCATGGTCAAAATGATTTTTGGACTCAATTGTACGCTTCTACTATTAGGGCCTGCCTTATGTTTCAATTGGAAGGATGTCTCGGTCTATAGGCTTTTCATGTGTCTCTAGGGAGCAACTCACAAGATTGTGCAGCGTCTGTTTAAGCTCGGATAATACCCATGGTGGGTCAGAAGCGTGAATGGGAATTTGGTCTGGCTCACAACAAACATAGGCGCATAACTTGACGCTCCGAGGCAGCGCACGACTCAGAACTAAAAACCTAAACACGATAAATGCGTTTTGACTGTAAAATCAATGGATGGTCAAAAGTTAGATGGCTGGCTTAGCTTTCATTACGGCTCGGGGGGATTTGTTTCTGAGGACCAATAAAATACGCTAAGTGTGTCCAAGTCGTAGACTAACATACGGATTAGAAGTACCTTCGGCTAAACGTAGAACCTGTGACCGAGGGAGCTCAATACAACCTCAACAATGGCATGCATCAGGTCAGAGTAACCTAAGCAAGCTGTCGTAAAAAATTTCAGAAGCACTATGTTCAGAGGTGCTCGGAATGTCCGGGGAACATATAAACGCTCCATTGCACTTCGTGAGACAGTGGGATGAAGTGTCCCGCTAGATGACTTAACCGCAGGTTTCGCCACATGCTTCACACTATTGCCTATGGGTTGTGATTCTAAAACCCGGACAAACCGACATTAATAATATAAGACCGAAAGCCTATAAGACCCCTAAAGATGCTACAGCGTTCTACGCGGTATTTAAACAACAAGATCGAGTCAAAATAAGGAATTTTAGGATAAAGCTAACGCGATTTGCCAAGTGAAAACAATATAAGAAAGTAGCTTGTCAAACTATAATGTTGTATTCTTACTTCTTGGCTTGCCAATTGGTTCACTGCTAAGTGGATTTTACTCTTAATTTTTCTTCTGGCGGCGACTTGCATCGGCCAAGCTGGAGAGAGCCTTCCGAGCTTCGATGCCTTCCACACATCTATCCATGCCGACATCTCGCAGGTGTTCGACTGGATCCCGCCAGAGCCACCTGTGGGTTGTTAAAGCAAATTTAAAGTTTCCACAATGACACATCTCCCAGGACCCGATGGTGTCCCCAGGCCGGCCTGGGGGTTGGTTTAAAGCAAAAATAATGCCGACATCTTGCACGCCGACGGGTCCCTCGAACCCGGCTGGGGTCTGTTAAAGCAGCAACACTTACATTGTAGGCATCTCACAGGCGCCGACGGGAGCCCCGAATTAACTGGGCTTGGGGGTTAAATTGTGCTCCACGCCGGCGTCTTCGCGGGTCGACCGAAAGGCCCCCTCGCACGAAGAAATGGCCTGGGTTGTTTTTCGAGTTATAAATTTTGCTCAAGAAAGTATCTTGTCCAACCACGACGTCGACAATCTTGCCTTTTGCCGGAGTTGCACCTCCGGTCATCGGCAAAAACGCACACGCCGGTATTCGGGTTGAGCAAGTTGCCCGAGGAGGGAATTTGAATTCTAGGGTCGGCCATGTTGGCCAAACCATGTCTCGGGGGCTACGTCATCGACAGTCGAATGTAGACAATTTGTAGATGCAGACACGATTTTTAGTATTATTACAATCCTCAGGTCGATCGACGACCCGACCTGAGTCCGAGGGATGCTACTGTACACGTGATTTCCCCCTAAGTATGTCTGTCAAGCAAGATTCGATCTCAAGTCAGATTTTGCGGAAATCGACCATAAGTCTCAGGGGCTACTGGGAGATCCAGCGGTATTCTCTAATCCTTCATGTGCCATAGAGACTTTAGGCAGAATACACTTTGAGGGGTAACTAGCATATATCCTCGGCAGAAATAATGCACAATCAAGTGTATTCCGTGGAAAAAGGTGTGCTGCTCCAGTTTCCATGAGAAGGGAAGTCTTTTTTCGTTGTGATAGAACGACCTGCCCAATTCATTAATTATAAAGAGGCCTACACGATACGCCCAACAGAAGAAAACCACCGCATTAAAAGTGAAGTGCCAAAAAAAGAAGAAAGGAAACAGAGTTGCCGACGGTTTATTGAGGAAAACCACGAGCAAAAACCCAAAAAGCGCCTAACTAGATATTTATCCAGACCATTTGTAGAAGACGGACGTCTTAAAATATCTTATCAAACCATTTGAGAGGAAACAAAGAGTTGCTCGGTTATTAGGAGAAACCGAAGCAAAAAACCAAAAAGTGCCTACAAGCACCACACAAGGACGAGAAGGAAAAGTCTTAAAATATACTTATCAACCATTTATACACGTTACGAAACAGTATAAAAGCTGAAGTGATTCTGCTAGTATAAATCAGCAAAATGACGTATGCACATTTTCGTATCCAGTTGTAGAACAGTACGATTAGAAGCGTAGAACCCAGTTTGTCGCTGGGAAATAATTAGCTTTGATCATAGTTCGAGGTATAGTCTATCCCATATCTCAAATACTCTCTCCGTCCCCTATAACATAAGAGCTTCTTTTAACTACACTTATGAAAAATGCCTTATATTAAGACGAGGAGTAATATATACTAGCAGGTAAACTTGCAATCCAAACAAGAATCAATCTGATTGCCCTCGTCCGTGCCCCCTGCATCGATCGATCGGGCTAACGTCACTGTACTCAAACGTGCATGCATCACCCTGGAGGGAATAAGACATATACATGGCCCTGCAAAAATATGCTCTGCTTCGCATTCTACTCCTCCAAACATTTGTAAAATTCCACTCCACTCCACTCCTCGGGCCTTTAAAATTCTCCACGAAGCGCGCCATGGCAACAAGCACACTGCATGCCCCTCCACTCTCATATCGGACCATGGCCGAGCCCTTCGTGCAGTCGTCTTACTCATCCTGCTAAGCCATCACTTCCCCTTCCGATCGCCCTAGCTCATTCCACACGCTCCGTCTCTCACCTCACGAAGTTGCGCGCATCGAGAGCGCGCGCCCCTCCAGCGCCCCGGACCAGCCCGCCACGTGCCTTCTTCAGGATTGGGACCGAGCCCGACCGGCCACCTCGCGTGCAACTTCGGCCCATGATCGGACCGTGCTCTTCTCTCACACTCTTCGCTTACCCTACACCAGCCCCCGGTCACGGCCAACCTACTCCCCGCCGCCGCCTCCCGCCGGCGGGCGACAACGCCACGCTGATCTCCTTGCCGTCTTAAGTGGCGAGCCCGCTGCGGGTGGTCCAAGTGACGACCGCATCTTCGGAGTCTGGCTCGCGCGCCGAGCTTCCTCCGCGTGCGACACTGCCGGCCCGGAGAAACGTTGCATCGTGAGTGCGTCCGTTGTCCATGGATTGTCACCAAGTACGACGTTCCCTCCTCGCCCGCCCGCCACCCACTCACCCTCGCCCGTAATCGCTCAGCAACGTCGTCGACGAGCAGTACACCGGCGTGGTTACCACGCCACCTCACCTAATCCCAACCTCTTACTTCCGCCACCCTCCGCAGACCTCACAGCTGGGTGGACCCCCGCCGACGATTCATCGTCCCCATCTCGCGAGCCTCCCTTTGAAACGACGGCCTGTGGGTTCCAGATTCCAGAACGGCGGGAGGACGTCGGTCAGCGAGCTCGCCGTTCCTGACCAACGCCTACCGTTCGCGGTCCTTCCTCGAGGTGGGAACCTCTCGTACCCGACACGATGAGTTCTGGTACAACCACCACGATCGAGAGCACGCAGTGGCTTAAGCCCGGCAAGGTCACTCGGGGAAGGCAGCTGACACCATACATGTGCCAGAGCAAAACACAACCTCTTGGCTCGGGTTCGATGCCTGCCTTTTAAGCTTAAGGGTTGACCACATGGTAAAACAGCTTTTATCTATGATAGAATATCTAACAGTTCTTACATACCTACTCATTGCAGTTAGGACAAAGTGCATAGATGCATTGCGTAGAGTTGTCGTGCTGGGGTGCAGCCCGCAAGCCTGTTCATGTCCGCTTAATCTCTTCTGCTTATACTGCTTTACCTCACTCTGACGGGTGGTCCGTATGAGGGGTAATCTATCTTCCAGATACTGCCACCTGTCTCAGTGGAAGCCACGTAATCGCTTGGGGGCTCGAGCCACCTGCAATCAGAACATGATTTATGTTTGCTGCGGGGAGCGGCGAGCGGTTGGTGTCCTTTGCGGGGAGATCGCTACCTTGGCGGACCCGAAAGCTTTCCGTGTGATGAAATCGGACTTGTCCGCTGGGATGTGCCTCGACTTGCCAGGCTCTCCTGCCCGACAAGGAGGCCCTTCCCAAGTGAGTGCTTGCTGTCTTGCTTGTCCTTGGTCTTCTTCTCCGCTTCTTTTTCTCACAGTAGCTGCTTCTCTGCTTGGCCTTGTGGTTTGTATTGATGTTTGAACAACGATCGGCAGAACGCCTTATAAGTCTCGGGCACAAACATAAATGTTCGTTGACAACCGACAAATGGCCTTTTGGATTGGCCTCACTATTGCTTCACCAACCCGCTTGCTATGCCTACTTCCTCCTCTTCAAGGACTTCTGTGTGTGGTGTGATCATCGCCTCACACACCTACAACATCTTCACCACTTCGACCACCATCTCACTACGAAATAAGTCAAGCTTGCGACCATTCCTCTTGTCACTGAATGGTCCATTGTTTTCCATTTTGCACCTTTTTTGACCAAAATTAGATGGTAACGCGCCTTCGTAAACTGAAATTAACGACCTTCTTCGGATAAGGTCAGGAGCACGGCAAGACCAAAAGCAACAAAGGTCGTTGACCAATGACCTTTGTTTTGGTGCTGGCTGTCTGCCCAGGCCGAGCTCGTGATTCTGACATGGTCAATCTGACGTGGAAAATTTGTCGACCAATGAAAAGGTGGTTGATACGAGCTTCAGCCCAGTCCAATTCGGTGTTTTACATGGGCCGAGCCCAACAATGTCAGACTTTTTTATATATTTTTGTTTCTTATAATTTGTCAGCTATATGGGCCTGGCCCCAACTATTCGGCCTTTTTAATTTCTGGGCCATTGCCTTTTATAGTCCATTGTTTTTGCCTCACCCTGTTTATAGTCCATTTTGTTTTGGGCCTCGGCCTTTTTACAGTACCACCCTACTTTTGGGGCCTTGGCCTTTTCGTTTGTCCACATGGTCATCTTTCTAGTTCGTCTCACACTTTCACAATAGAACAATGAAAAATTTCAACGGCAAAGAACATATGGATAACTATTAAAATGATAGCCCAAGAATTATACACAAATATGCTGACTACTGTTAAACCATACGAAATTACAGTAGTTTACATATGTTTATACAACCCGAGATATGCGGACACTGTACAACACTAACTGCACCACTTTAACTAGCTACTACTTTACTTGGTCGGGCCTTCCAAGCTTCTTCAAATTCTCTTCAGCCCGGGCTCGTAAAGAGAGGACAACACACCAACTTTTAGAGCTTGATCAGCAACAAATAGTTTATGTTTGGTTTGGTATCGATGCTGCAACAAACCAACATAGAAGCATAATTATAAGCAACAAATACACCAACATTGTCAGTCAAGCAAATGTATCTAGTAGCATGCATGACAAATGAAGTGCACATGGCATGAATGTTTGCAACATCTCATTGGATGACTTCAAATAGGAATAGGAATGTATACAAGATAATCACAAAATCATAAAAACTGTCACAGAGCAGAAATGGTATAACGAATTATATAGTGCTTAAACTCATGACAGATTAAAAGGAAATGTTTTTACTCAACGCTATTGGAAATCAAAGAACATTTCTGGTATCAGCAGCTTCTTAAACTGGGAAAATTAGATAGTATGAAGGGCAATATTCAAGATAACAAAACAGTGAAGCTGGCAACATATTAATAAGCAAGAAGTCAATTGTATCTACTAATATGTTTGTGTGTCCAAGTAGGTACGGTGAGGTGTACCTGCAGTAGGGCTGAGGAGAAGCTGAGCGCCCACCTTGAACTGGAGCTGCATTCAGCAGCAATCAAGCACCCACCCATACTTGGGGGGGCGCGCCAAAAACAAGACCATGTCCTCAATCACAGTCGTGCACCTGCAATCAACAAGAGGCTCGCAAAACTGAGAAATGAGACACAAAATTTAATATTCATTTTTTCTTTTCGGTGATATCCTTGACGATTTTATGTATCTTGGAAAGAGAAGGACTGCCAGCAAACTAGCAATATTCATATTTTATATGGCCTCCAGGCAGTAGTGTGCAAACAAGGTATAAGTTATTTGCAAGAGGCCAGAAACTATTAAAGACTACAGTATGAAATCAGAACATAAAAGCATGTCATGTATTATAATTGACAAAGAGAGCATCAAAATCAGTTAAAGGAATGAAATCCTCATTTCCTTACATATGATAGCACTTAGCATATACAGTTAACAAACCAGTATACAGTTAATGATGATTTCACCTCAATCAGAAGTGCTATTACTATCATAAGTTAAAATGAATGGACGTCACTCATATTTAACTATAGGTCATCATAGGTACTGACCAAAGCACAGATCTATCCCAGTGCTAACAGTACAGATCTGAAACGAGTTGAGTTCAGGAATGATAAATTATAATACAGAAATATCCCATCTAAGCAAGCGGGTTAAGCAGTGCAGCATCATTACGCTATACATACGACTACCTAATCAACATTAGAACAAACATCCACATAAATGACAAATCAACCTGCTGATGACTAACAAGGGACACGATTTAAGCTCATGCCGTGCAGATAACTATTGGAACAAAAACACACAGTTAGATCGCGATATTAGCCTAACTAGCAAACACGTTTTAAGCACCCAAATCACATCAAACGGATAGTGGAGCCAATCACAGTTTAGAAGCTTGGACTACATAGACAAAGTTTATCATGGAACTAAGAGCTAGCTTATGTGGTGCAGACTGATTGCGCGCAAAACACATAGAGTTCAGATCGTGAATACGCTACACAAGCAACCGTCGAATACATCTACACTAAGTCATAGAAACAAATGAATGAATGATAGATCAGCCAATTCATGTATGGCCATTCTGAAGCCATCACTTCGACTGCGGACAACTGTATCCCATCCTCAAGTAACAGACTATTCAAGCTCTTTTACTAGTGCATATATCCTGGCTGGCTCGCTAACCAAGGAGGACCATAAGTCTTAATGGCCATCACTTTCTCGTTGCTTCATACACCTGCAGATAGTTTATGAATATCAAAACTTGATACATAAGTATTGATTGCCAAAAAATATGTTGGAACACATTTTTGATGGAAATGGAGTCAGACATATAACTAGCTACTGGGAAACAATGCTAATAACAAGAACAACAGGCCTAGGTTTACACAAAGAAATCCTACCTCAGTACGGAAATAACCGGGCACATTCAATGAACCAAGGCCAAGTTGGAAATAACGGCGCGCAAATCTTCTGCTGCTGGTGCACAAGAAGAAGAAGATGGACATGTTCTAGGAAGGAAGGAATGCATCCAGAAACAACACAAGGGAGCACGTAGCTACCTTGTTCCCTTGACATAGAGCTCCCTGGAACCTGAGCTTGGTGGTGAACCAATCACCGCGTCCTCTGCAACAAGGATAGGAAGGAAAACAAGGTTAATCGCCGGGTTACCTTGGGGGGCTTGATTTCAACATCATTCAACATGAGGGATGGAGGGATTTGTCAGACAATGTTTGGGCTCTGTAGGAAATAACAGAGGCGAAACTGATGAAGCCATCAATGGAGCGATGGACTCTAATCATGTAGTGTGATGGTCGATCCCAAGATTACATGCCATGGTTTTCATCAGAAAAATGTGTTGGATAGCAAAACTGTTACGAGTTAACATTGGCGGGCCGTACAGAACTGTATTAATGTGTTTGACAGTCTATATGGAAGAAAACTGTTCTGGAAGGTGGGGTGGTACACTCTAACTAGCAAAAAGATCTGAACAACGCATCAAAATCAGAGGGGTTACTTGACAATAATGGTTTCATCCGAAGTTTTGCCACATTTATACCGTCAGTTTTTAACTGATTAAGAATCTGCATATGTGTCTGTTGAGATCAGTCGATGCTAGCGAAACAGTTACATTCCCACAGGAGCTAAAAAGGATACCGTAGCAACACATTGTTACTGCGAGTAAAACAATCCGACTGCGGGTACAGAACTATACATGCTTATATGAAAGAAAAACAGTCTCGTGAAGATGCGGTGGACACTGTACCTACCACAAGATAACTAGCGACGCATCAAAACAGAGCATGCTAGCATGTCTGAACAACAAATCTCAGACCCCGGCGAAACCACAACACTTAACTAAGCAGGAGTGGAAAAGGCACAGGAGAAGAAGGAAGGGGTACCTTGAGGGGGCCGAGGTTTCCGTCGATGGCCGCCTTGATTTGAGGGGCCTTCTGCTGTAGACACAATTGCAGGCCACCGTTAGAAGAAGCAGCCAGAGGGCCAGAGGGAGAGGGGGCAAACAACTAAGGGTGGGAGCGAGCAATCAGGCCGCCAAGGGGCGAGCGGAAAGCCGTGCGTAACCGGCTCGTCAGTGTATCGCCTGGCCTGAGGTGTGCAGTTAGATGAACGGGAGCTGAAGAGTCATGTGCCGGCGATCAGTCGACCCGCACGGTCGTCGGAGCTTGCCGGCGGACGACGACTGATAACCCACTGCGGTGCGGCGTGAGTGGGTTGGCGAATCATGGTGCCCGTGGCGCAGTCGCGGAGCAGCGACAAGGCCGCGCGAACGAGGCGCGGATGCAAGCGCGACGATAGTGGCGATCCGGTAAGGCCTCTGTGTCCCGTGGCGGATCTGGCCTGTGGGTTACCTCGTGCGGCTCGAGATCTGGGCTCCATGGAGAAGAGGGAGAGGTACGCTCCCATCTGGTCTGTGGTCGAAGAGCGGCGCGAGGAGAACGCGGAGGCTGAGGGCGGAGGCGGGCGGTTGCATGAGGTGGTCACGAGCGGGTGGGTCGGCGGGGAAGGCGAGGAGCGAGGCGATGAGGAGCAGGGCCACGGGTCGCGAATGGTGGGAGCAGGTGGTAGTCCACGAAGGCGAGGTGGAGCGGCTTTGAGGTGGGAGGGGAGGGGAGGTCGCGGGGGGGGCGGGAATCGGCCGCCGTAGGTGCGGGGCATGTGGGCACTCCAATTGGGGAGTGAGAGGGAATGGGTTAGGGTTGTGGCCTGCGGAGAGGGAGTGGTGTACGGGGGAGCGAGGGGGAGAGTGGGGAGGAGTGTGTGGCGGTGGGTGAGTGGTGCATATCGGCAACTGACAGGTGGGCCTGCGGAGTAATTACGGGCCAACATGTCAGTGTCCTCAACGGCATTGTCTGTAGGTGAGGAGCTGCTTTCCGCTTCGGGGGTGTGGGTGGGGGGAGAGGGTGATGGGGGTGGTGGGCCGTTGGATCTGGCAGTATCCGACGGTCTCTAATGCTTTATCCGCGTGAATGCCCAAGACCAATCAGAAACAAATGTGCAGGATTTGATGACCGTACGACCATCTGAAAATGGTCGTAATCAATTTTCCATTTTATTGAGTGCCCAAAAGAGTTTTTTTGTTGAGGACCTACCGTATATTTGTTGCAAAAATTGGCCAATCATTTTTTATAAAATATTAGGCATATTTATGTACATGACCAAATGTTAGGGTGTCAAACAGATTTGATCCACCTTCACTGAAAAAGACAAGTTTCCTTTCTGCCGATTCAGTTGGAAGGGGTCAAGTTTGAACTGTGGCTGCCTCATAGTGTTCTCTTTATTTTTTTCCAAAAAATGATTTGCTAGGTACATAATACTATATTTAATCAAGAAACACAAAAAAATTCCAAGATTCAACCAGTACTAGGACGGTCATTACCGAGTTTTCTGACCAGATTTTGAAAAGAACATATTTTTTTTTAAAATAATAAAAAATTGTAACACGCTCCGCATTGTTGTCACTATATTGTGACCAGTTTGCCGAAAAAATACTAAACTTGTAATCGGGCAATTATTTTTAAAAAGTGTTCTCAGAAATTGACTAATCATTGTGTGAAAATTCATGGCTTCCACAGCCGAATGATAATCTTAAAGGCCACATTCATGACATCAGTTTGTTCAAATGACCTCAAATATCGTGCACAGGGTGCATCTTGGAATGGCAAAACAATTGTTTGCCTAAGAAGTTTTCATTTTATTCTGGATCGAAAAATTCATTTTCCCCTTGTTTTGAGTGCCCAAAATGGATTTGTTTTTGGAAGGACGCTACAACAATTTGTTGCAAAATGTACCAAATCAATTTTCTAATACTTAGTACAATTTAATGCACACTAACGCCAAATGGTTGGTGTGAAAAAGCTTGATCCAGCCTTCGTGCAAACGACAAATTTCCGCGATTCAGCTGGAAGCGGGTCAAAATTTGAACTGCAGTCTGCCGCATGGGATAATTGCCTTTTATTTTTTCCCAGAAATTCATTTCTAGGTACATACATATCTATTTAATCAGTAGAAAACACCAAAAGTTTCCAAGATCAAACCACTAGCTAGGAACGTCCATGCCCCGCCGTGTGAACGCATTTTGAAAAACGGGCATGAAAATAAAAATGAAAATTGGAAAACCTTCGCATTGTTTCATTATATGTGGCCAAGTTATCAGGACAAATAATAACTTGTAAGAACGAATAATCAATTTTTAAAAAAGTGTTCTCAGAACAGGCGCTATCATGTGTGGAGATCAATGGATCTTCAAGCCAAATGATCATCTTTGGCCACATCCTGGCATAGTTTGTTCAATGACTCAATATTGCACAAGGGTGGCATAATTGGAAGGCAAACAATGTTGGCCCTAAAGGAAGTTTTCCATTTTCTTTGGAAGCGAAACAAATCATTTTCCATTTTTCGAGTGCCCAAAATTATTGTTTTTTTGTGAAGAACCTACGACAAAATAATTGTTGCAAAATTGGAACAATAATTTTCTAAAATACTAGGCCATATTATACTGCATAATTGGACCAAATGTGGGGTCAAAAGCTTTGATCCCACTCTCGTGGAAAAAAGACAAGTTTCATTTCTGCCGATTTAAGTTGGAAGCGGGTACAACTTGAATGCACCTGCTCATATTATAGTCTTACTTTTTCTAAAAATCATTTCTGGTACATAAGATAATCATTTAATCAAAAAACACCAAAAGTTTTTCCAAGATTCAACCACTGCTAGGAACGGTCATGCCCGCCGTTTGACGCATTTTGACACGGGCATGAAAACATTCAAAAAAAATCAAAAAATTGGAAAACCTTCGCTTGTTCATATATTGTGGCCAAGTTACCAGGAAAAGGAAAAATAGATAACGTTGTAATACGATAATTATTTTTACAAAAGTGTTCTCAGAAACGGATATCATGTTATGGAGATCAAGGCTTTATACCAAATGACTCAATCTTAGTCCCATTCCAGTGGCATAGTTTGTTCCAATAATGCTCATGATGTGCACAAGGTGTCATCTTGGGATGGCAACAATGTTGCCTACGGAATGTTTTCAATTTTCTCTTGGACGAGAAAAATTGCATTTCTATTTTGTATGTATTGCACAAAATAGAGTTTTTTTAGTTTGTGAAGGGGACCATACCATATCTTGTGTGCAAAATGGGACCAGGTCATTTTATAATATATATAGGCCACGATTTTAATGTACAATTGACAAAATGGTGGTCGTCACAAGTATTTATACACCTCTGTGTGAAAAAGCAAAATTTTCGCTGATTCGTTGGAAGCGGTCAAATTTGAACTGCAAACTGCGTCATAGTTTGCTCTTTCATTTATTTCTAAAAATCATTTATAGGTACATAATTACTCTATACATCAGAAATACCATGGTTTGGTGGTGATACGTGAGGTTGGTGTATGGGCCGAGGGCCGCAACTCATAGCGCGACCTCGCATGCCCGCCTCAGGTCAGCCGAGGAACATGGTGTTGCCCACCATTCTGGTTCTGGTAGCCTAGGCATGTCTAATGGGTTGAGCACCCCGATAGGTGTGCAGGAAGAAGAAGCCAATAGAAGAATTCACGAGGAGACGAAAACTGAGATCAAACATGTAATAGCACCCAGTTTTGATTAGTGTGGGGACAATGCACCTGGCCAATGGGCCTGAGTTTTGCTGGAAGATCATCTACTAAGAGAACTAATCTTGAGGAAATTGTGCAGCTCAAAATGGAGTGAGCTTAGGTGTCACTGCTTTGGCAACATACCACACTGGACAGAAATATTGAAGTTGAAGCTAGAATCAAATGAATGAATGGATTTTGATCTGAAATTTTGGAGCAGGATGATTAATTTGGGCTATGAAGAGTCACTTTAAACTTTTCAGTACCATTTGAATAAATAAAAATGTTATTATACTTCCTTCACATGTGCTCTCCACTGAACAGACCCCCCCACCCCCCCCCAATTGGGAAAAATGCTGAGGGAAATTGGCTAGAATTAATGAGCTAAAATTTGGGGGAGGTAGGGTTCTATGGGCAGGGTCATGTCGTGGTAAATTTTGCAGGCAATTATAAATTACATAAAAATATAGTTGACTTCACAAAACTGAAAAATATCACCAGAAACCAAAGATTGGATGCTGAGCTCACATGTATGTTAGATGAGCATCAAATTAATGTGGGAGAAGCTATGATTTGGGAATATACGAAGGATGTGGCAAAATTCAGCTCATTAGGAATATGCCTACTAGTACTTCCTTCAACAACAGTTTGAGCTGAACACAAAAACTTGGAAACTGGTTGCCGAGGAAGATTTACCGGGACAAATGGGAGGTTGAAATTATGTCACAACGAGGCAATGATTTCGGATAGTAAAGAATGCCCAATTTTTGGGTAATTTTGGGAGAATGACAGAAATATAGGGTTGCTTCACAACGCTAGTGGCCAACAATTGACACATAGGCAAAACTAGAGGTTGCGCCTAGTATAGCAATCACCCCAACTTACAAGGTTTGACCATCTATATTGGTCATGATCAGCTGAAGAAATAAGGAAGCGGACCAGTGCTGTCTGCTTTATGACCATTTCGTGTAAGGAATTACGACCTTTCTGACCAAAATGGTCGTTATAGTTTAGGTTTGGAGCCCCCGAACAGCTTTTGACCACATTGGTCTCAAATGGTCGTAGATTTAGACCAATTCTTCCAGGGCAAGGACAGAAGGTCACAAGTTGACATATTCTTGTAGTGCTTCCCCACCGCCAACGGCATGCACACTCTCCCCTTACAACACTGAGGACGAGGAGTGCAATGCGGCAGAGGTGGAGATTTAAGTGATTGCCCACTTTAGGGTCTAAGCTATCTGTAAGGGTGCTACTATAAGCCCCACTGTTCAAGATTCTTCCGATATTCCCATAAATCGACCAACCGATTAATCGCATTCGCTTACCGTTGTGTGACCCGTAAGAAAATCGGCCGATAAATCAGCCGATATGGCGATAAATCGGCGCATTATGCCGATAAACTGGTCGATTTAGCTCTTATCATGGTCGCCGAAGATTCCCGATAAGCGATTATCCCCAACATTGATAAGCCCTCAATTTAATATCTATCTATGTAATTGTGTCTTCCCTATACATAAGGGAATATATCAAGGGATGTTTTGTTCGTGCAATTGTGCTTAATATTATATATCATCTGGTGTAATGTGTGTGTTCTATTGCTTGCAAGTAGCCGCTCATGTGACTGAGATAGTGTTGGCCATTGTAAACACTAGGATAGCGGCCGCTGAGCGTCTCCATTTTTGTCTGAACAAAAAGGGTTTGAGACCGATTTGTTTTGGTCAAACCAAACTAATCCAGTAATAATAATCCCACACAAAACACGAGCTTAGTCCGTTTTTGAAAAAAATAAAAATTAAGAAATTTGGCGTTCTGTGAACCATAAAATTATAGGTTGCAACAAATATGGAAAACACAAAAAAAAGAAGAAAGGAAAAGAACAATCTACACACCTGGCAGCCTAGTCAGATGGCCAAATTTGAACTTGTGCCAAATCATTCACTTTTCTAGAGATTACATACAAAGTAATTCAAATTTAAACTGCAAGGTGTTGTATTTTATTGCCAAATCCTTCACTATTCTAGGTTTTCTGCAAAGCAAGTACAGAAATATGACCAAAATTGCAACAATACATTTTTTGCATTTGATTTGTTCCACTCGCTTAACACAAAACCCCTCTTTTGGCAGTTGAGAAATGATTTTTATTGTAACGAAAATTTGGAAACTGCCTCTTTTGGAAGCTATCTTTTAGTGTTATTTTTAAATATAATTCTCTAAAAATCGTGACGCAATAATTGAAGGGTCAATAAGGATTTATAAGAAATTTTCATACTAGAGTGGACCATCAGGGAATTGAGTAGGATTTCATGAAGTCTATATATATTAAATGATTTAAATAAAAAATACAATAAAAGCTTCGTGTATAATTATGAAACTAGTTATTACATAGGCCTGCAGATATGATGAATCTAGAACTGAATCAACTCAACTGGATTTGAAATGAATGTTCTATGAATTTTGAAGTTGATTAGAAATGGAAAAAGGTATTCGACACCTTTCAGGCAGGTTGAAAGCCGATCCGGCTCTTAAGCAGATACACACATGTGCCGCAATGCTCAGCCATGGACTATGAATGTGACGTCGATGGCGCACTTTGAGGTCCCACTTGTCAGGACATCATCCAAGAACGGTGCAATGATGGGCTTTGACCAAGGAATGCTTCATTTGGGCATTTGAGAGGCTGTGGCCAAGGGAGGAGGGGAAACATGAAGAACTTTAAGGTGGGGGGCAAAACTAAGGAGAAGTAAGGAACCAGGGGCACAAAAATAGAAATCCCTTTTATATATATATTAAAAAATAATCACCGTAAATTTTCAGCCCAATCCGAGAACTTTTATTCTCCACAAAGTAACACCATGGTAGCTTCGTTTGAAATCAGCGTCAATCTGGGTTAGTTTCATTCAAATCATGCAAATTAGAGTCCAAACAAGAGCAAAAGTGTATGGAAAAGTAGATTCATTTGGGACGTATCATGACCGATAGCGGAATCGTGGACGTCCATATCGAGCCCTATGATTACATGAATGACATTCGAGTGTGAACCTTTCGTTATCATGTGATGTTCCCTTTGCTTCGTGATACTTTACAAAACCCCAGGTGAGATAATCTGTATCCTCTGAGTCATACACATGCTCACTATACCGGTCTCCTCGTTACTGGTTTTGTTCTTCTTTCTCGTTGACCTGTTCTCGCATCTCCCCTGACGTAGTTATTTGGTCTGGCTAGACGATGATGGATGCTTCACACCGAGAGGGCCCTAGTATAATCCCTCCATCATCGGAGGAGCACATTCCACTCTCGAGCTATCTAGTCCCTTTTCAAACCTTCCGATGCACCTGTAAGTTGACGTTATGATCCACCGTGTTTAGATGAAGTTTGAGCAACCCCAAAGTGCATTTGGTACGGTAAGAAGTGGCGACGATGCTCTCATGGTCTAAGGAACTAAAACAACACGTTTAACAACTCCAGTTATAACAATAACTTGTGACGATATTATGTCAAAGTATAACAAACAAGGTTTGGGTCGATTCAATATGATCGTTCTTCTAACGTATACCTTCAAAGTTGTGTTGAGACTATCGTTACACTTAACATATCTCAAGATCCGGAAACATGTCTACAATAATACTTGAGCTCGTCTTAGAGGCGAGAATAGGAATCTTATTTTACCATTTAACGTTCTACACGTGCATATGAGTTTTCCACTGAATCACATATTCTCGGATCATAGCAGTAAGTTATAGCATAGAATTTAAATCTTTCAACAAAACGTTCCCAGCTTAGAGGCCATTGCGACGTTCCAAACATATTAGCGACGAGTGGCTGGCTAGAGAGCTAGGGCACATCAAACCTAGGACGATGGAAGACTCACCAAACTTATGAATATATATTGTGTCGGCGAAGACACTGGTTCACTCAGAAGCGTGGCCGGCACGGCAATCTCGATACGTTGATGAGTGCGCGACGAAATGGGAAACCTCAGCACAATAAAAATCAACACCCTCAACAGAAGCGGACAACGATGCTAGAGGATGGTGACGTTAACACTAGTTTTGGTAATCGGCGCCCAGGCCGATGGCAACAAGAAGAACCCTTCCAAGAGGAAAAGGTGGTAGCAACAGTGGAAAAAAATCTTGGACCAGCCTTGTGCCATCCACGGGAATCCTGAGAAGCTGGCCACTCACACTAAGCGAAAACTTGGGTGATCAAGCAGCCGGAAAGTAGAGACACCGAGAATCAGGGCAGGAACCACCCACAATAATGATAACGAGGACCAACCCGGGCCGAGCAATGTCGTCAAAGCAATTCCCTCCCAAGGTGAAGGGCATGAACATGATATATGCTACCCACCGTCACAGAAGGAGACAAGCGTGCGTTTCGCGGAAGATATGTCATGGAGCCCCCCAATACCCAAGTACAAACATATGGCTAAAAATGCCAATCACCCTTTGATTTACTAGGCCACCCGACGAGCGTCCGCCATGGCAGAGAACGACGGCCCTGGTCCTCGACCCATACGTTGATGGCTTTCACCGGACCAAGTTCCTTATGGATGAAGGCAGCAGCCTCAACCTCACCTCATATAATAGGACAACTGTCAAGAGAGGACGTAAAGGCACAGTGCTCGGGCAGGGTAAACTAGATGAGTATTCGGAACACCCGATAAACTATTGCCATTGAGGACATCTGTTTCGACATTATTCCTTTCCAAAGTGGTATCATGGACTCCTCGGAAGAATTGCTTTCACTCGTTTCCATGCCATCCCGCACTATGCTTAACAAAGCTAAAGATGTCAGGCCTAGGGGCACCATAATGTTAAACGAACAACATAGAGCACTCTCTTCAAACGAGGAACATACCGTGACTTCGCGGCCGAGGAGGCCTCAGGGCAAAGTCAGAGTAAGTGAATGTCCTTCAATGTATTTAAATTTTTGATTGTTTCATGCTATTATATTCAATCTTGGATGCTTTATATGCATTTTATGCTATTTATATTAATTTTTGGGGATTAACCTATTAACCCAGTGCCCAGTGCAGTTCATGTTTTTGCTTGTTTTTGGCCTTTCAGAAATCAATACCAAACGAAGTCAACTCGATCAAACTTTACGGTGATTTTTCTGGAGCAGAAGGGACCCTAGAAGGTTCGAGAGGAGGCCATAATACTACGGGAGAGCTACGAGCTCACAGGGCGCCCCCCTGAGTCGTGCATCTCACACCGCTCTGTTTGACCTAATTCCAGTCCTATAAATTAACAAATGTTCATAAACCAACAAAGAGGCCACCCAAACACTTTTCTCGCCGCTGCAAGCTTCTGTTCTTCCATGATCCATCAGGAGGCCTTTTCCGGTACTCTGCCGAGGGGGAATCAATCATGGAGGGGCTTCTACATCATCCTTGCTGCCTTCCGATGATGGGTGAATAGTTCCACAGACCTACGGGTCCATAGCTAGTAGCTAGATGGCTTCTTTTCTCTCTTTGATACTCAATACAATGTTCTCCTTGATCTTCTTGGAGTTCTATCCGATGTAATCTTCTTTGCGAGTGTTGTTGTGGATCCGATGGATTGTGGGTTTACGATCAGATTATATCATTGAAAGTAATTGAGTCTTTTCTAAACTTTATTATGCATGATTGTTATAGCTTTGCTTATTTTTTCGATCTATCTGTTTGTGTTTGGCCAACTAGATTGATTTATCTTCAGCAGGGAGAGGTGCTTTGTAATGGGTCTAATCTTGGGTGTCCTCACCATGACAGAAGGAGAGGAGTAGCGAGTCATGTCTAGTATGTTGCTATTAAGCGTAAATGATGGGGCTTATCATATTGCTTTGAGTTTACTTTGTCTACATCATGTCATCTTGCTTAAACGTGTTACTCTGTTTCTCATGAACTAAATACCATAGGATGCAGCTGGATAGCGATCGATTGGTGGAGTAATAGTAGTAGATGCAGCAGGAGTCGGGTCTACTTGTCATAGACTGATGCCTATATACTATCATTGCCATGAATACGTCATAACTGTGCGCTTTTCTATCAATTGCCCAACAGTAATTGTTTACCCACCATATGCTATGTGTTCAAGAGGAAGCCTCTAGTGAAACCTATGTCCCCTGTCTACTTAATCATATTATAAAAACCAAAAATACCTTGTTGCAATTTATTTACTTTAATTTTGGTTCTTATTATATATCTATCTATATAAGATTTGATCCTTGCAAGTAACGAGTTCAAGGGATGCAACCCTCTTGCCCGCATTGGGTGCATGTATTGCTTTTGTGTGTGCAGGTTGTTGTCACTAGGATTTGTGTGGTTCTCCTTTTGGTTCGATAAACCTTGGTTCCACTAAGGGAAATACTTACCTTCTACGGTACTGTTTCACCCCTTCCTCTTCGGGGAAAATCCCAACGCAACTCACAAGTAGCAGAAAGATTCTGGCCCCGTTGCCAAGGAGACATCATCCAAATCTTCAAGTGCCTTCACTCAAACTATCATCTACATGCTCTACTTTTTATTGTCTCTCTTTTTCATTTCCCCCACTTCTTCAAAAACAACAAACACAAATATATTTTATTTGTTATTTGCTCATTGCTTGCTTGTGTGCTATGTCTCAAGAAAACACCAAGTTCTGGACTTTCCAATACTAATAATAATGATTATTATTAGTACCAATTGTGTCTCCCACCACTAGTGCGGAGTCATATGATATTAATGTGCTTTCTGTAAATCTTGTTATGAAAGAACATTTTATGGAATCCTAATAAGGATGTTGCATCCCATCTTAATACTTCATTGAAAGTGATATGCAAAAAAAAAGATGTGGATAATGATGTTATTAAAGTTGAAATATTTCCTTTCTCGCTAAAGAGATCGTGCTTAATACTTGGTTTCATCCTTGCCGCAATAGTAATTGATTCGTGGGATAAGGTAAGGATGCTTTTATTGCCAGTATTTCACCACGCCTCAGATTATTTCTCTTAGAAATCAATCATGATTTTAAGCTATTGAGCAAGAAACATGTTGCACAATCTTGGGAGAGAAATGAAATAATTATTAGAAATTGTCCCACTCATGGATTAAGCTTATCGGATTGTATACAAAATTTCTATGCAGGACTAAATTTTGTTTCTAGGAATCTTCTAGACTCTGCTGCTGGTGGTACATTTATGGGAATTACATTGGGAGAAGCTACAAACTTCTTGATAATATGATGATTAAATTATTCTCAATGGCATACCGAACGAGCTCTGCTACTATTTGAGCTGCATTGGATTTCCTCAAGAGGAGAGGATGAAGATAGTACAGTAGAAATAATTATTTCTCTCAGTTAAGAAACCAATGTTATCAATACTAGTAGGAGAACCACAAAGAACCTCGTTAGCAGCACCGTCACACACAAAAGCCAAATACTTGCACCAACGCAAAGAAGGCGTGTTGTCAATCCCCTCGGGACTATTTGCAAAGATCAAATCTCATAGTGGTAGGTAATAAGAGAAATTACAAAACAAAATAAAATAAATAAAAGGCAGCAGGTATTTTTTGTGTTTTTATATATGATAAAAGTAGACCCGGGGGCAGTATGTTCACTAGAGGCTCTCTCTCGAGCAACATAACATACAGTGGGTGAACACAAATTACTATTGGGCAATTGATAGAAAAGTGCATAGTTATGACGATATTCAAGGCAATGATCATGTATATAGGCATCACATCCGAGACAAGTAGACCAATCCTGCCTGCACTCCTACATTACTCCACTCAATCGATCACTGTCCAGGATGCATCTATAGTATTAAGTATAAACAGAGTAACGCCCTTAAGTAAGATGACATAATGTAGACAAGTAAACCAAAAATATGAAAAAACCCCATCTTTTTATCCTCATGGCTACAATACAAATATGTGTCTTTCCCTTTCTATCACTGGATGGAGCACGCATGATTGAACCATCGCAAAGCACTTCTCCCATTGCAAGATTAAATCAATCTAGTTCGCCAAACTAAACCAATAGCGAAGAGAAATACAAAGCTATATCAATCATGCATAAAAGATTCAGAAAAGACTCATTAATATTCATGATAATCTGATCATAAGACCCACAATTCATCGGATCCCAACAAACACACCGCAAAAGAAGATTACACGATAGAACCCAAGAAATAGAGGAGAACATGTATTGAAGATCAAGAGAGAGAAGGAAAAAGAAGGCCTCTAGCTACTAGCTATGGACTCGTAGATCTATGGTGAACTACTCATGCATCATCAGAAGGCAGCAAGGATGATGTAGAAGCCCTCCGTGATTAATTCCCCCTCCTGCAGAGTACCGGAAAAGGCCTCCAGTTGGGATCGCGAAGAACAGAAGCTTGCGGCGATTGAGAAAGTTTTCGGCTATCTCTCTGTATATTGGGAATATTTGGGAATTTATAGAAGTGAATTAGGTCAAGAGGTTCCACAAGGGGCCCACAAGCCTGGGGGCGCGCCTGCCCCTGGCCGCGCCCCCGAGCTTTTCGCTCTTGTGGCTCTTCTAGTCTCTCCGACCTTCGTGGGTCCCTTCTGGTCTAGAAAAAAATCAAAGATTTTTATCCGTTTGGTATGAATGTTTGAAAAGCCAAAAACAAGCAGAAAACAGCAACTGGCACTGGGCACTAGGTTAATAGGTTATCCCAAAAATGATTATAAAAAATTGAATATAGTGCATATAAAACATGCAAGATTGATTACTATAATAGCATGGAAACTATAAAACATTAAGATACGTTGGAGACGTATCAAGCTCCAACTGTAAGAAGGTAACTCTGTCGAAGAATTGCTACTTTGAGTGATAAAATGGATGCTTTTATGAATACATTTACTAGTAAAAACTTGCTCAAGTTGGTCCTAATGGATGCGCCCTACTATCTACTTTGACTGAGCAAATAATGATTGCTTATTGATGTGATTTTTGTCTCTAGAAATAATTCAAACAACAAAGCTTATAGAGGGGATTTTTATCATAGACAGTGATCCAAAAATTACTCTAATAATATGTTATTCCTATGGAAATTCATATAATAATAGTATGATACTACTGGTCTTGAGAACCACATTAAAGAATTTATTAGTGCTCAAAAGATTTTCAATGCTATGGTAGAAGAAAAATACATAAAGTTGTGTGATACGACTATAAACATGGATAGAATTGCTCATGATGTGGGAAAATCCCTAAATTAAAACTTGTTCCACCGAAGCATGATATTAATGAGTCAATAAAGTCTATCCAAGTCCCCCATTAATGAAAGCAAAGAGAGGACCGCTAGGATGAGAGCTAAGCGAGAAATTTCTAGAAAAGCTATTCACCCGGTTTTTATCGTAATCATGATGAAGATATTAAAAGATTGGTGTCACACCCATTGAAAACTTTTTCAGTAATATAAACTTATGAAAAAGGGAACTGGAGATGAGTCAACTTTTGCTATAAGGCATCCCCATTTGTTCGGAGGTGTGTGATGATCTTAATGTAAAAATGATAAAAGGGGTTTGGAGAGGTACAAGACTTTAAATAGTGATGTGCCCACTACTTTGGATTAGAAGTAAAGTGATTATGAGTAATTATTCTTTGATGAATGTATTTCTGTTTGCAATCCATGATAACTCACCTAATGCTTACAAATAAAATAACGCTTTTACTAAACATATTGTAGAAGCTGTGATAAAAGCTCATGAAGAAAGCTAGAAATGGAGGTTTCTATACCTAGCTAGAAAATTGCATGATTAATGGGAATCTACTATTAAGTGAATCTTAAAGATTAGAATGTAATTTTGTGTGTGATCTAGGTGCTAGTTCTCTACTATACCAAAATCTTTATGTGACGTGCTAGGTCTCACTGATATGGATGCATGTTCTCTTAATTTGCATTGGTGGATTCAACTATTAAAAACCATTGAGTAGAATAATGATGTCCTCAATACTTGCTAATGGAAATTATGCGCCCATGGATTTCATTGTGCTTGATATTGAATGCAATACGTCTGTCCTATAATACTTGGTAGGCCTTTCCTACGAACCATAGGTGCTATTATGAGATGAAAGAAGAAATATAAGATTCAATTTCCCTTAAGAAAAGGGATGGACCATTTCCCTAGAGAGAGAATTAAACCACCATATGAATCAATTATGAGGGCCACCTATGGAATTAATTTGAAGGATGACAATATTAAACTTTGCCTTATGCCTAGCTAGGGCGTAAAACAATAACGCTTGTTGGGAGGCAACCCAATAGCTATCTTTTTGCTTTTACTTCTTGTTTTGTGTGCTCACACAATTATTGCTACTGTAATAAACTTTGTTTTTGTTTTAATTGGTGTTTGCGCCAAGTAAAGCCTTTGGGATGATTTGGATGATAGTTGACTTGATTTTGTGAAAAAACAGAAACTTTGCTCTCACCAGGAATTTTATAAAATTCACTGGAACGTTCTTTTGATCTGAAATTTTTAAATGATTGATATACAAATTGCCCGTGTTTTTCTTTTTTTTTTGAATGTTGGACTGTGTAGAAGTTGATTTTATTCAGATCATTACAGATGTTCTGTTTTAGACAAATTCTGTTTTTGTTGAATAGTTTGCTTGTTTAATGATGCTATGGATTATAATCGGTGGGTATAAGTCATGGAGAGTTAAAATACAGTGGTATTAAGCAATAATAAATATGAAAAGTTTATAATAGTATCTAAAGTTTACGATTTGTCTATTATTCTAACGGATCTCACGAGGTTTCTGTTGAGTTTTGTGTGCTGAAGTTTTCAAGTTTTGGGTGAGATCATGATGGATGAAGGAATGAGGAGTGGCAATACCCTAAGTCGGGGATGCCCAAGGCACCCCAGGTAATATTCAAGGAAGAACAGGGCATCCCATCTTTCGTCTACAATCCATTGGTATGTTACTTGGAGCTACATTTTTATTCATCACATGATATTGAGTTTTACTTGGAGCGTTTTGTGCCATAGTAGTTTTTTCTTTGTTTGCTTTTAGTTTACCCAATCATTGTTGCTGGACCAACCTTTTGAGAGGGACAAACATTATCGTGTGATTTGTTAGACACTCTATGTGCTTCACTTAAATCTTTTGAGCTAGGCAGTTGCTCTAGTGCTTCACTATATCTTTTAGAGCACAACGGTGGTTATATTTTATAGAAATGATTGCACTCTCATGATTCACTTAAATCTTTTTGAGAGTCTATGAATAGTAGTTGGTAATGTGCACGTTTAAGAACTAGTCCAAGAAGGATAGGTATTCAAGGGGGGTATAATAAAACTTTCTTGTAGATCACGAAATATGAAACGTATGGTTTAATGATATTGATGTCGTAATATGAATGGACATTGGTCTCATGATCATTGGTTAGTAGATAGAAATCGGTATTAAAGCTTGTTATTAACTTCTCATCTTAGTGTTGGTCATGGCGTGGTGGGAGGTTTGAGCATTTTTATGTCTGAAATGAAATCCTTGAGTGTTGTTATAATTGGATGTGTGCGATGGTTAACTCCTACCAACCATTCCCTAGGGCCATGCAAGTAGTACTTTGCTTTGAGGGATAATAACTTTCACAATAAGTGTGAGTTCTTTATGACTAATATGAGTCCATGGATTATAGAACTCCTACCTTTCTGCATTGGTAGCCTTTCGGTACCATGCATGCCCTTTCTCACCTCGAGAGTGGTGCAAACTTCGCCGGTGCATCCAAACCCCATAATATGATACACTCTATCACACATAAGCCTCCTATATCTTCCTCAAAACAGCCACCATACCTATCTATTATGGCATTTCCATAGCCATTTGAGATATATTGCCATGCAACTTCCATCCTTCCGTTTCATGCCTTGTGTGTTCATCATCATATTGCTTTGCATGTTCATATAGAGCTGACATGATATTTGTGGCACAACAACCGTTATCATCATCATACATGTTATGCTAGATCATTGCACATCTGGTACACTGCCACAAGGCATTCATATAGAGTCAGATTGTTTCAGTTTTATCGAGTCGTAATATCGAGTTGTAAGTAATAAAAGTGTGATGATCATCATTATTAGAGCATTGTCCCAGTGAGGAAAGGACGATGGGACTATGATTCCCCACAAGTCGGGATGAGACTCCGGACAAAAAAAAGAAAAAAAAGAAAAAAAAGGAGAAATAATGAGAGAAAATAGAGAAGGGGCAATGTTACTATCCTTTTTTCCACACTTGTGCTTCAGAGTACACATGTTCTTCATATAGGGAGTCCCTTGAGTTATCACTTTCATAATAGTGGGAATTTTTCATTATAGAACTTGACTTATACATTCCGATGATGGGCTTCCTCAAATGCCCCATGTCTTCATGAGCAAGCAAGTTGGATGCACACCCACTTAGTTTCAGTTGATCTTTCATACACTTATAGCTCTTAGTGCATCGTTGAGGCTTTCCCTAATCCTCGCATTGATATTGATTGATGGCATCTCATACCCGTTGACCGCCGAGTTGATGCGAGACTTTCTTCTTTTTGACTTCCTTTATTGATCTCTACCACCGCATTCTTTTGACTTATAGTGCTATATCCATGGCTTATGCTCATGTATTGCGTGGGGTTGAAAATGCTGAAGCGCGTTAGAAGTACGATCCAATTGCCTGGTTTAACACCGGGGTGCTTATGATTTATATTTATGCGTGTGAAGACGGAGTCATGCCATGCTAACATGATAAAATGAGTAGGGATAACATTCGTTAAGGATCGTTATTTTGAGAAAGTAATGATTATGCTTCTTATATTCATGGATATTATTATGTGATATTTTTACTTCATCATTTCTCAATGATAATACGTAAAGAGATTACTTGATACACATGTTGGTAGATTCAACATGAAAACTTCTGTTTTTATCATTTACCTATCAAGGATGAGCAAGAATTAAGCTTGGGACATTGATACATCTCTGATGTATCTATAATTTTTTGTTGTTTCATGCTATTATATATCAATCTTGGATCTTTAATGCATTTTATCCTATTTTATGTCATTTTTTGGACTAACCTATTAACCCAGTGCCCAGTGTCAGTTCCTGTTTTTTTTGCTGTTTTGGCTTTTCAGAAATCAATACCAAACGAAGTCCAAACATGAGAAACTTTACGGCGATTTTTTCTGGACCAGAAGGGACCCTAGAAGGTTCGGGAGGAGTCAGAAGACCTACGGGAGGAGAGCCAAGAGCTCACAGGGCGCGCCCGAGAGGGGTAGGCGCACCCCTGAGCTCGGGGTCCCAAGCAGCCCCGTTTGACATAATTGCACCTGTATAAAATCCCAAATATTCCCAAACCAACAGAGAGCCACCGGAACACTTTTTCCGCCGCCGCAAGCTTCTGTTCTTCCATGATCCCATCTAGAGGCCTTTTCGGTACTCTGTCAGAGGGGGAATCGATCACGGAATGCTTCTACATCATCCTTGCTGCCTTCCGATGACGCGTGAGTAGTTCACCACAGACCTACGGGCCATAGCTAGTAGCTAGTGGCTTCTTCTCTCTCTTTGATCTTCAATACATGTTCTCCTTGATCTTCTTGGAGTTCTATCCGATGTAATCTTTTTTGCATGTGTTTGTTGGAATCGATGAATTGTGGGTTTATGATCTGATTATTATTGAAAGTAATTGAGTCTTTTCTGAACTTTATTATGCATGATTGTTATAGCTTTGTATTTCTCTATCAGTTTGGTTTTGGCCAACTAGATTGATTTATCTTCAGCAGAAGAGGTGCTTTGTAATGAGTCCAATCTTGCGGCGTCTTCACCCAGTGACAGAAGGGTAGCAAGGCACGTATTGTATGTTTGGTATTAAGGGTAAACGATGGGGTTTAATCATATTGCTTGAGTTTACTTTGTCTAATCATATCATCTTGCTTAAGGCGTTACTTTTTTGTGATGAACTTAATACCATAGATGCATTCTGGATAGCGATTGATTGGTGGAGTAATAGTAGTAAATGCAGGCAGGAGTCGGTCTACTTGTCACAGACGTGATGCCTATATACATGATCATTGCATGAATACGTCATAACTATTCGTTTTCTATCAATTACCCAACAATAATTAGTTTACCCACCGTATGCTATGTGTTCGAGAGAGAAGCCTCTAGTGAAAACTATGTCTCTCGGGTCACTTAATCACATTATAAAAACCAAAATACCTTGCTGCAAATTATTTACTTTTATTTGTTTTGTAATTTATCTATCACCTATACAAGATTTGATCCTTGCAAGTAACGAATTCATGGGGATTGATAACCCTCTTTCCATGTGGGTGCAAGTATTTGCTTTGGTGGGTGCAGGTGCTGTTCACTAGGATTTGCGTGGTTCTCCTTGTGGTTCGATAAACCTTGGTTCTATTGAGGAAATACTTATCTCGTGTACTGCTTCACCCTTCCTCTTCGGAGAAAATCTCAACATAACTCACAGGTAGTAGTTAGCGACCCTGATCCCACAAAGCGCCACAAGTACGACCAGGGCGCATCTGACATGACTTCGACGTCCACCAGACCCCCCAGCAGACCAGATGGACAGCGCCTCGAAGCCGACTAATCGAAACCCTAGATAGGGATATGTGCTCCGCTACCCCCAATCTTTCCCGAGAATAACGTTCCTCGGCACCATAATTTTGCACTGAGAATTCCCTGGGGGCTAGTGGAGCACATACAATATAGGCAATCCTCCCGAGGTCGGATAAACTCTCACCTATAATATCATCGGAATCCAAGCATCAAGCTTGGGATTATTTCGAGTACTCGAACCCAGACTAGGTATAAAACCTACGCCTAGCATCAATGGTACAGATAACATACCCAATGCACCACGAGCACGGGCAGGTTATGCCCCAAGGAAAATGTCCTCACAGTAGTGCCACGGCAAGGAACGCGGATATCCCAGTCACTACCTCTCGAATATTCTGTTGCTCGTCAGGAGCAGCGGCGTTAGATCCGATTAGGCTTGGCCGGGGGCTAGCTTTGGTCCTGGCCTCGGGCGACCACATACGTATATGAGCAAACATCCTGGGTTGCAGAATGCATCGGGTATTATCGAAGACTGTAAAAGTCAACAGGTGCCGTACTCCACCGTTTAGACCAGGAGCAGGACACCTCTCCATGCTTGAAGGACATGTGTCATCACCCTGGGTGGACAAGGGATGGAAGGCGGAGAACGCGGGATGGCACGATGACGCTGGAGATGAAGCCGGAAGCTCGACCTCGAAACGCTATCTCCGCGATGACGCTTTGAACATCTTTCATTATTTCATTGCTTTTTGATAATGTTTAGCTCGAATCATTATGTTCGGCCTTAGTTTGAATTGAATGAAAAGATGTCCCAAATCTAGGCCTCGTAAGCTTTTTGCACATTTTGCTCATTCAATCAAGATTGGCGCATCTATTCATAATCTTCGGATCGAACGCCTTGTCGGATTCCACAAAGTGGAACCATGGGTTTTGTCTGGGGGCTGCATACAACCCAAACATAATGAACGTTGAAGCGCTCCGAGGAGCCGACGACGACTTCCTCGAACCTACATCACATATATGCATCGATTTGACTTGGTCATGGGTCAAAAGTTGGACTGCCTGGCTCCTACGTTTACCCCTTATGTTTCTGCATGTTCGGCTAAGGGTGTACCGGGAGCACACTCTACGATTGTTAACTCTGGTTAAACCGGTAAATACCTCAGGTGGGAGAAGCGGAAAGCTGACTATCACAAAAGCGCAAACTCGATCGGCAGGTCAGAAGTATAAAACCTAAAACCATAAAGGTTGTCTGAGTAAAACAAAGGAATTTCAATAAGTCATAAGGCTTGCTTTCATAACGGTGCTCGGAATGTCTGAGGACACAATAGAAAATAGCTCAGTTTTCGCAGTCGTGATATAACAACGGGATTAGAAGGACCTCGGCCTAGAAGGACCTTACCCCAGGGCTATTTACAGCCTCACACATGCTCTCTCACAAGCGTAAATTTAGGACCTATAGTTGGGTTGCTTGATTTTCTGATATAAACGCCTCCTGGCACCGAGACATGAATAAGAGCTAATATCAGAAGCACTCTAAAAAAACCCCTTAAAGATGGAAGCCAAGACTACGTCGGTTTAAACATCAAGATCGAGTCAAAATAAGAATTGAGGAAAAGCTAACTCGATTTGCCAAGTGAAAACAATATAAAGAAAGTAGCTTGTCAAACTAAATGTTTATAACATCTTATTCTTGGCTTGCCAAGTGTTCACTGCTAATGGATTTACTCTATAATTTTCTTCTGGCGGCAGACTTGCATCGGCCAAGCCTGGAGAGCGCCTTCCGAGCTTTCGATGCCTTCCACACTCTATCCATGCCGACATCTCGCAGGTGATCGACTGGCCCGCAGAGCCAACCTGGGGTTGTTAAAGCAAAAATTTCCATGACAGCATCTCCCAGGCGACCGATGGGTCCCTCAGAGCCGGCCTGGGGGTTGTTAAAGCAAAAAATACATGCCGACATCTGCACGCGACCGACGGGTCCCGCGAACCGGCTGGGGCTGTAAAGCAAACATTTACATGTGGCATCTCACAGGCGACCGACGGGGCCCCGAGAACTGGCTTGGGGGTTAAATTGTCTCCACGCCGGCGTCTCGCGGGTCGACCGAAGGCCCTCGCAGAAATGTCCTGGGTTGTTTTGAGTTATAATTTTGCTCAAGAAAGATCTGTCCAACCCGTGTCGACATCTTCTTTGCCGAGTTGCACCTCGGTACGGCAAAACGCACACGCCGGTATTCGGTTGAGCAAGTTCCCGAGGAGATTTGATTCTAGGGTCGGCCTGTGGGCCAAACCATGTCTCGGGGGCTACTGCATCGACAGTCAATGTAGACAATTTGTAGTGCAACACGATTTTTTAGATATTACAATCCTCAGGTCGATCGACTGCACCCGACCTGAGTCTCGAGGGCTACTGTACACTGATTTTCCCCCTAAAGTATGCTGTCAAGCAAGGATTCGATTCTCAAGTCGATTTTGCGGAATCGACCTAAGTCTCAGGGGCTACTGGGATCAGCGGTATTCTTCTATCCTTCATGTGCATAGTAGACTTTAGGCAGACATACACTTTGAGGGGTACTAGCTATATATCTCGGCAGAAATAAATTGCACTAATCAAAAGTATTCCGTGGAAAAGGGTGCATGCATCCAGGTTTCCATGAGAAGGGAAGTCTTTTTCGATTGTTGATAGAAGACCTGCCAAATTCATTAATTAGAAAGAGGCATTACACGAACGCCCCAAAGAAGAAAGCCACCGCATAAAAGTGAGTGCCAAAAAAGAAGAAAGGAAACAGAGTTGCTCGGTTATTGAGGAAAACCGAGCAAAAACCAAAAAAGCGCCTAACTAGATATCTTATCAAACCATTTGTACGAGAAGGAAGTCTTAAATATCTTATCAAACCATTTGAGGAAAAAAGAGTTGCTCGGTTTATTGAGGAGAAACCGAGCAAAAACCAAAAAGTGCCTAAAGCACCACAAAGGACGAGAAGGAAGTCTTAAATATCTTATCAAACCATTTATACCACGTGAGAAAAGTATAAAAGTGAAGTGATTCTGCTAGATAAATCAGTCAAATGAAACGTATGCACATTTTCTATCCAGTTGTAGAACAGTACGATTAGAAGCGTAGAACCCCGTTTGTCGTGGAACTAATTAGCTTTGATCACTAGTTCGAGGTATGTCTATCCATCTAATATACTCTCTCCGTCCTATAACATAAGAGCATTCTTTAACTACACTTATGAAAAATGCTCTTATATTAAGGACGGAGGGAGTAATATATACTAGCAAGGTAAACTTGCAATCCAAACAAGATCAATCTGATTGCCCTCGTCCGGCCCTGCATCGATCGATCGGGCTAACTGTCACTGTACTCAAACTGCAATGCACACCCTGGAGGGAATAAGATCATTACATGGTCCCTGCAAAAAATATGCTCTGCTTCGCATTCTACTCCTCGCAAAATTTAAATTCCCTCCTCCACTCTCGGCCTTTTAAATTCTCCACGAAGCGCGCCATGCACAAGCACACTGCATGCCCCTCCACTCTCGATCGACCATGGCCGAGCCCTTCGTGCAGTCGTCTTCTCATCCTGCTAGCCATCACTTCCCTTCCGATCGCCCTGCTTCACTTCCACAGCTCCGTCTCTCACCTCCGAAGTTGCGCGATCGAGGAGCGCGCGCCGCCTCCGCCGGACCAGCCCGCCACCTTCTTCGAGGTGGACCGGCCGCACCGGCCACCCGGGCAGCTTCGGCCCATGCTCGACCGTGCTTCTCTCACACTCCTTCGCTTACACCTACACCAAGCCCCCGGTCACGGCCACCTACTCCCCGCCGCCTGCCTCGCCGCGCGGCGGACACGCCACGCTGATCTCCCTTGCCGTTCTTAAGTGGCGAGCCGCCTGCCGGGGTGTCCAGTACGACCGCATCTTCGGAGTCTGGCTCGGCGGCGCCGAGCTCCTCCGCGGCTGCACTGCCGAGCCACGGAGAAACGGCATCGAGTGGTCCGTGTCCAAGGATGTCACCAAGTACGGTCCTCCTCGCCGCCCGCCACCCTCCACCCTCGCCGTATACCTCAGCAACGTCGTCGACGAGCAGTACACCGGCGTGTACCACGCCAACCTCACGCTACAACCTCTACTTCCGCCACCCGCCGCAGCCTCCACAGCCTGGGCTGGACCCCGCCGACGTCATCGTCCCCATCTCGCGGAGCCTCCCTTTGAACGACGGCCTGTGGTTCCAGATCCAGAACGGCGAGGACGTGGGTCAGCGAGCCTCGCCGTGCCGACCAACGCCTACCGTGCCGTCCTCGAGGTACCTCTCGTACCACGACACGATGAGTTCTGGTACACCAACACGATCGGCAGCAACGGCCCGTTCCGCGAGGTCACCGTCAGCATCGACGGGGATCTCGTCGGCGCCGTCTGGCCGTTCCCGGTTCATCTACACCGGCGGCATTAACCCCCTCCTCTGGCGCCCGATCACGGGGATCGGCTCGTTCAATCTCCCGTCCTACGATATCGAAATCACGCCTTTCTTGGAAAAATTGCTGGACGGCAAGGCGCACGAGTTTGGCCTGTCGTGACCAACGCCAAGGATGCGTGGTTCATCGACGCCAACCTCCACCTCTGGCTGGACCCCAGGGGAGCGCCGACGACGGCGAGCACCACCAGCTACGACGCGCCACCGCTGGACACTACCACAGCGTTCCGGCCCGACGGCCCCGGCACCGAGTCTACTACACGATGGCGTTCCGGCGCATCTCCGCCACGGGGTGGGTGCAAAACGCGTCCTACGGCAAGATCACGGCGGCGTGGACGCAGGGCTCAGCTACGACAACACGAACGAGGTCCAGGGCGACAGCCAGCAGGTGGTGAACCAGACGACCGAAGCGTACTCCGGCGTGCACGTCACGGACCGCGGCGGCGTCGCGTACTCGCAAGAGGCGCAACAGAGCTTCCGGCTCGACGTGTTCGTGGGCGTGGTGAACGAGGCGTTCAACGGCTCGTACACGGTGGCGAGAGACGTCCGGCTGGGGTTCGCCGAGGAGAGGGTCGCCGCCGGCCGCGCGGGGTTCTTCTGGTCTCGGTCGCTGAGCAACGCGCAGGAGTGCGCCGTGAACGTGGACGTGGACGACGAAGGGGACGTGGTCGGGGTGTCATCGGGCACGAGGCAGAACTACAGGTACGAGGCGACCGAGTGGGTGCTACTCCCGAGACGTGACCAGCAGCGGTTATGGCATAGTCTCAGACCACTCCGACGAGGTTTGCGTGAAGGGGTCGCTTCCTTCCGGTGTCGGCGCCGTGGAATCGCCGGCTTTGGCGCGACGGACGAGCTCGTGACAGGATCCATTGGTCAGCTGGACTATTCTAGTGTAAAACAATGCCAATGTGATGCAACTTTATACGACTGCTATACAATAATCAGAAAGACAATCTCCAAAATGAAAAACAGAAAGAAGTTGTAACAATAATAAAAGATAATAAATGAGATGCCCATCGATGATTTTCCTCTCTCACAATGGGACCGATGGTAATGCTACACTTAGACTAGCCACGGTGGGGAGTAACTTACAGCATCTCCACTCATTTGCCTCTTCGCCGCTTGAGGGGCTGCCGGCGAAAACTTTGGCCTGGGGGTGGAATTTTTTCCACTCGTTGCGCCCCCAGTGGCGAGGCTGAGGCGGCTGAGCGACCCTTGCGGCTGGGCGTGGGCGCAGTGGCGGCGCTGGGGGTCTTCCGGGACTTCCGGAATACCCAAGAATTTCTGTCAAAAAAAAAACTACTACATAATACATATACGGTAGAATCTGGAAATAGGCCACGGCAGCTACGCACATCACCAGACACGAACGACTCGGCGTCTGGCTACGAACGCGAGCAGCAGCAGGCCTCCAGCTCCGAGCCAGCCGATTCAATCGACCCCTTTCCCTAACCTAGCTCCCTCCCCCGATTCAGCCTCCCTCGCCTCGCCCCTCGGTCCCTCCCCTCCGGGTCCGGCCGCCCTCTCCCTCCCTGCCCTCACCCATTCGCCCTCCGGCCCTCTCCTCCGGCTTCCGCGGCGGCCGCGGCTCCGCCAGACCGCCAGTCGCCAGTCCGCCTCCGCCGCCTCCCTGCTCCCCGGAAGGCCGGACCCGGCCCAAGTAGGCGCCCAGCGGGCAGCGGCGCAGCGCCCTCCACGGCTCCACGGCTCCACGGCCTCCTCATCTTCCCTTGCGTCTCAACGAAGCGCCCCCCATCCTCTGCTCTGGCGAGGGACTCCGGCGGGACGGGAGCTCTCTGCCATGGTGAGTAATCCATTTGCTCTCCCTTTGTTTAGTATAGTAACTGGTGCAGTGGCATGATTAGTTACGGATACTCTCTTTTTCTAGAATATGCAGAGGATCTGCGCATCCTGTATTAGAAAGAGCTTGCAGTATCTCTGCATTTGTGATTCGGAGAAGGAAATGGCTACTGCACTACACAATGGAGTATTTATGATGGAAAGGGGGATAAAATCACAGCAGGAAAACTAGTACTGAGAGGAATGCACCGTAGAAAATACTGAAGCCTGGAACCGCATAATAAAGCCCATGTTAAACTGTCAAACTGCAAAAAATATAGCTCCATTTGACTCCGATATGCTGAAAATAGCTACTAGTACTATTACACGGTGATGACTGATTATTCATGCATCAGCTGGCAGGTGTAGTCGAGGGGGGGGAGGGGGGGGGGGGGGGGGGGGGGGAGATCGAAACATATTCCAGCACAATGGAAGTGGCAATCAAGGGCGTAATCATGTTTTCCTGAGGAGCCCAGGAGGAACAATGCACAAAGGTGGAGATTAAATCATCCGAACATCACAAAAAGGTAAGCAATGAACTACTGTATTTTTAACTGTTATATAATCCAAATAAAGTTTGATGTGGTTCTCATATGGTCTTGCATATACCTAGTAGTACTATTATATTACATGGGGATGGACGCTTATTCATACAATCAGGTGCTAATAGAGTGGAAAGATGGAAATATACAGCATCCTAGTGCTATGCATTGCTGTGCTACGTTCTCCCAGCTATGTTGTGGGATGATGTTTGAACTATTAGTCTGTTACTTGCATGTATAAAAGTTAGAGGAGACTCCTGTAATGTTCAATGATTAATGTTCAGGCATGGAAATGATGTTGACCTTTACGTCTAGTAATCAATTGCTTGTAAATTGAAATTGTTTGTCCAATGTCCATCAGTCAGTCCATGCCACATTGCCACTGCCACTGATTTCTACTTTGTTTATGTGATTGTGATGTAGATGAAGAAGAAGGATGTTAGCCTATTTGAATTGTGGGACAAATCTTCAAAGGCAAGGAAAATAACTTCTACATCCACACCAAAGTTATATTGTAAGAAGGATATCATCACTTTATCAATCAAAAGGTACTTATGTATTCATGTTGTTATGGTCTGATACATTGAAATATTACTATTGCCGTTATGCTAGTGTTGTTTTGTTCATATATTGCTAGTGTTGTGTTGTTTGGTTCATATACTACATTTAGAGCCAAAAAAATTTTTTGGATGAATACCCGGCCTTCATTTCCTGGCGCCGCCACTGCGTGGGCGGCCCAGCGGGGGAGGCGCGCGGCGGAGACGAGAGCCGGGCGGCGGGCACGACGAGCAGTCGACGCAGGCGGTGGTGGAGCGGCGGTGCTCGGGGTGGAGTGGCGCAGAGACGCGGACGGAGCAGCCCGCGGCCGTGGGGGCACGGAGGAGCGGGAGCGCTTGGCAGCACGACGGCGGTCTAGGCATGGGCTGCAGCGCACGCGCGCGAGGTGAAGAAGCAGAGTCGCCGCGTGTCTCGAGGGAGGCCTCGTGCCCGAGCAGCATGGTGGCTTGGCCAGCTGCATGGCAGCAGCCATGGCCGATGGTGGCAGTGTGCCCTGGGCAGTTCTGGTGGCCCTGGCCGGCGCCGAGTCCCTCCTACAACCGGATGGCTGGCACCCGGCGAACGGGGACGGCGCAAGCGGGAGCGGGTCCGGTTGCGGCGCCGTGTCGCGCTCCTGCTCCTGCTCCTTCTTGGGGAGGTCGTCGGCGATGGCGCGGCGACGCAGGACGGCGGAGGCGTGGATGGCGGTGGCGCTCATGGCGGAGGCTTCCTGGGGGGACCTGTGGAGCGTGGAGGCCCCAGGACGCGCAATCGTCGACAAGGAGCTCCAGGAGGCGGCACAAGGTGGGCCACGCGCCTGAAGAAAGAGGACCGCGGCGACGATGGCGTCAGTGCGCCGGCACGCGCCGCCGCAGGCGGGACCGGCGGGGCAGAGCACCTACATGGCGCCCAGCTGCCGGGAGCACACGGCGATGCTGACGGACTTCGACGGGGTGGGCGACGGCAACACGTCCAACACGGCGGCGTTCCACAAGGCGGTGGAGCACCTGTCGTAGTACTCGGGCGAGGGCGGCGGCGAGGTAGACGGGGGCGCCGGAGCCGACACGCTGGGGGTAGCGGCGAGGCAGCGCCTGATGCGGCCGACGGGGAATTGCAGCCCGGCCGAGAGAGAGAGAGAGAGAGAGAGAGAGAGAGAGAGCATGGGTGTGTGTGTGTGGGGAGCACGTGGGTGGGCCAGGGAGGGAAAGGGACGAGAGAGGAGGGAGAGACGCTGCCAGGTGGGTCAGCGCATGCAAAACGGCGAATTAAGCCCCCCAGGTGCCCCCCAGCTCCCTGGGTTTGCCTCGGGGTTGCCGGCTCAATTTTTGGGCAGATCCGGCGCTAATCGAGCTCGTGAGGGCGCGAGTGGGACATTTTTTGTCCGCCGGCGGTAAAAAAGTGCTCCTGGGGGCCTTCCTGGGGGGACGGGTGGAGATGCTCTTAGACTAGTAACATGCATATGTTACTAGTTTATGTTACTACCTCTACAATGGGGAGTAACATATGTGTGGTATCATGCAACACTTAATTTATTAGGTTATAGACTCATCTTGCCTTCGTATGTGTGATGTTACTCATAGTACTAGTAACTAGCTATGTTACTATATGCCTCTCTTTCTTCATTAATTGCTTGCCACATCATCTATTTTATCTAGATATGTGTGATGTTACCCCCTATGTTACTCTCACTGTGGGTAGTCTTACGAAAGAAGTTAACGTAATGTTACATGATTAGGCAGTTGGTAGATTTTGATTGGTGTTAGGTGGAGGCGGGGCTCACCCCCGCTGAAAATCGGGGGGGGGGGGGGGGGGGGCAGAGAATTAGGGAAGGAAGGTTTACGTAGCCTCTTCGTAGGTGTAGGATTATTGGTAGAACCATGGTTGTACCCCGAGCCCATGAGGGATCCAAACCATAAGTTTGGCGGTTGTGTGTCTCGTTAAGACGGAATATTCTTTCAGTGAGAGGCGATGTTTTCATCGACAGCGAAGCTCTTGTGATGATTTTGTCAATCTCAAGACCCGTCGACCAGTCTTTCGAAGGTGTTAATAGGGGTAGAGTATGCGTGCGTCAAGATGATTCGGGAGCAGAACCCCAACTGATTGATATACTCTTATCGTGTGAAGGAAAACATGCACCTCATATCTCTTCGTGAATCTTGTATTACTCACGGTATTCGTCACCAAAATAATATTAGCGATTATTTTGCTAAGTTTACTAGGATGGATAGCAGAACCATGACTTGGCTCAGTTCTGGCATTGTTGAGCTAGCTTTGGCTGATTGTAACACATTGTAATTGAGTAGTACAAGCTATTCCCCTGGAAAAATGAGTGTGTGTTTGTGCATTCATAAGAATGATTATATTTGGGTGTATATAAACACCTGTGTTTGTACTATAATTCTGAAACATAAATAAAAAGATTGAGACCAATGGGACGAACACCGCAAAACAGTTGATCATATTCAAGAACACAAGTGTTAACCATCGAAAACAACCACCGTGACATGCACTCTTGAAACATTTTTTTTAATCGTGTCTAGTTTTTTTAAATACATTGAACTTTTTCGTATACATGTCAAACATTTATCAGATACACGCTGAACATCGTTACAATACACATTGAACATTTATCCGAATAATGTTGAAAATTTGACAAATGCACATTGAATATTTTCTAAATACACAATAAAAAAATTATACACAAGTTGAATGTTTTTCAAAAAATTCACGGACATTTTTTAAAATGTGCGAACATTTTTGAAGTGTCATGAACATTTTATAAATATGCGATGAACATTTTATGAATATGTGGTGAACATCTTTGGAGTACACGACGACCATTTCTTAGGACGCGGTGAACAATTTTCGGATATGCGATGATTTTCTTTCTGAATACGTGATCAACCTTCTTTGAAATTTACAGTGACCTTTTTTGAAATAAGTGCTTATGTATGTTTAATGTATATTTTCTTATTTTAATTGAAAATTAGAGAAAACAGAAATAAAAATAAAAATGGAGAAGAAAAAATGATACACTTTTTTTACACAAAGAGAGTGATACGTGAATGTCATTTACGTAGGGATGTAAGCCCTGGCTCAATGGTAGACAACACTATGGTTGATGTCTCCGGCCAGGGTTCGACGTCCCACTCTGGAGTTTCTTCTATAAAGCGAAGGGATGGCTTCTAACTCCCCTCCCGTTCTCGAAAAAGAATGTCATGTACGTGAAACATCCTATGGTCCTGGCCCGCTTGCCGTTCCTCTGTTCAAATGAGTGCAACCTGACTGAGCGTAATTCCTATATGTTGTTCACTGCGACATAAAATATCGAGCAATCGCAGAGAGGACGGGCGTGTTGTGCCGGCACATGTTGTGAATCGGTGTTCACCGATTTTTTTTTCTTGTTTATCATGTTCTTCTTTTCGGAAATGCTATAGCGCCATGCACACACCACGTGTGCTGAAGCGGGGGTTTTGAACACTTGTGCTCAAACACGTCTATATATTTGAGTTAATTTGTTTTTAAGTTCGATTGTTCATTCAAAGTAAATCCGAAAATCCAGATTTTTTAATGTTTTGAATGAGCGAAAGTCCGTATTTTAGAGGTTTGTTTTTCTAAACTTGCCATTTGCATTTTTATTATAGGTAGCATGTCAGAGTTTTTTTCTATTAAACCCATCATATATTTTTGTCTTCCAAAACAAGGCATTTTACTTTTCTCACATGGATTTTTATTATTAAGATCATGTCATTTTAATAATTAATAACATGGCATTTTTATTATCAAGAGGATGGTAGTTTTATGACTAATAGAATGTTATTTTCATTATTAATAACATGGCATTTTTATTATTAGGAGGATGCAGTTTTGTTATCAACAAGATGACAATTTTATTACTGAGAACATGTCCTTTTTATTATTGTTAGCATGGCAATTTTATTATCAAGAGGATGTCTATTTTATTATTAAGAGGATGGCCATTTTATTTTTATTGGCATTACATTTTTTATTATCATAGTAAATTTATATATTAGAGAAATGGAAATTTCATAAAGTAGAATGGAAATCTTCATATTCTAGAGCATGGAATTTATAATTTTACGTTTCTCCGTTTTTCATAAAAAAAATGTGTACTTTTTTATCATGGTGTTTTTTATCTAGAGGATCGCAATTTTAAAGTTTAGCATGGCAATTTTATTTTTCTAGGTCACATGACATTTTTTTTTACTTCTGATCATACTCATTTTAAATTTATAAAGTAGACAAATGGCGTTTTAATAAAGTGGCATAACATTTTTCATAATTCAGAGCATGACATTTGAAAATTTTGGTTTTCCTTGTTTTTCTATAAGAAATGTTCATTTTTTTTTGTTCATGTAATTTTTAAAATAAAAAGTAGTTAACTGGGTCTTTGGGCCAATAAGGGGGGGGGGGGGGGGGGGGGCTAGCTAACGATCGACGATGGATGAAACGTTCGCTGGGAGCTGCTCCCCTCGGCGAACAAAATTGTAGGATCGGAGTAATTCCTAGTCGCCTAATATTAGGTTTTTTTTCTTTTTCTTTTCTTTTTTTATTCTTTCCTTTTTTTTGTTTTAATGTTCTTTATTTTTCATTTACCCATTTCTCGTTGAAAATAAACATGTACTTTCTTGATGAAGACATGATAGGTATAAAAGGGTTCTCTTCGGTCAGGGCTTATATAGGCTCTTCAAAACGATTGGTATTGATGATCCCTATAGGGAACGGTCAGCGAGAGTTCATTATTTGGAACAGACAGATTGGCAAAATAACAGTAGCCACATCTCCATTTCGAAAGAAAAAAAGAAAAAGATGCAATAAGAACGAGAGCGAGCCTTCACAAAAGAAAGTGCAAGTGAAAGAGAATTATAGGCTTCTTTCCTAAAAGCAGTGGTTCTCGCCTCCCTGTGCCCAAAACGGGGTGGGCGACAGTGTAGTGGTTCGTGTCTTTATGGATCGGGTAGATCCATATGTTCTGAGGAGTAGATGAAGTGTAGCGCAGTCTGGTCAGTACGTCTATTTTAGGTACATAGGGCCATATGTTCGAATCATGTCGGCCTATAAGTTTACTATTAGGAATGTTGGGCATAGGGTGATCTCACTAATAGGACGTGATTTTAGATCATATGTATTCTTTATATCACTATTTCCTGAATTGGTATCCACGGTAGTATCTGCAATATTTGACGGTTTGGATAACTATCCGCTTGCACTCAAATGTATTTACATAAACTTTTTAAAATGGCATAAACATATTTAAAAAAATGCATAAACACTTTTAGAAAATATATTATTTACACTTTTTTTCCAACGGAAAGCTTATGGAATTGACGTTCCCTAGAGAGGATTTTCCAAGGAACACCATGTGGCGTGTCCGACTCCTCACACAAATCTCAATGCATGACATGTGGCAATCGCGGTGGTACACTTGTTCGCTTCAATGCACCCCTATGAGGGAAGGACTGAGCAAAAAACACAAAAATGTTTGCTCACATGGCAATCTGATCGAACAACGCAACCCTCATCTTATCACTTGAGCTCCTCCTCAAAATCACATCCGGATAGCAAATTATGTATATAGAGCATGACAATTTATAACATATCCCTCTTTTTAATCTTTTTTTATGCTCCGTTTGCTAGTTGTACCATATTGAAGACTTTGTTTTTTTCCGCGAATACGCATTGTTGCGTATCTTTGCATTGATAGGTTGGAAAACAAATCATAGTGTGCAGCCCCAGGGGACATGCGCTAGAAGGCATCCCGCAGGGTGCAAGTTAGCAGGGGGAGGAGGTTACTCAGCCTCGGTACAATTCAGTCACGTTGCGGGGATAACAATTCCTAGGCCTTTCGCTCCGACACGGGCCCACAGGCGAGCCTCGTCTCGGATAGTGCACGCTAGATCGTTGGTCGATGGCTCAATGTTATCAAAAATCGCAGCGTTGCGGTGCTTCCACAGGGACCGGGCGACGAGGGCGATGAGGGGGTTTGCCCCTTTGCGAAGGCTGGCCGGAGTGGCATTGTTGGTGGCCTACCACCAGGCGTAGAAGCTCGCCGAGGTGGTTGGCGGTGAAGCTGGCAGTCTGCACCATGAGAGGATTTCATGCCAAGTGATTCTGGAAAAGGCGCATTGGACTAGGAGGTGGTCAATGGTCTCAGGCTCTTGGCAGCAGAATTTGCAGTAAGGATCATGCGGGAGTCCATGGCAAGCATGCTGCTCGGCGGTCCAGCAGCGGTCCATGGAGGCAAGCCAGAGGAAGAACTTGGCGTTAGCGGGGGGCCAGCAACGCCAGATTAGGCACCAAAAGGGGGAACCCGTCGATCCGGCGAATAGGGCCTTGTAGGCCGAGCCGGCAGTGTAGATGCCATTGCTGGTCCACTTCCAGGTGATCTTATCGGGGTCGGTGGTCAGCTGCAAGCGTTGGATCCGCCGCCAAAGTTCGACGTATTCAACAGTGGCGGCAGGACCCATTGTGCCGTGGATATCGCGGATCCAGAGGTTGTGGTGATAGCATCCGAGACAAGACGCATACGCCGCCGTCTCCTCGGGACTAGGGGGATCAGTGTTGGGGCGATCTCAGCGACGGACGATCCCTCGATCCAGTGATCACACCAGAAATGGCAGGTCCTGCCGTCACCAATGGTCCAGGACGTGGAAGCCCGAAAGAATTGTTGGACCTCCTCATCGTGGGAAAGCTGTAACTGACGCCACGGGCGATCCGGGTCGGTGGCCTGCAGCCAGAGCCATCGGGCGCGAAGGGTGATGCCAGTGCCATGGATGTCGTGCACAACGAGGCCACCAAGCTCGAGCGGTCGTGATAGCTTGGGCCAACTGACGAGGCAGCAACCAGTCTTGGCGTCCTTGCGACCGTGCCAGAGGAAGTCCCAAATAATCGTGGTGATCTTCTTGAGGATGGAGGGATTCAATCCCATGGCGAGGAGGATATGCATCGGCATGGCCGTGAGCACGTGGCGCACCAAGGCCAACCGCTCACCGCGCGAGAGGAGGGAGGCCTTCCAAGTGGTGAGCTTCCTGGCGAGCCGCTCAACCAAAGGTAGGAGTGCAGTCGCATGACACTTGCGGATGGATAACGGCAGCCCGAGGTAGGGGATGGGAAACTGGAGACGGTGCAGGAGAGCTCGGTGGTGATTGCGCCAGCAGCCTCGGCGCCGCACTAGATAGTGATGGCGGAGCACTCGGAGAAATTAGTGTGCAGGCCAGATGCATCCCCGAACACACGCAGCAGCTCACGGATAGTGGCTAGCTTGGGGGGGGGGGTCAGGGTGACATAAGATGACAACATCGTCGGCGAAGAGAGAGATGCTCGAGGCGGCGTGTCGAGTGGTCAGCCGCTGCAGCATGCCCGCGGACATAACCTGCTGCAGCCATGAGTTGAGCGAGTCAATGATGATGGCGAAGAGCATGGGAGAAATTGGGTTGCCTTGACGAAGCCCACAAGCGTGATCCACGGGTGGGCCTGGGTTACCGTTGATGAGGACACGTGTGGAGGCCGTGGATGTGAGGATGGAGATCCACTCACGCCAATGCCGGCCAAAACAAAGATGGGCCAAGGTCTTCAGCAAGTAAGACCAAGCGACGGTGTCGAACGCCTTCGCGATGTCAAGCTTGAGGAGGACATGCGGTGCCTTGATGCTATGGAGTAACCGCGCCGTCTGCTGGACTAGGAGGAAGTTGTCATGCACACATTTGCCGGCGTTGAACGCGCTCTGGTTGGCGGAGACGATTTCCCACATCCGCGGAGTGAGCCGCAAGGCGAGGACCTTGGCAAATAGCTTTGCGATGATGTGGATCAAACTAATGAGCCGGTAGTCGGAGAGCGCGGCCGCGTCAGGTTTCTTGGGAAGAAGGGTGAGGAGGGCTTCATTCAGCTTGTGGAAACCACGTCCATTCATGCTGTAGAGCTTGTCGAAGGCCGCACAGATATCTGCTTTGATGATGGGCCAGCATGCACAGAGAAACTCAGAGGTAAAGCCATCGGGTCCTGGTGCCTTGCCGAAGGGCAGCAGCTTAATTGCCGCCCAGATCTCATGCTCGGTGAAAGGCACCTCCAGCTCGGGCAGGTCAAAATGCCTGGGGTCAATGATGTCTAGCCGAAGGGAGTGGGCACGCGTTGGCGCAGATCCGAGGATGGCAGAGAAGTGCTCGAAAGCTTCTCGAGGCATGGCGTCGTCGTCAGTGACAATATCATCGTGGACCCGCAGACTGAGGATGTGGTTCTTCTGACTTTGGTGCACGGCGTGGGTCTGGTAGAAGGCCGTGTTGGTGTCACCCTCACGCAGCCAACAGAACCGGGCCTGCTCATGCGCGATGGATCTTTCAAGCGAGGCCAGCCCCAAGTAGGTGCGCTTGAGTTCATGGCGCAACCAGGCCTCGTCCGGCGAGAGAGGGCGTTGGTCTTGGGCCGTCGAGTTGATAGATGATCTCGCACGCCGTAATAAGCTGGGAAGAGATGTGGCCAATGGAGTGCGAGCCCCAGCTCTGAAGGCGCCATGCAGTGACTTTAAGGCAGGCGTATAGTTGCCTGAATAGGTCAGGATCAGGTGGGACAGATTGCCAGGCGTCCTGGACCGTTTGCGTGAATCCTTCGAGCTTGATCCAGAACCGCTCAAAATGAAAGCGCCGCTTCCCCGGAGAGCGCGGGGTGCAGTCGACGACTAAGGGGCAATGATCAGATGCAGCAGAGGCAAGGCAACGAAGGTGTTGCGGGTGGTCCGTGGCCCAGGAAGTGGTGCAGAGGACACAATCAATGCAGACAAGGGTGGGGTTTTGCTGTTCGCTAGACCAAGTATAGCGTCAGCCATGCAAGTAGATGTCGCGCAGGGCATGGTCAGTGATGAAACACTGGAAGCGGCTGGCCGTGCGGTGGTTGATCCAGCCGGTGTTCTTGTCTGCGGAAGAGGTGACCATGTTGAAGTCACCACCGATCAGCTATGGCCTGGCCATGGTTGCCCTGAGGTCTTGTAACTCGGCGAGGAACGCAAGCTTTTCATCATCACCCTGTGGGCCATACACTACAGTGATCCACCATGGGGACGCGCCTGAAGTGGAGGAAACCACGGCAGACACATGGTAGGAACCGATCGAGGGGTGTGAGAGAGAGACACGATCGAATTGCCAAGCGAGAAGGATGCCACCTCTGGTGCCGTTCGCGGCAAGCCAGTAGAAGTCGATGAACATGTGGCCGAGGGTTTCGAGAACAGACGCAGGCGTGACCGAATCAAGTTTAGTTTCTGAGAGGCAAACAATAGCGGGGGATATAGAAGAAATCACAGTCATGACGACAGTGTGCTTGTCCCTGCTGTTTAAACCACAGACGTTCCAGAAAACGATTTTGAGCTCTTGATCCATAGAGAGGTGTGGGTGCTCGAGGGGAGGGGGCCAAGCTGCAGGCTCAGATCTTGACGAGCCGGGGCTGGGCTGGCGTGATGTGGTCGAACAGCTCGGGACGAACATGCCATCCGTAGAAATCGGCAAAAGCCTGGACGACCTCGCCGCGAGCAGTCGATCGAAGAGGCATGTGTAACGCTCCAGAACCGCATCAGAGATTGGCTCGTCCTCCTCTAGGAGGCCAAGACGCCGAAGGAGAACTTGCTTCGCTTTGGCCTCAGAGTCTAAGCCCCTGTCATTCTTCGCAATCCGGCTACTCCGTCACAGGGTGAAGTTGGGTGGCAGCTCGTTGCGCTTGCGCCTGGTGGAGGGTGTCGGGAGGACCGGGTCCACGCTGGCCCGCAGAGAGTCGATGTAGCCAAGCATGTGCAGAGGAATAGGGCAAGAAGCCTGGCCGTTGGAGGTGGGCGATGGAATTTGCATGGCCGCGGGGGCGTTGGCGTTGCCAGGCGGGCATCGAACGTAGGCATCATCCTCTGCATGGCGTGCCTAATCCCGAGGCGGGGAAGATGCATGCATGATGGATGTCGTCGGGACAGGCCTCCAGGCCGGCACATGATTCACTGTGGCTGGGGCAGAGGTTGGCTGGACCGGTGTGGCTGAGTCCGAGCACAGAGAATCCTGGTTGGGGAGCGAGGGCACATGCGGGGCCAGGAGGGTGGCCTCGGGGGCTGCGAGCTGGGGTGCCAGGACCGTCTCGGAAGGCGCGGTGGGGCCAGGTGTCCGGAGCGGCAACTGTGGGATTGCAGCTGGGAGGCAGATAGCTTTGCAGGGATTCGGCGGGCGCCGATTGGACAAGAGATGCGGCAGGAGGTGCTGTCAGCAGTAGGAGGGGAGGCGGGAACTTGGGGAGGGATCCGAAGCTGTCAGCACCAATGGGCAATCGCCATGTTCGGCCGGACGGTCAGCAACAACTAGCGCAGGCAGCAGCAGAGTTTGAACGGGCGTGGACTGGCTGGCGTCCGTGGCTTGGAACGTAGCGGCCATGCCAGCCCAGCGAACAGAAAGTCGCTCACACGCGCGGGGGGGGGGGGGGGGGGGGGGGGGGGGGCACTGGGAAAGCCGCCAACGGGCGGGTGAGGGCCCAGGATTCCTTGCCAGCCGCGGAACAGCGGTGAGGCGCGCCGCCGGCGGTGGCGGCCGGAAGAGGAGCCATGGCCCCCATTGCGGCTGTGCTCAGAATGTCTAGAGGAGCGCGGAGGGAAGTCCTGGCGATGAGGCCAAGCATCGGGACATGGGGGTGAGCTGCAGTCGCCGACACAGCCGCTGCCAGCGGAGGGGGCGGGGAAGCAAAAGTCCGCTGAATGCCGAACGTGGATGGAGACGGGGAACCGCAGGAGCTCGACGGCGAAGCGGTCGACAAGGTTGGGGTCTGCGCCGTCATGGTCGTACGGCTCGGCGAGGAGAAGCTCAAACGTCTGCGGAATTGCATCCTGATCAGCCATCCAGGCGGAAAGCCGGAAGGTGGACATGTCGCTCCCGTCGAGCGTCTCGGGCGCAAGACGATCGATTAGGCAGAATGGCGATAGCAGCTGCACGGTGGAAGAGATGTCCCAGCCATGCTCCGAGATCCCGATGATCTCGATGTCGATGGAGATGCGCAGGGAGATGGGCTCGGCACCGGCAAGGCGGCTCCAAGGGTAGAAGATGAGACGAAAACGGGCGGCGCGGAATGGTGCCACGGCCACGCGCGCTCGGGTCTCCATGTCAGAGAAGCGCAGTAGGAACTCACCGTCCCGGCAAGGGTGGACGGAGAATGCATCCGGGCCCAGGCGGAAGTGCGCGGAGATCGCATCGGCGATGTCAGACAAGGAGACACCCCAGCGGTTCCCAGCGACTGCGGCGACGAGGGCAGAGCGGAGAGCGCACTCGTCATCCTCAAGGCGCGCGGTGCGGGGTATGTAGCAGATGGCCCCCGCGGGGCGGACCGCGGGATGGCCGGACATGGGGATGATCCCGCGGGAGGCGCCTGAGCAAGAAGAAGCCAACGAGGGTGAGGCAGTGGCAACCGCGGACAACGGCGATGGCAATCGAAGAGGGGAAGGGCCCCCGGAGAACGCGGGCTGGGAGGGCCTCGCGACGCTAGGAGCGGAGGATCTCGTGGAACGCGGAGAGGCCACACGGAGGCGCTTGGCGGCGGGGGCGGCCGGGGGGGGGGGGGGGAGTACCGGGAGTTGGTACAGAAGCGGGCGATATGGCCAAAGAAACGGCATCGTCGACAGGGACGTCCTTCCGGCACTCGGAGCGGGGGTGACCGGTACCAAGGCAACGCGGGCACTCACCGACCGGTCTGGGAGGGGCAGGTGCTGATTGCTTGGATCCGCGTCGGTATTTCCCCAAAGAGGAAGGGATGATGCAGTACAACTACGGTAGGTATTTCCCTCAGTTATGAAACCAAGCTTATCGAACCAGTAGGAGAACCAAGCAACACTATGTAAATGGTACGTACACACAAAGAACAAGTACTTGCAACCCGACGCTTATGAGGGGTTGTTAATCCCTCTACGGGTAACGGCGCCAGAGATTGTCAAGTTGACGGGATAAAAATTATGATAGATTGGATAAATAGATCTCGGTAAAGCGCAAAATAAAATAAGTAACAAAAAAGTGCAGCAAGGTATTTTTGGGCTTTTGATAATATAGATCTAAAAATAAAAGATGCAAATGAAGGAAAAACCAAATGGCAATGCAGATATGAAAATATATGATGAGAAAGTAGACCCGGGGGCCGTAGATTTCACCAGTGGCTTCTCTCAAGAAAATAGCATACGGTGGGTAAACAAATTACTATTGGGCAATTGATAGAATTTCAAATAATTATGATGATATCCAGGCAATGATCATTATATAGGCATCACGTCCAAGATTAGTAGACCAACTCCTGCCTGCATCTACTACTATTACTCCACACATCGACCGCTATCCAGCATGCATCTAGTGTATTAAGTTCATGAAAAAATGGAGTAATGCAATAAGAACGATGACATGATGTAGAAGAGATCTATTCATGTAGGAATAGCCCCCATCTTGTTATCCTTAATAGAAATAATACATGCGTGTCTTGCTGTCCCTTCTGTCACTGGGAAAGAACACCGCACGATCGAACCCATCACAAAGCACCTCTTCCCATGGCAAGAAAAATCGATCTAGTTGGCCTAACTAAACCAAAGATTCGAAGAAGAAATACGAGTCTATAAGTAATCATGCATATAAGAGATCAAAGAAACTCAAATAACTTTCATGGATATAGATTTGATCATAAACTCAAAGTTCATCAGATCCCAACAAACACACCGCAAAAAGAGTTACATCAAATAGATCTCCAAGAGACCATTGTATTGAGAATCAAAAGAGAGAGAGGAGGCCAACTAGCTACTAACTACGGACCCGTAGGTCTATGATGAACTACTCACGCATCATCAGAGAGGCACCAATGAGGATGATGAACCCCTCCATGATGGTGTCTAGATTGGATCTAGTGGTTCTGGCACTGGGCACTATGTCAATAGGTTAGTCCCAAAAAATGATATAAAGTTGCTATAAAATGATTGTAAAACATCCAAGAATGATAATATAACAGCATGGAACAATAAAAATTATAGATACGTTGGAGACGTATCAGCATCCCCAATCTTAGTTCCTACTCGTCCTCGAGTAGGTAAATGATAAAAACAGAATTTTTGATGTGGAATGCTGCCTAACATGTTCATCACATATTCTTTTCTTTTGTAGCATGGACATTTGGACTTTTATAGGGTTCAAAGCAATAGTCTAGTTTCGACATGAAGATTTAAATACTCAAGCATATCAACAAGCAACCATGTCTTTCAAAATATCAACAATAAAGAAAGTTATCCCTAGCCCATCATGCTCAATCATTGATCCATTCATGAAACACACTCGCATATTAGCTACATCCAATGCTCAAGTATAATCATAGTGCCCCTTAGTTGGTGCTTTATAAGAGAAGATGGAGACTCAAGTAAAAATAAAAATTGCATAAAGTAAATAGATAGGCCCTTCGCAGAGGGAAGTAGGGATTTGTAGAGGTGCCAGAGCTCAAAGCAAAAAAGAGAGATAAAAAACATTTCGGGTGGCATGCTTTTCCTGTCAACGAAAACGATCGAGTAGTTCCCAATACCTTTCATGCTAGATATATCATAAGCGGTTCCCAAATAGAAAATAAAGTATATTCCTTTTTCCACCATTCTTTCACATTCCATGGCTAGCCGTATCCACGGGTACCTTCCATACCAACACTTTCCAAGGAATTTATTATTTGACAACAAAAAGCAAATTCATTTTTCATTTCGGGACTGGGCATCCCTAATACCTTTGTCGTACTCTCGTGCAATGACAAGTGAATAAACACTCATCTTGAGAATAACACATCTAGCATGGAAAAATATCAGCCACCCCCTACTGTTTCATTAGCGGTACGAGCACACAAAAAGGAAATTATTTTGAAAATTAGAGATGGCACATACAAATTTGCTTAGAACGGCACGGGAATACCATATATAGGTAGGTATGGTGGACTCATATGGCAAAACTGGGTTTAAAGATTTGGATGCACAAGTAGTATTTCTACTTAGTACAAGTGAAGGCTTGCAAAAAGATTGAGAAGCATCCAACCAAGAAACGAAAAATCACATAAACGAGCATTAAGCATAACTAACACCGAATAATGCACCACAAGTAGGATGCAATTTCATTGCATAACTATTGACTTTCGTGCTTGCATAGGGAATCACAGACCTTAACACCAATATTCTTACTAAAGCATAATTACTCACCAACATGACTCACATATCACTATCATCATATCTCAAAACTATTACAAAGAATCAAGTTTATTTTGTCCAATGATCCTCATGAAAGTTTTTATTATACCCCCCTTGAATATCTATCACTTTGGGACTAGTTTCATATATTGCAATTGTTGGGGAACATTGCATGGAAAACAAAAAAATTCTACGCACATGTAAGATCTATCCATGGAGATGCATAGCTACGAGAGGGGGAGAGCATCTACATACACTTGTAGATCGCTAAGCGGAAGCGTTTATCACGTGGTTGATGTAGTCGTGCTCTTCGTGATCCGATCACGATCCAACCGATCTAGTGCCGAACGGACGGCACCTCCGAGTTTAGCACACGTGTGGCTCGATGACATCTCCTCCTTCTTGATCCAGCAAGCAGGAGAGGAGAAGTAGATGGGATCACAACCAACACGATGGCGTGGTGGGGATGGTGGTGGTGGAGCACCGACAGCGCTTCGCTAAGCGTCGCCGGGACGAGGCGGTGGAACTACGGAGTAACGGGAGAGAGAGGGGCGCCAAGGGATTGGTGTACACTCTTGGGGCGCCCCTCCCCTCTATATATAGGTGGAGGGGCGTGGTAAACATCCCCTTCAAGCCCTAGGGTGCACCTAAGGGGGAGAGGACTTGTACTCCAAGTCCAATCCTATTCCTACTAGGACTCCTTCCTTTTTTGCCATCCCTAGCCACATGGGCTTTTGAGGACTTGGTGCACCTAGCCCAATAAGGCCAGGGCACCTCCCCGCAGCCCATGCTAGCCCTTGGGTCGTGGTGAACCCACTTGTGGACTTCCGGAACCCTCCGGAATCCTCCAAAACCTTCTGGAAGCTTCCCGGTACAATACCGAAAAAACTGCACCTTTTTCCGGAACCCAAAATATGACTTCCCATATATAAATCTTTACCTCTCGACCATTCCGAGACTCCTCGTGATGTCCGGGATCTCATCCAGGACTCCGAACAACATTTGGTTACCACTCATCAAATATCCCAATACTACTCTAGCGTCAACGAATGTTAAGCGTGCGACCCTACGGGTTCGGGAATTATGTAGTCATGATCGAGACACCTCTCTGGTCAATAACCAATAGCGGGACCTGGATGCCCATATTGATTCCTACATATTCCACGAAGACTTTTATTGGTTGAACATTTATGACAACATACGTAATTCTCTTTGTCTGTCGGTATGTTACTTGCCCGAGATTCGATCGTCGGTATCTGTATACCTAGTTCAATCTCGTTACCGGCAAGTCTCTTTACTCGTTCCGTAATACATCATCTTGCAACTAACTGCTGAGTCACTTTGCTTGCAAGCTTCTTGTGATGTGTATTACCGAGAAGGCCCAGAGATACCTCTCCGATACACGGAGTGACAAATCCCAATCTCAATTCACACCAACTCAAAAGACACCTTCGGAGATACCTGTAGAGCATCTTTATGATCACCCAGTTATGTTGTGAAGTTTGATAGCACACAAGGTATTCCTCCGGTATCCGGGAGTTGCATGATCTCATGGTCGAAGGAACATGTATTTGACATTAAGAAAGCAGTAGCAATAAACTGAACGATCATATGCTATGCTAACGGTTGGGTCTTGTCCATCACATCATTCTCCTAATGATGTGATCCCGTTATCAAATGACAACTCATGTCTATGGTTAGGAAACCTTGACCATCTTTAATCAACGAGCTAGTCTAGTAGAGGATCACTAGGGACATGGTATTTGTTAATGTATCCACACATGTATTTAAGTTTCCGGTCAATAGAATTCTAGCATGAATAATAAACCTTTATCATGATTAAGGAAATATAATAATAATCATTTTATTATTGCCTCTAGGGCATATTTCCATCAGTCTATCACTTGCACTAGAGTCAATAATCTAGTTCACATCGCCATGTGATTAATACCCAAAGAGTTCACTAGAGTCAATAATCTAGTTCACATCACCATGTGATTAACACCCAAAGAGTTCTAAGGTGTGATCATGTTTTGCTTGCGAGAGAGGTTTTTAGTCAAAGGGTCTGCAACATTCAGATCCTTGTGTACTTTGCAAATATCTATGCCTACACTGCTCTGTATAGAGCTACTCTAGCTAATTTCTCCCACGTTCAATACATATCCAGATTGAGACTCAGAGTCATCCGGATCAGTGTCAAAGCTTGCATCGACGTAACCCTTCACGACGATCTCTTTATCACCTCCATAACCGAGAAACATTTCCTTAGTCCTCTTTAGGTACCTAAGGATAATTTTGACCGCTCACTAGTGATCCACTCCTGGATCACTATTGTACACCCTTGCCAGACTCATGGCAAGGTACACAACAGGTCTGGTACACAGCATGGCATACTTTATAGAACCTATGGCTGAGGCATAGGGAATGACTTCCATCCTCTCTCTATTTTCTGCCGTGGTTGGGCTTTGAGTCTTACTCAACTTCACACCTTGAATACAGGCAAGAACCCTTTCATTGACTAATCCATTTTGAACTCCTTCAAAACCTTGTCAAGGTATGTATTTTTTGAAAGTCCTATTAAGCGTCTTGATCTATCTCTATAGATTTTGATGCCCAATATGTAAGTAGCTTCACCGAGGTGTTTCATTGAAAAATTCTTATTCAAGTATCCTTTTATGCTATCCAGAAATTCTATATCATTTCCAATCAGCAATAGTCATCCACATATAATATCAGAAATGCTACAGAGCTCCCACTCGCTTTCTTGTAAATACAGGCTTCACCATAAGTCTGTATAAAACCATATGATTTAATCACCTCATCAAAGCGTATATTCCAACTCTGAGATGCTTGCACCAGTCCATAGATGGATCACTGGAGCTTGCACACTTTGTTAGCACCTTTAGGATCGACAAAAACTTCCGGTTGCATCATATACAACTCTTCCTCAAGAAACCCGTTAAGGAATGCAAGTTTTTGACATCCATTTGCCAGATTTCATAATCATAAAATGCGGGAATTGTTAACATGATTCGGACAGACTTAAGCATCACTACGAGGTGAGAAAGTCTCATCATAGTCAACCCCTTGAACTTGTCGAAAACCTTTTGCAACAAATCGAGCTTTGTAGACAGTGATATTACTGTCAGCGTCCGTCTTCCTCTTAAAGATCCATTTATTCTTTATGGCTTACCGATCATCGGGAAAATCCACCAAAGTCCACACTTTGTTCTCATACATGGATCCTATCTCAGATTTCATGGCCTCAAGCCATTTTTCGGAATCTGGGCTCATCATAGTTTCTTCATGGTTCATAGGTTCGTTGTTGTCCAACAACATGACTTCCAGGACAGGATTGCCGTATCACTCTGGTGCGGAACGTGTTCTGGTCGACCTACGACGTTCAGTAGTAACTTGATCTGAAGTTTCATGATCATCATCATTTGCTTCCTCTCTGGTTGGTGTAGGAATCATGGGAACGACTTTTTCTGATGTACTTCTTTCCAATTCGAGAGATGGTACAACTACCTCATCAAGTTCTACTTTCCTCCCACTCACTTCTTTCGAGAGAAACTTCTTCTCTAGAAAGGACGCATTCTTGGCAACAACGATCTTGCCTTCGGATCTGTGGTAGAAGGTATACCCAATGGTTTCTTTAGGGTATCCTATGATGACGCACTTTTCCGCTTTGAGTTCGAGCTTATCAGGTTGAAGCTGTTTGACATAAGCATCGCATCCCCAAACTTTAAGAAACGACAGCTTAGGTTTCTTGCCAAACCATAGTTCATACGGTGTCGTCTCAACGGATTTAGACGGTGCCCTATTTAATGTGAATGCGGCTGTCTCTAACGCATAACCCCAAAATAATAAAGGCAAATCGGTAAGAGACATCATAGAACGCACCATATCTAATCAAGTACGGTTACGACGTTCGGACACACCATTACGCTGTGGTGTTCCAGGTGGCATGAGTTGTGAAACAATTCCATATTGTTTTAAATGAAGGCTAAACTCGTAACTCAAATATTCACCTCCACGATCAGATCGTAGAAACTTTATTTTCTTGTTACGATGATTCTCTACTTCACTCTGAAATTCTTTGAACTTTTCAAATGTCTCAGACTTGTGTTTCATCAAGTAGATAAACCCATACCTACTCAAATCATCTGTAAAGGTTAGAAAATAACGATACCTGCCGCGTGCTTCAACACTCATTGGACCGCATACATCGGTATGTATTATTTCCAATAAGTCATTAGCTCGCTCCATTGTTCCAGAGAACGGAGTTTTAGTCATCTTGCCCATGAGGCATGGTTCGCAAGTATCAAATGATTCATAATCAAGTGATTCCAAAAGTCCATCTGCATGGAGTTTCTTCATGTGCTTTATACCAATATGACATAAACGGCAGTGCCACAAGTATGTTGCACTATCATTATCAACTTTGCATCTTTTGGCATCAATATTACGAATATGTGTATCACTACGATCGAGATTCAATAGACCATTCACATTGGGTGTATGACCATAGAAGGTTTTATTCATGTAAACAAAACAACAATTATTCTCTGACTTAAATGAATAACCGTATTGCAATAAACATGATCTAATCATATCCATGCTCAACGCAAACATCAAATAACATTTATTTAGGTTCAACACTAATCCCGAAGGTAGAGGGAATGTGCGATGGTGATCGTATCAACCTTGGAATCACTTCCAACACACATCGTCACCTCACCCTTAACTAGTCTCTGCAACTCCTGTTTCTAGTTCCTAATCTTAGCAACTGAACCGGTATCAAATACCTAGGGGCTACTACGAACACCAGTAAGGTACACATCAATAACATGTATATCAAATATACCTTTGTTCACTTTGCCATCCTTCTTATCCGCCAAGTATTTGGGCCAGTTCCGCTTCCAGTGACCATTTCCTTTGCAGTAGAAGCACTCAGTTTCAGGCTTGGGTCCAGCTTTGGGCTTCTTCATGGGAGTGGCAACTTGCTTGCCATTCTTCTTGAATTTCCCTTTCTTTCCCTTGCCCTTTTTCTTGAAACTAGTGGTCTTATTAACCATCAACACTTGATGCTCTTTCTTGATTTCTACCTCCGTCAATTTCAGTATTGCGAAGAGCTTGGAAATTGTTTTAGTCATTCCTTGCATATTATAGTTCATCACGAAGCTCTAGTAGCTTGGTGATAGTGACTGGAGAACTATGTCAGTCACTATCTTATCTGGAAGATTAACTCCCACTTGATTCAAGCGATTGTAGTACTCAGACATTCTGAGCACATGCTCACTGGCTGAGCTATTCTCCTCCATCTTGTAGGAAAAGTACTTGTCAGAGGTCTCATACCTCTCAACACGGGCATGAGCCTGAAATACCAATTTCAGCTCTTGGAACATCACATATGTTCCATGGCATTCGAAACGTCTTTGGAGCCCCGATTCTAAGCCATAAAGCATGGCGCACTAAACTATCAAGTAGTCATCAGATTGAGCTTGTCAAACATTCATAACGTCTGCATCAGCTCCTGCAGCAGGTCTGTCACCTAGCGGTGCATCAAGGACATAATTCTTCTGTACAGCAATAAGGATAATCCTCAGATCACGGACTCATTCCGCATTATTGCTACCATCATCTTTCAACTTAGTTTTCTCTAGGAACATATAAAATAGGGGAGCTATATCGCGAGCTATTGATCTACAACATAAATATGCAAAAAACTATTAAGACTAAGTTCATGATAAATTAAGTTCAATTAATCAAATTACTAATGAACTCCCACTTAAATCAACATCCCTCAAGTTGTCTAAGTGATACATGATCCAAATCAACTAACCCATGTCCGATTATCACGTGAGATGGGGTAGTGTTCAATGGTGAACATCTTCATGTTGATCATATCTACTATATGACTCATGTTCGACCTTTCGGTCTCTAGTGTTTCGAGACCATGTCTGTACATGCTAGGCTCGTCAAGTTTAACCCAAGTATTCTGCTTGTGTAAAACTGGCTTACACCCGTTGTATGTGAACATAGAGTCTATCACACCCGATCATCACGAGGTGCTTCGAAACGACGAACTTTAGCAACGATGCATACTCGGGGAGAACACTTTTATCTTGAAATTTAGTGAAGGGATAATCTTATAATGCTACCGTCGTTCTAAGCAAAACAAGATGCATAAAGGATAAACATCACATGCAATCAAAATATGTGACATGGTATGACCATCATCATCTTGTGCTTTTGATCTCCATCTCCAAAGCATCGTCATGATCTCCATTGTCACCGGCTCGACACCTTGATCTCCATCGTTGCGTCGGGGTCGTCTCGCCAACTATTGCTAACGCATAGCGATAAAGTAAAGCAATTACATGGCACTTGCATTTCATACAATAATTAAGAGACAACCCTAAGGCCCCTGCCAGTTGTCGATATTACAAAACATGATCATCTCATACAACAACGTATATCACATCACGTCTTGACCATATCACATCACAACATGCCCTGCAAAAACAAGTTAGACGTCCTCTACTTTGTTGTTGCAAGTTTTACGTGGCTGCTACGGGCTTCTAGCAAGAACCATTCTTACCTACGCAAAACCACAACGGTGATTATCAAGTTTGTTGTTTTAACCTTCTTCAAGGACCGGCCATAGTCAAATTCGATTCAACTAAAGTAGGAGAAACAGACACCCGCCAGCCACCTTTATGCAAAACAAGTTGCATGTCAGTCGGTGGAACTGGTCTCATGTGCGTGGACATCTAAGGTTGGTCCGGACCGCTTCATCCCACAATGCCGCCAAATCAAAATAAGACGTTGGTGGTAAGCAATATGAACATCACCGCCCACAACTTCTTTGTGTTCTACTCGTGCATATCGTCTACGCATAGACCTGGCTCATGATGCCACTGTTGGGGAACGTTGCATGGAAAACAAAAAAATTCTACGCACACGCAAGATCTATTCATGGAGATGCATAGCTACAAGAGGGGGAGAGCATCTACATACCCTTGTAGATCGCTAAGCGGAAGCGTTTATCACGCGGTTGATGTAGTCGTACTCTTTGCGATCCGATCATGATCCAACCAATCTACTGCCGAACGGACGGCACCTCCGAGTTTAGCTCACGTGCGGCTTGATGATGTCTCCTCCTTCTTGATCCAGTAAGCGGGAGAGGATAAGTAGATGGGATCACAACCAACACGATGGCGTGGTGGTGATGGTGGTGATGGTGGTGGTGGAGCACCGACAGCGCTTCCCTAAGTGTCGCCGGGACAAGGCAGTGGAACTACGGAGTAACGGGAGAGAGAGGGGCGCCAAGGGCTTGGTGTATACTCTTGGGGCGCCCCCTCCCCTCTATATATAGGTGGAGGGGCGTGGGAAACATCCCCTCCAAGCCCTAGGGCGCAGCTAAGGGGGAGAGGACTTGGACTCCAAGTCCAATCCTATTCCTACTAGGACTCCTTTCTTTTTTGCCTTCCCTAGCCACATGGGCTTTTGAGGACCTGGTGCGCCTAGCCCAATAAGGCTAGGGCACCTCCCCGCAGCCTATGCTAGCCCTTGGGTCATGGTGAACCCACTTGTGGACTTCCGGACCCATCCGGAATCCTCTGGAACCTTCTGGAAGCTTCCCGGTACAATACCGAAAAAACTGCACCTTTTTCCGGAACCCAAAATATGACTTCCCGTATATAAATCTTTACCTCTCGACCATTATGAGACTCCTCATGATGTCCGTGATCTCATCCGGGACTCCGAACAACATTTGGTTACCACTCATCAAATATCCCAATACTACTCTAGCATCAACGAACGTTAAGCGTGCGACCCTACGGGTTCGGGAATTATGTAGTCATGACCAAGACACCTCTCTCGTCAATAACCAATAGCGGGACCTGGATTCCCATATTGATTCCTACATATTCCACGAAGATCTTTTATCGGTTGAACCTTCATGACAACATACGTAATTCTCTTTGTCTGTCAGTATATTACTTGCCCGAGATTCGATCGTCAGTATCTCTATACCTAGTTCAATCTCGTTACCGACAAGTCTCTTTACTCGTTTCGTAATACATCATATTGCAACTAACTGCTGAGTCACTTTGCTTGCAAGCTTCATGTGATGTGTATTACCGAGAGGGCCCAGAGATACCTCTCCGATACACGGAGTGACAAATCCCAATCTCGATTCACACCAACTCAACAGACGCCTTCGGAGATACCTGTAGAGCATCTTTATGATCACCCAGTTACGTTGTGACGTTTGATAGCACACAAGGTATTCCTCCGGTATCCGGGAGTTGCATGATCTTATGGTCGAAGGAACATGCATTTGACATTAAGAAAGTAGTAGCAATAAACTGAACGATCATATGCTATGCTAACGGTTGGGTCTTGTCCATCACATCATTCTCCTAATGATGTGATCCCGTTATCAAATGACAACTCATGTCTATGGTTAGGAAACCTTAACCATCTTTGATCAACGAGCTAGTCTAGTAGAGGCTCACTAGGGACACGGTATTTGTTTGTGTATCCACACATGTATTTATGTTTCCGGTCAATACAATTCTAGCACGAATAATAAACCTTTATCATGTTTAAGGAAATATAATAATAACCATTTTATTATTGCCTCTAGTGCATATTTCCATCAGCAATTGCATTTGAGAAGCTCAAAATAAATTTAAGTGAAGAACATGAGCATAAAAAATTTCATCTCTCAAAATAATATAAGTGAAGCATGAGAGAATTTCTTCAAAATTACTAACTCTCAAATAAGTCTAAGTGAAGCATGAGAGTATTTCTTCAAACATATTAAAGCACACCGTGCTCGAAAAGATATAAGTGAAGCACTCGAGCAATTCCATAGCTCAAAAAATTTAAGTGAAGCATAAAGAGAAATTCTAACAAATCATAGCATAATTTTGGCTCTCTCAAATAGGTGTGTCCAGCAAGGGTACTTGTGACAAACTAACAAGAAAAACAAGCAAAGACTCATATGATACAAGACGCTCCAAGCAAAACTCATGATATGTGACGAATAAAAATATAGCTCCAAGTAAAATACCGATGATTGTTAGAAGAAAGAGGGGATGCCACTCGGGGCATCCCCAAGCTTAGTTGCTTGTTTCTCCTTGAATATCATCTTGGGGTGCCGTGGGCATCCCCAAGTTTAGGCTCTTCTTACTCCTTATTCCTTCATCCATCATGATCTCACCCAAAACTTGAAAACTTCAATCACACAAAACTTAACAAAAACCTTCGTGAGATCCGTTAGTATAAGAAAACCTATCTTCACTTTAAGTACTGTTGCAAACCCATTCATATTTTATTATTGCATTATATCTACTGTATTCCAACTTTGCTATGGCTTATACCGATAAAGTCCATAGATTCATCAAAATAAGCACACAATGCAACGAAAACAGAATCTCTCAAAAACAGAACAGTCTGTAAATACGTGAATTTTACCCATACTTCTGTAACTCCAAAAATTCTGAACTACTGGGACAATGTAGGCAATTTGTATATCAATCTTGTGTAACAAATTCCGAGTTTTCCGTCGCTTCTGTGAATCTTTAAAATTATTTTACTGGATGCAAAAGTTTCTGTTTTCCAACAAGATCAAATCAACTATCACCCAACGTGATCCCAAAGGCTTTACTTGGCACAAACACTAATTAAAACATAAAAAACACAAGCATAATAGAGGCATAATTGTGCAAACACTCAAGAACAGAAAGGAAAAGGCAAAAATAAATTTTATTCATTGGGTTGCCTCCCAACAAGCGCTATCATTTTATGCCCCTAGCTAGGCATAAATTTTATTGATGCTCACAAGAAAGATAATAATTGAAACACAAAGAGAGCTTCATAAAACATGTGACAAACACATTTAAGTCTAACATACTTCCTATGCATAGGAATTTTATAGGAAAACAAATTAGCAAGACAAGCAAGATCTAGCATATGCAAGGAAGAAGAAAGAAACAATAGCAATCTCAACATGAAGAGAGGTAATTTAGTGACATGAAGATTTCCACAACCATATTTTCCTCTCTCATAATAGTTACATGTAGGATCATAATCAAATTCAACAATATAGCTATCATATAAAATTTTCTCTCCATGATCCTCATGCATAAAATTCCTATAGTCTTCCAAAATAGTGGGATTAATATCAACTAAAGTCATGACCTCTCCGAACCCACTTTTATCAAAAATTTCACAAGATTGGTAACTCTCCAAATATGTGGGATTATTTTTACCTAGAGTTGACACTCTTCCAAACCCACTCTCAATATTATTGCAAACATTATTATCAATATCATATTCTTCATGACGATTAAATAAATTTTCAAGATCATAAGAAACATTATCACCCCAATCATGATCATTACAATAAGTAGTGGACATATCAAAATTAGCATCCCCAAACTTGGGGTTTTGCATATCATTAACACAATTGACATTAATAGAATTTATAATAACATCATTGCAATCATGCTTTTCATTGAAAGAGGCATCATGAATCACTTTATCAATTTCTTCTTCCAACACTTCATCACAATCTTCAGATTCATGAATTTCAAGCAAAACTTCATAGAGATAATCAAGTGCACTCAATTCACTAGCAATTGGTTCATCATAATTAGATCTTTTAAAAAGATTAGCAAGTGGATGAGGATCCATATCATTAGATTTTTAGCAAGCAAAGATGCGAGCAAATAAAGGCACATGGTAACACAACCAAACAAAAGATCGAATGAGAAAAAGGCGAACGAAAAGGAGAATAAAAAGGCGAATTTTTGTGAAGTGGGGGAGATGAAAACGAGAGGCAAATGGGAAATAATGTAAATTGCAAGGATATGATATTTGTGATTAGGAACCTGATAGATGTTGATGATGTCTCCCCGGCAACGGAGCCAGAAATTCCTTTTGATTGCTTGTATCCGTGTCGGTATCTCCCGAAAGAGAAAGGGATGATGCAGTACATCTACGGTAGGTATTTCCCTCAGTTATGAAACCAAGGTTATCGAACTAGTAGGAGAACCAAGCAACACTATGTAAACAGTACCTGCACACAAAGAAGAAATACTTGCAACCCGACACTTATGAGGGGTTGTCAATCCCTCTACAAGTAACGGCGCTAGAGATTGTCAAGTTGACGGGATAAAAATTGTGATAGATTGGATAAATAGTGTTGGGGATCGGTGCAGAAATTAAAAAAAATTCTACGCATCACCAAGATCAATCTATGGAGAGACTAGCAACGAGAGAGAGAGAGGAGTGCATCTTCATACCCTTGAAGATCGCGATGCGGAAGCGTTGCAAGAACGCGGTTGGAGGAGTCGTACACGCAGCGATTCAGATCGCGGTCGATTCCGATCTAAGCGCCGAACAACGGCGCCTCCGCGTTCAACACACGTGCAGCCCGGTGACATCTCCCGCGCCTTGATCCAGCAAGGAGGAGGGAGAGGTTGGGGAAGACAACTCCAGCAGCACGACGGCGTGGTGGTGGAGCTTGCAGTTCTCCGGCAGGGCTTCGCCAAGCTCAACGGAGGAGGAGGGGGTGTTGGAGAGGGGGAGGGCTGCGCCTTGGATCAGGTGCTGCTGCCCTCCCTCCTTCCCTCTATTTATAGGGCCAAGGGGGAAGGGGGCCGGCCCCTCTAGATGAGATCTAGAGGGGGGCGGCGGCCAAGGGGAGGGGGCTTGCCCCCCAAGCCAAGGGGGGTGCCCCCTTTAGGGTTTCCCCCCCCCCCCCAACCCTAGGCGCATGGGCCTAAGGGGGGATGGCGCCCAGCCCACTTAGGGGCTGGTTCCCTTCCACATACAGCCCAAAGGGCCCTCCGGGGCAGGTGGACCCCCGGAACCCCTTCAGTGGTCCCGGTACAATACCGGCAAACCCCCGAATACTTCCGGTGACCGTATGATGACTTCCCATATATAAATCTTCACCTCCGGACCATTCCGGAACTCCTCGTGACGTCCGGGATCTCATCCGGGACTCCGAACAACATTCGGTAACCACATACTATTTCCCATAACAACTCTAGCATCACCGAACCTTAAGTGTGTAGACCCTACGGGTTCGGGAACCATGCAGACATGACCGAGACATCTCTCTGGCCAATAACCAACAGCGGGATCTGGATACCCATGTTGGCTCCCACATGTTCCACGATGATCTCATCGGATGAACCACGATGTTGAGGATTCAATCAATCCCGTACGCAATTCCCTTTGTCCATCGGTATGTTACTTGCCCGAGATTCGATCGTCAGTATCCCCATACCTCGTTCAATCTCGTTACCGGCAAGTCTCTTTACTCGTTCCGTAACGCATGATCCCGTGGCTAACTCTTTAGTCACATTGAGCTCATTATGATGATGCATTACCGAGTGGGCCCAGAGATACCTCTCCATCATACGGAGTGACAAATCCCAGTCTCGATTCGTGCCAACCCAACAGACACTTTCAGAGATACCTGTAGTGCACCTTTATGGTCACCCAGTTACATTGTGATGTTTGATACACCCAAAGCATTCCTACGGTATCCGGGAGTTGCACAATCTCATGGTCTAAGGAAATGATACTTGACATTAGAAAAGCTCTAGCAAACGAACTACACGATCTTGTGCTATGCTTAGGATTGGGTCTTGTCCATCACATCATTCTCCTAATGATGTGATCCCGTTATCAATGACATCCAATGTCCATGGTCAGGAAACCATAACCATCTATTGATCAACGAGCTAGTCAACTAGAGGCTTACTAGGGACATGTTGTGGTCTATGTATTCACACATGTATTACGATTTCCGGATAACACAATTATAGCATGAACAATAGACAATTATCACGAACAAGGAAATATAATAATAACCACTTTATTATTGCCTCTAGGGCATATTTCCAACAGTCTCCCACTTGCACTAGAGTCAATAATCTAGTTACATTGTGATGAATCGAACACCCATACAGTTCTGGTGTTGATCATGTTTTGTTCGTGGAAGAGGTTTAGTCAACGGATCTGCGACATTCAGATCCGTATGCACTTTACAAATATCTATGTCTCCATCTTGAACATGTTCACGAATGGAGTTGAAGCGACGCTTGATATGCCTGGTCTTCTTGTGAAACCTGGGCTCCTTGGCAAGGGCAATAGCTCCAGTGTTGTCACAGAAGAGAGTCATTGGGCCCGACGCATTGGGAATAACTCCTAGGTCGGTGATGAACTCCTTCATCCAGACTGCTTCCTGTGCTGCCTCCGAGGCTGCTATGTACTCCGCTTCACATGTAGATCCCGCCACGACGCTTTGCTTGCAACTGCACCAGCTGACTGCCCCACCATTCAAAATATACACGTATCCGGTTTGTGACTTGGAGTCATCCAGATCTGTGTCGAAGCTAGCATCGACGTAACCCTTTACGACAAGCTCTTCGTCACCTCCATAAACGAGAAACATATCCTTAGTCCTTTTCAGGTACTTCAGGATGTTCTTGACCGCTGTCCAGTGTTCCATGCCGGGATTACTTTGATACCTCCATACCAAACTTACGGCGAGGTTCACATCAGGTCTGGTACACAGCATGGCATACATAATAGACCCTATGGCTGAGGCATAGGGGATGACACTCATCTTTTCTCTATCTTCTGCCGAGGTCGGGCATTGAGCCGTGCTCAATCTCACACCTTGCAATACAGGCAAGAACCCCTTCTTGGACTGATCCATATTGAACTTCTTCAATATCTTGTCAAGGTATGTGCTTTGCGAAAGACCAATGAGGCGTCTCGATCTATCTCTATAGATCTTGATGCCTAATATGTAAGCAGCTTCTCCAAGGTCCTTCATTGAAAAACACTTATTCAAGTAGGCCTTTATGCTTTCCAAGAATTCTATATCATTTCCCATCAATAGTATGTCATCCACATATAATATGAGAAATGCTACAGAGCTCCCACTCACTTTCTTGTAAACACAGGCTTCTCCATAAGTTTGTGTAAACCCAAACACTTTGATCATCTCATCAAAGCGAATGTTCCAACTCCGAGATGCTTGCACCAGCCCATAGATTGAGCGCTGGAGCTTGCATACCTTGTCAGCATTCTTAGGATCGACAAAACCTTCCGGCTGCATCATATACAATTCTTCCTTAAGGAAACCATTAAGGAATGCTGTTTTGATGTCCATTTGCCATATCTCATAATCATAGAATGCGGCAATTGCTAACATGATTCGGACGGACTTCAGCTTCGCTACGGGTGAGAAGGTCTCATCGTAGTCAACCCCTTGAACTTGTCGATAACCCTTAGCGACAAGTCGAGCCTTATAGATGGTCACATTACCATCCGCGTCTGTCTTCTTCTTAAAGATCCATTTGTTCTCTATGGCTTGCCGATCATCGGGCAAGTCTGTCAAAGTCCATACTTCGTTTTCATACATGGATCCTATCTCGGATTTCATGGCTTCAAGCCATTTGTTGGAATCCGGGCCTGCCATCGCTTCTTCATAGTTCGAAGGTTCACCGTTGTCTAACAACATGATTTCCAGGAGAGGGTTGCCGTACCACTCTGGTGCGGAACGTGTCCTCATGGACCTACGAAGTTTAGTAGCAACTTGATCCGAAGTTTCATGATCATCATCATTAACTTCCTCTCTAGTCGGTGCAGGCACCACAGAAACATCTTCCTGAGCTGCGCTACTCTCCGGTTCAAGAGGGGGTACCTCATCAAGTTCTACTTTCCTCCCACTTACTTCTTTCGAGAGAAACTCTTTCTCCAGAAAGGATCCATTCTTGGCAACAAAGACCTTGCCTTCGGATCTAAGGTAGAAGGTATACCCAATAGTTTCCTTAGGGTATCCTATGAAGACGCATTTTTCCGATTTGGGTTCGAGCTTTTCAGGTTGAAGTTTCTTGACATAAGCATCGCATCCCCAAACTTTCAGAAACAACAGCTTAGGTTTCTTCCCAAACCATAATTCATACGGTGTCGTCTCAACGGATTTCGACGGAGCCCTATTTAAAGTGAATGCGGCAGTCTCTAAAGCATAACCCCAAAATGATAGCGGTAGATCGGTAAGAGACATCATAGATCGCACCATATCTAATAGAGTGCGATTACGATGTTCGGACACACCATTACGCTGAGGTGTTCCAGGCGGCGTGAGTTGTGAAACAATTTCACATTTCCTTAAGTGCGTGCCAAATTCGTGACTCAAATATTCCCCTCCACGATCTGATCGTAAGAACTTTATTTTCCCGTCACGTTGATTCTCAACCTCACTCTGAAATTCCTTGAACTTTTCAAAGGTCTCAGATTTGTGTTTCATTAAGTAGACATACCCATATCTACTTAAGTCATCAGTGAGGGTGAGAACATAACGATAACCACCGCGAGCCTCAACGCTCATTGGACCGCACACATCAGTATGTATGATTTCCAATAAGTTGGTTGCTCGCTCCATTGTTCCGGAGAACGGAGTCTTGGTCATTTTGCCCATGAGGCATGGTTCGCATGTGTCAAATGATTCATAATCAAGAGACTCCAAAAGTCCATCTGCATGGAGTTTCTTCATGCGTTTGACACCAATGTGACCAAGGCGGCAGTGCCACAAGTATGTGGGACTATCATTATCAACCTTACATCTTTTGGCATTCACACTATGAATATGTGTAACATCACGTTCGAGATTCAATAAGAATAAACCATTGACCAGCGGGGCATGACCATAAAACATATCTCTCATATAAATAGAACAACCATTATTCTCGGATTTAAACGAGTAGCCATCTCGCATCAAACGAGATCCTGATACAATGTTCATGCTCAAAGCTGGTACTAAATAACAATTATTGAGGTTTAAAACTAATCCCGAAGGTAGATGTAGAGGTAGTGTGCCGACGGCGATCACATCGACCTTGGAACCATTCCCGACGCGCATCGTCACCTCGTCCTTCGCCAGTCTCCGCTTATTCCGTAGCTCCTGTTTTGAGTTACAAATGTGAGCAACCGCACCGGTATCAAATACCCAGGAGCTACTACGAGCGCTGGTAAGGTACACATCAATAACATGTATATCATATATACCTTTGGTATTGCCGGCCTTCTTATTCGCTAAGTACTTGGGGCAGTTTCGCTTCCAGTGACCGTTTCCCTTGCAATAAAAGCATTCAGTCTCAGGCTTGGATCCATTCTTTGGCTTCTTCCCGGCAGCTTGCTTACCGGGCGCGGCAACTCCCTTGCCGTCCTTCTTGAAGTTCTTTTTACCCTTGCCTTTCTTGAACTTAGTGGTTTTATTCACTATCAACACTTGATGTTCCTTTTTGATCTCCACCTCCGCTGATTTCAGCATTGAATATACCTCAGGAATGGTTTTTTCCATCCCCTGCATATTGAAGTTCATCACAAAGCTCTTGTAGCTTGGTGGAAGCGACTGAAGGATTCTGTCAACGACCGCGTCATCCGGGAGATTAACTCCCAGCTGAGACAAGCGGTTGTGCAACCCAGACATTTTGAGTATGTGCTCGCTGACAGAACTATTCTCCTCCATCTTACAACTGTAGAACTTGTTGGAGACTTCATATCTCTCGACTCGGGCATGAGCTTGGAAAACCATTTTCAGCTCTTGGAACATCTCATATGCTCCGTATTGCTCAAAATGCTTTTGGAGCCCCGGTTCCAAGCTGTAAAGCATGCCGCACTGAACCAGGGAGTAATCATCACTATGCGACTGCCAGGCATTCATAATGTCTTGAGTTGCTGGGAAAACAGGTGCGTCACCTAGCGGTGCTTCAAGGACATATGCTTTCTTGGCAGCTATGAGGATGATCCTCAAGTTACGGACCCAGTCCGTGTAGTTACTACCATCGTCTTTCAGCTTGGTTTTCTCTAGGAACACGTTGAAGTTGAGGGCAACATTAGCGTGGGCCATTTGATCTACAAGACATATTGCAAAGATTTTAGACTAAGTTCATGATAATTAAGTTCATCTAATCAAATTATTCAATGAACTACCACTCAGATAGACATCCCTCTAGTCATCTAAGTGATACATGATCCGAATCGACTAGGCCGTGTCCGATCATCACGTGAGACGGACTAGTCATCAACGGTGAACATCTCCATGTTGTTGTATCTTCTATACGACTCATGTTCGACCTTTCGGTCTACCCTGTTTCGAGGCCATGTCTGTACATGCTAGGCTCGTCAAGTCAACCTAAGTGTTTTGCATGTGTAAATCTGGCTTACACCCATTGTATTCGAACGTTAGAATCTATCACACCCGATCATCACGTGGTGCTTCGAAACAACGAACCTTCGCAACGGTGCACAGTTAGGGGAAACACGTTCTTGAAATTTTAGCGAGGGATCATCTTATTTATGCTACCGTCGTTCTAAGCAAATAAGATGTAAACATGATAAACATCACATGCAAATCATAAAGTGACATGATATGGCCAATATCATCTTGCGCTTTTGATCTCCATCTTCGAGGCGCGGCATGGTCACCATCGTCACCGGCATGACACCATGATATCCATCATCATGATCTCCATCATCGTGTCTTCATGAAGTTGTCTCGCCAACTATTACTTCTACTACTATGGCTAACGGTTAGCAATAAAGTAAAGTAAATACATGGCGTTTTCATTGACACGCAGGTCATACAATAAATTAAGACAACTCCTATGGCTCCTGCCGGTTGTCATACTCATCGACATGCAAGTCGTGATTCCTATTACAAGAACATGATCAATCTCATACATCACATATATCATTCATCACATCCTTTTGGCCATATCACATCACACGGCATATGCTGCAAGAACAAGTTAGACGTCCTCTAATTGTTGTTGCAAATTTTTACGTGGCTGCTATAGGTTTCTAGCAAGAACATTTCTTACCTACACCAAAACCACAACGTGATATGCCAATTTCTATTTACCCTTCATAAGGACCCTTTTCATCGAATCCGATCCGACTAAAGTGGGAGAGACAGACACCCGCTAGCTACCTTATGCAACTAGTGCATGTCAGTCGGTGGAACCTGTCTCACGTAAGCGTACGTGTAAGGTCGGTCTGGGCCGCTTCATCCCACGATGCCGCCGAATCAAGATAAGACTAGTAACGGCAAGTAAATTGACAAAATCGACGCCCACAACAACTTGTGTTCTACTCGTGCATAGAAACTACGCATAGACCTAGCTCATGATGCCACTGTTGGGGATCGGTGCAGAAATTAAAAAAAATTCTACGCATCACCAAGATCAATCTATGGAGAGACTAGCATTGAGAGAGAGAGGAGTGCATCTTCATACCCTTGAAGACCATGATGCGGAAGCGTTGCAAGAACGCGGTTGGAGGAGTCGTACACGCAGCGATTCAGATCGCGGTCGATTCCGATCTAAGCGCCGAACAACGGCGCCTCCGCGTTTAACACACGTGCAGCCCGGTGACATCTCCCGCGCCTTGATCCAGCAAGGAGGAGGGAGAGGTTGGGGAAGACAACTCCAGCAGCACGACGGCGTGGTGGTGGAGCTTGCAGTTCTCCGGCAGGGCTTCGCCAAGCTCAACGGAGGAGGAGGGGGTGTTGGAGAGGGGGAGGGCTGCGCCTTGGATCAGGTGCTGCTGCCCTCCCTCCTTCCCTCTATTTATAGGGCCAAGGGGGAAGGGGGCCAGCCCCTCTAGATGAGATCTAGAGGGGGGGCGGCGGCCAAGGGGAGGGGGCTTGCCCCCCAAGCCAAGGGGGGCGCCCCCTTTAGGGTTTCCCCCCCAACCCTAGGCGCATGGGCCTAAGGGGGGATGGCGCCCAGCCCACTTAGGGGCTGGTTCCCTTCCACATACAGCCCATAGGGCCCTCCGGGGTAGGTGGACCCTCCCGGTGGACCCCCGGAACCCCTTCGGTGGTCCCGGTACAATACCGGCAAACCCCTGAATACTTCCGGTGACCGTATGATGACTTCCCATATATAAATCTTCACCTCCGGACCATTCCGGAACTCCTCATGACGTCCGGGATCTCATCCAGGACTCCGAACAACATTCGGTAACCACATACTATTTCCCATAACAACTCTGGCGTCACCGAACCTTAAGTGTGTAGACCCTACGGGTTCGGGAACCATGCAGACATGACCGAGACATCTCTCCGGCCAATAACCAACAACGGGATCTGGATACCCATGTTGGCTCCCACATGTTCCATGATGATCTCATCGGATGAACCACGATGTCGAGGATTCAATCAATCCCGTACGCAATTCCCTTTGTCCATCGGTATGTTACTTGCCCGAGATTCGATCGTCAGTATCCCCATACCTCGTTCAATCTCGTTACCGGCAAGTCTCTTTACTCGTTCCGTAACGCATGATCCCGTGGCTAACTCTTTAGTCACATTGAGCTCATTATGATGATGCATTACCGAGTGGGCCCAGAGATACCTCTCCATCATACGGAGTGACAAATCCCAGTCTCGATTCGTGCCAACCCAACAGACACTTTCAGAGATACCTGTAGTGCACCTTTATGGTCACCCAGTTACGTTGTGATGTTTGATACACCCAAAGCATTCCTACGGTATCCGGGAGTTGCACAATCTCATGGTCTAAGGAAATGATACTTGACATTAGAAAAGCTCTAGCAAACGAACTACATGATCTTGTGCTATGCTTAGGATTGGGTCTTGTCCATCACATCATTCTCCTAATGATGTGATCCCGTTATCAATGACATCCAATGTCCATGGTCAGGAAACCATAACCATCTATTAATCAACGAGCTAGTCAACTAGAGGCTTACTAGGGACATGTTGTGGTCTATGTATTCACACATGTATTACGATTTCCGGATAACACAATTATAGCATGAACAATAGACAATTATCACGAACAAGGAAATATAATAATAACCACTTTATTATTGCCTCTAGGGCATATTTCCAACAAATAGATCTCGGTAAAGCGCAAAATAAAATAAGTAACAAAAAAGTGCAGCAAAGTATTTTTGGGTTTTTGATAATATAGATCTGAAAATAAAAGATGCAAACGAAGGAAAAAGCAAATGGCAATGCAGATCTGAAAATATATGATGAGAAAGTAGACCCGGGGGCCGTAGATTTCACTAGTGGCTTGTCTCAAGAAAATAACATACGGTGGGTAAACAAATTGCTGTTGGGCAATTGATAGAACTTCAAATAATTATGATGATATCCAGGCAATGATCATTATATAGGCATCACGTCCAAGATTAGTAGACCGACTCCTGCCTGCATCTACTACTATTACTCCACACATCGACCATTATCCAGCATGCATCTAGTGTATTAAGTTCATGGAAAAACGGAGTAATGCAATAAGAACGATGACATGATGTAGACGAGATCTATTCATGTAGGAATAGCCCCCATCTTGTTATCCTTAATAGCAATGATACATGCGTGTCTTGCTGCCCCTTCTGTCACTGGGAAAGAACACTGCACGATCGAACCCATCACAATGCACCTCTTGCCATGGCAAGAAAAATCGATCTAGTTGGCCTAACTAAACCAAAGATTCGAAGAAGAAATACGAGGCTATAAGTAATCATGCATATAAGAGATCAAAGAAACTCAAATAACTTTCATGGATATAGATCTGATCATAAACTCAAAGTTCATCAGATCCCAACAAACACACCGCAAAAAGAGTTACATCAAATAGATCTCCAAGAGACCATTGTATTGAGAATCAAAAGAGAGAGAGGAAGCCATCTAGCTACTAACTATGGACCCGTAGGTCTATGATGAACTACACACGCATGATCGGAGAGGCACCAATGAGGATGATGAACCCCTCCGTGATGGTGTCTAGATTGGATCTGGTGGTTCTGGAACTTGCGGCGGCTGGAATTGTTTTTCGTCGACTCCCCTAGGGTTTCTGGAATATTGGTGTATTTATAGAGCGAAGAGGTTGTGCGGGAGGCCATCGAGGTGGGCACAACCCACCAGGGCGCGCCTGGGCCCCCAGGCGCGCCCAGGTGGGTTGTGCTCCCCTCGGAGCCCCCCTCTGGTACTTCTTTGGCCCAAGTTGTGTCTTCTGGTCCATAAAAATTCTCAAAAAAGTTTCGCTGCGTTTGGGCTCCGTTTGGTACTGATATTCTGCGCAGTAAAAAACAAGCAAAAAAACAACAACTGGCACTGGGCACTATGTCAATAGGTTAGTCCCAAAAAATGTTATAAAGTTGCTATAAAATGATTGTAAAACATCCAAGAATGATAATATAACAGCATGGAACAATCAAAAATTATAGATACGTTGGAGACGTATCAGGAGCAGGCTCGGCCCGCGTGGAGCGATGGCCATGGCGACGGGGGGCGCGGGCGTCGTCGGCTAGAGGCGACCAACCAGTCGCCGTCGCTGGCATGCGCGACCTCATCGACGACCCAATGGACCTCGGATAGGGGGCCACGGCACACAGCGGGCGACGACGGGGGAGAAGGCGGGGTGGGGGAGGTGGACGACGGGGAGGAGCAGAGGGCCTCCCGGTAGGAGGGGGCGCTGGAGCCCGTAGAGGAGGGGCTCGACTCCATCCAGCGGAGCTCGCGGCTCCTGCCCACGGCGGGAGGGGAGTGGGACCTGTTGGCCATAGCATAGAGGTGGGGGGCGGCGCCGGAGCGGCAGCCGACGTGGGCTAGGTGGACGTCGGGGCCGGAGTGGCCGTCGGCAGTGAGGCGGGGCTGGAGCGGGGTGGGCACTCTCTACCTTCTTCTACAATTGTGAAGACTTTGTTTTGAGTGGCACTTTTTAATAAGATGGCCGCATGCATCGTTCTGATGCAGAGGCGGGGGTAATCCTCCTTTTCAAAAATAAAAAAAATAGTTCCCTCTGATGCAGAGCGACATTCCCCTTTTGCCAGCATTGTAATTCCTCGATAGGCAAATTTCTTTCATATAGCATGGCAATTCTCTGTTGTAGCATTGCAACTCTACCTACTGTAGCATGCGCTAATTCATGGACATGTCGCATGTGTGACAATTCTCTCTACTTGCAACATGGCAGATATGTGAGAGGCATGACAAGGTTCTTGGATGTAGTATGATATTTTTTAATCTACAACATTGCAATTTTTTCTGTTATAGGATGGCAAATCCTTTTGTTTTAGCTTGACAATTCCTGGGAGCGTTTTTGTAGCGAACGCTGAGGAAAATCACCGTCCGTCATCCGGCTTCATCTTGGACTCCGCCGCCACCCCCCCTCTGCCGAGCGGTGTCCCCGACCTCGCGCGCGATCGGCTTGATCATCCGCTCGTCACCGCGATCCGCCTCATCTACGCCGCGCGACCGACCTGGCCCGTCGGTTGCGCGTGCCGCCGCAGGTCCAGTGAAGACCATCCCGAGTACAGCGCACCTCTCCACCGATTGAGCATCGGGCTGCCGCCGCGTCGCCCCGTCGGGGCGCAGCGCCGCCACCCCGTGGTTCTCCTCGTGGCTGCATCGACTCGCTCGTCGCCGCTGCGTCGCCCCTTCGGGCCGTAGTGCCGCGATACACGGTCCCTGCCGCCGTCCCCATGGTTGCACCGACCCGCGCTACGCCACTGCGCCGCCCCTTCGGGCTGTAGCACCGCGGCCCACAGTCCCCGCCGTCGCCCCGACCTGCCCGCCGCCGCTACGTCACCCCTTTAGGCCATAGCGCCGCGGCCCACCCATCACCCCGACCTGCCCGCCGTCGTTGCGTCGCCCCTTGGGGCCGTAGCGCCGCGGCCCGCGGTCCACTCCGCCGTCACCGCGCGTCAACCTCCCGTGGTATGCGCCGCGCCATCTCCCTCAGTGCAGGAACGCCACCATCCGCGCTGGTCTTCGTCACGCTGTCGGGTTCATCGCCTACTTCGAGAATCGCCGCTGCGCTCCTAACCTAGCCGCCGCCGCTCTTCTTCGGCCGTCGCTGCCGCTACCCTCGTAGCCGTCGTCGCCACTCGTACACCTCCTTCGTCTTCGTCCAGCACCAGCCCATCGCCAGCGTCGTCGTCACCTACCCCGACCACTTCGTCTACTCCGACAACCATGAGCGACATCGGCCCCACGTCGATGGATGCCACAATCATCATCGAGTTCTTCTCTGCTGGCCCCTCCGACTCCTCGACATGGTGTACAGCTCGTGCAAGTCCCTCGTCTACGCATGCCCGGCGCTGGCAACACCGATGTGTGCCTTCGTCCACGACGTGTCCCCGGTCCTGGCAAGCCTAGTCGGCGCTTCGTCAACTTTGTCTTTGTCCGTCTGCGCATGCCCGGTGCCGGCAACACCATGTATGCCTTTGTCCACGATGTGTCCCCGGGCTTGGCAAACCCGCCGCGACGTGTCGTCAACAACGTCTTCTTCCCAGCGCATCACTACTTCGACACCACTGCGCCCATGACTAACTCAACGCCTTATTGCGCCCGCGGCTCCATGGCGACTTCCTCGACAACGGCCACCGCGACTCGACATCGACCACGACGTCCTTCGCACGGCTACCTCGACCACGGCTACACCACCTATGCTCTCGGCTACCTCGACAAATGGCACAAAGGGCTACCGCCTTGCTTGAGCAACCTCATCGGTTTCCACTCCAGCCACGACTTCCGCGATGCGTCGACCGTTACGACTGTGGGGGGTGTCCGTCGGTTTGCCTTCGAATTCTTCTTTAGTCTCACCGTCTGCGTCGCTACCGTTGTGACTGCGGGAGATGTTGAGTATATTGATTATTAGGAAAGACGAGATAGACTAGGATTTGTTCCTGCCTTGTCTTGTACTCCAAGTTGGTCATTGTACTCCTATATATATATATATATATATATGTGTGTGTGTGTGTGTGCCCACGAGGCTCAAGCAATACATCAAACTATTGCATCAATCATCTATCTCCCTTCTAACAATGAAAATCATATGAATAAAAAGGCCACTAGTAAAGTGGAGGTAGCACGAGGAAGTAGGAGACATGACCGTTGGAGAGGAGAGCCCCTGCGATGCAACGCTTCCCCTCGTGCTGGCCTCACCGGCCGCTTCTGGCGGGTGGATACCGATGCCGGACCTCTCCCAAGGAGGGGTGGGGGGGTCGGTGCTCGTTGGATCCAGTCGGGCCGGCCGGGGTGACAGCGGTGGCGGTCCGGGCGGGCGTTTTTGGCTCCTCGGAGCGGATGAGGCAGAGGATGAGGGTGCGGTGGAGGCGGTCGGTGTGGTCCGGCCCCAGGTCAGGGGAGTGGCCGCGGGTCCTGGCCGCCCGTCCGCCGTCCTGGCGCGGCCGTGGCCGCCAGCTTGGGGGCCGCAGGGCCCGGGGCCGTGCAGGGGGCGGTCGGTGCCAGAGGAGCCATCGCCGGCTCAGATCTGGCATCGGATCCAAAGGTGGCCTCTTTCGGGGAGAGCTCGGCAGGGAAAGCGAGGGCGACAGGAGGGGGAGCACGGATTGGGGCTGGGTTTTGGTGCAGAGACGGAAGTCGTGCGCCTCCAGGTGGCTGCGGGAGATGGCGGAGCAAGGTGGTTTGGCCGGCCGGGCACGCTGTTCGCTGAGCCCGAGGATGGATGTGGATCCGTGCGGTGGTCAGGCTGGTCCGACGGCTGTCACGGCGGTCGGGGGGTCTTCTGTGGGTGTTCACATGCAAGGGGGCGGCGGGTGTGGGCGCTGCCGGCGCTCACCGAGGAGGAATTCCCTCCGTTGAGCCAGAGTGGGGGATCCAGGGAGCGGGTCGGGCACGATGAGGTAGAGGTGGGCCGGGAGGAGGGCCCGTTTGGCCCATGCGGCCCCTCGTTTGGCATTAGTTTTGCTGAGCTGGCGGCTCGGCCTCCGGTGGTCGATGGGTCCTCTCTAAGGCCCAGCCCAGTCCAGGGGCCCAAGAAGGAGCCGGGTCATATAAAACGCTGGTGGTGGCTGCCGGAAGGGGATAACGCTCACTCTCTAGGGTTCCCTACTGCCCCGAGAGATATCAAGAGGTGGAGGCGCTCGGCGAGATTCATCTCTGCCGCGGCGGTGCCGTGGTTTGTGACGGCGGCGATTCGGATGGAGAAGGAGAGGCGGCTGCAGGTGCACGGCCGCAACAAGTGCCCGCGTGACGAGATTCACACCACGGAGGACAAGGTGGCGTTGGAGAGGGATCTTCGGTCCCAGCTCTCGGCTCGCAGGGAGACGCAGTCGGGGGTGGGCCTGGGTCGGATGCGTCGAGGGGTTCCCGCTCGCCCAGGCGCTCGTCGTCGAGGGGCCGTGGCTCCTCCAGGGAGGCGTCTCCACCCCTCCCTCCTCTGCCTCGTGGCCTCCCACCAACCTTGGCCAACAGCGTGCCCAAGGCCGGCCGCAGCCCGGCGCGGGTGCGTAGCGGGGGGGGGGGGAGGCGGGGACCGGGGCCCTTGGGGTGACGAGGGCGCACGCCGGAGTTGGGACAATGATGGGGGACTAGAGTGACTTGCAAGGCGACCTCAGAATGGGGGCCGGGGGGGTCGGGCTCTGATCTGTCGAAGGTAACATGCTTCAAGTGTGGGAGAAAGGGTCACTATCAGATCAACTGCGAATTCGAGCCTCTGTGCTTCGTCTGCAAGCAAGAGGGGCATACCTCAAGCCACTGCCCAGCTCGCCAAGCCAAGCCGGAGTTGGTGATGTACGAGTTTGGGGTGAAAGGGCAGGGTTTCTATGCGCTAGACGGGGGTCGTGGACGAAGAGACCCAGCTTCCTGCAAATGCTGCATCCCTAGTCATCACGGATGGGGAGGCCTTAGAGGAATCTTTAAGAGTGATCTGAACGACATGTGGTACTCGGAGTGGGACTGGGAAATCACGGAGGTGCGCAAGAATTGTTTCTCGGTGGTGTACCCTTCCAAGGAAGTGCTTTGTATGTCAAAAAAGAATGGAACTTTCACCCCGCCTATCAGTGAACACAGGGCCGAGGTGGGCGAACCTTTCAGCGAGCCGCATGCCGTTTCCCAGTTACAGGAGTGTTGGGTGCGCGTCTATGGGATCCCTGATAAGCTCCGCCAAGCACCTTTGATCAAGGAATTTCTTCGGGTTGTGGGCAAGGTGGTGATCATTGACGAGCTCTGGATTGTCCACCCGGACATGGGGGGTATCTGGGGTGCCCCTGTTCGTGCCAAGATATGGTGCAGGGATCCGTCGGCTGTGAAGGGCACATATGAGGTGTTTCGAGCTCGGAACGGCTTCATGATGAGGGTCGAGGTGGAGGCGGGTGGGCCCTTGGCTCCGCCACCCTCTTCTCCACCACCGCCTGCCATCCCGCCATCGGACGAGGATCCGGAAGGGGAGGAGGAATCGGCGCCCAGCTTGAACACCGCAGAGTGGGATGCTGCCGGCTCCAAGTCCAAGACCACCACCTCCACGGCTAGCAAACCTCCGGCCGGCTCGTCGGGCGCGTCGAGGTGCCAGGCGGCCCTATCGCCGTCACCGGTGGCCCTGCAGCTGCCCCCGGTGGACACGCCTCGCATGCTTCGGGGAGAACGAGGCTCGGTGCCTTTGGATGTGGATCGGTACGGGTCTAACCTTTCTGGTGATGGCCTGCCCCGTTCGGCTCTCAAGGACGGATCCCCCTTGGCTGGGGCGGTGGCTGGCTCTCCAGGGGGGGGGGGGGGCAAAGGGGGTCTGTGCACGGTGGGCTCCGGCATTACCATCCCAAGCGCTACGTCGACTCCAAGCTCCAAGACCCCATGCTCCTCCCCCGCGCTGCACTCGGCGGTTTCAATCGCCTCCAAGTCCGGGGACGGGGCCATATCCAAGTAGGCGAAGGTGCCCCCAGTGCAGCTGCTGGAGCGATTTGAGGCCGAAGACTTCCTGGACAACTTGATGCCGGTAGAAGACTGCATGGCGGCTTTTGAAGCGATCAAGGAGGGTGGGGAGACTGCGAAGGTAGTGGCCTCGTCGCCGGTGCATGCGGCAAGATCCAGCGCCCGGTCTGCAAGTTCCAAGGCCTCCAAGATGATGGACAAAGCCATGACGCTCAAGGCTAGCAAGTCGTTGCAAGGTATAATATCTAAATCCATAACATGTTCGATGTCATCATTTAAGGTTCTTGCCTTGGCTACTAATTCACACTTGATGAGAGTGGCAAAGGATAGTAATGTAGTGTTGGGATCGAAGGAGAGGTCTCCGTTAGAGGTGTTGGATTCATTCCGGGCTAAGGAAGCGGCCCAGGCTAGTATTGCCGAAGCCATCGCTCGTAGAGATTTGGACTGTGTGAGGGCGGCTGAGGTGGAGGAAGAAAACCGGGTTCCTGATGCGGGTGGTAATGCCAGGGAAGAGGCAGCACCACCGGCTCAGGGGTCCTGCGGTCCAGGGCGCGGTCGTGGGCGAGGGCGAGGTCGCGGCCGTGGCCGTGGCCGTGGCAGGCACACTACTGGCAGGGAGCCAGAGGATGTTGAGGGGGCGGGGGCCCGATCCCCCTCGGTGGCGCGATGAAAGGCATTATATGGAATATGCGGGGGTTCGGACAGAGGGACCGCCGATGGCAGCTTATTGAATATATGAGGGATCAGAGAATAGATTTTATGGGCTTACAGGAAACAATTAGGACCACCTTCTTGTCGGCGGAAGTGGACTCTCTTGGGGGCGCCACTGCATTCCAGTGGGAATGGGTGCCGGCCGTGGCCTGCTCGGGAGGCATTTTGCTGGGCCTAAATAAGGGTACATTCGATGGTATACCTTTTTCTAGGGGGGGATTCTTTCTGGGTGCCGAGATGACACAGAGAAACAATAACTATAGATGGGAGCTCATTATAGTTTATGGTCTGGCCGACCATTCTAGATCCTTGGATTTCCTTAGGGAGCTCCATGGTAAAATTCTGACTTCTCCAAATCCTTTGGTAATAGAGGGGGATTTCAATCTCATTAGGTCGATAGAAGACAAGAGTAATCGCAGGATCCATGACCAAGGCTTGATGGAGAGTTTCAATAACTGGGTGGCGGATTTGCAACTGATTGAACTACATCGTGCAGGCGCACGCTTTACGTGGTCGAATAATCAAGACATCCCTGTTCGGTGTGTCTTAGATAGGGTGTTTGTCTCTACGGAGTGGGAGGCCGAATTCCCTGCTTGCTCTCTGGTCGCGGAAACTCGCCTTGGCTTGGACCATTGCCCACTCATCTTGAACTCTGGAGAGGAGATCCGTAGGCTACCAAAGAGATTCTTCTTCGAGCTCCAGTGGCTCCTTCAGCCCGGCTTTCGTGAGAGAATGACGTGGATTTGGGAGGAAGCGAGGGCACATCGCCCACACCGATACGGACCCCTGTGTGATGCGCTTGATGAGTGGCAACACTGTATCCGGCGATACCGTCATTATTTAAGGGGATGGGGGGCTAACGTAGGAGGGCAGACGAGAGCCCGAAAGGAGGCACTGCTCGGAGAGATCAAAACTCTAGATGCTAAGGCAGACTCGGTCGGCCTATCACAGGATGAATGGGCGCGTAGGTATGCGACTAAAGATGAGATGGTGTTTACCTTGACGTGTGAGGACATATACTGGCAACAGAGAGGGCAACAACGATGGGTGGTTAAGGGTGACACGAGCACGAAATTTTTCCATGCCGTGGCAAATGGCCGCCACTGGAGATGTGCCATTACAATGTTAAGGGAAGGGGATGATATCATGACGGAAATGGGGGAGTTAAGATCGCATATTGACGGTTTCTATCGCGAGTTATTGGGGTCCACATCTGGGGGAGCGGCATCTTTAGGTCCACAAATGTGGCAGGGGACTCGCATAGTGTTGACGTCGGATAATCTTGAGCTAATCCGCCCCTTCACGTTCGAGGAGGTCACGAATAATTTAAAGGCAATGAGGGGGAACACGGCTCCTGGACCGGATGGATTTCCAGTCTCCTTCTATAAGAAATTCTGGCATGTAGTGGGGCCGCAATTCGTTAATTTGGTGCTGGAATTTACGCCTGGTAGAATATATGTGAAAAGGCTAAACTATGGGATTCTGGCTCTCTTACCCAAGGTTCCAGGAGCAGACAACATTAGGCAGTACCATCCCATTACCCTCATCAATGTGAGCTTTAGGCTTCTTGCAAAAGGGTTTGCAACTCGCCTAGCTCCGGTGGCTGATAAGGTCTTGGATCCATGCCAAACGGCATTTATCCAAAGGCGCATTATTTTAGATGGTGTTGCGGTTATGCACGAGGTCTTGCACGAGATTCGTCAGAGCAATGAAGAATTGTTCATACTTAAAATTGACTTCGAGAAAGCCTACGATCGGGTGAGGTGGGAATTCTTGGAAGAGGTGTTAAAAGAAAAGGGCTTCGACCCGCTGTGGATTAGTTGGATGCGACAACTGGTTAGAGGGGGACAGACGGACGTCAACATCAACGAATACATAGGGTCTTTTTTCAGAAATAAGCGTGTAGTAAGGCAGGGAGATCCTATCTCCCCTCTTCTCTTCAATATCATCGTTGAGGCCTTAGTGGGCATACTGGACCATGCGAAAGAGGCAGACCACATTTCTGGGGTGGCAGCCTCCATCATTCCAGGAGGGATCTCCCATTTGCACTACACTGACGACACCCTTATCTTTATCAAGAATTCGGAGCAAGGGATTGTTAATCTCAAATTCCTTCTCATGTGCTTCGAGGAGATGCCGGGCCTGAAAATTAACTTCGAGAAGAGCGAGGCCTTCATCACGGGAGGGGACTTGGAATCTCAACTTCGGGCGGCCCACATAATGAATTGTGAGCTGGGCTCGATCCCGATGAAATACTTGGGGCTGCCAATATCCTCTCGGGCTCTGTCTATGGGGGATTTTTAGCCAATGGTGGACAAGACTGCGGTTAGGGTGGAACCGTGGCAAGGGAAATTGCTGGCCTTCGGTGGTAGGCTAGTTCTGGTCAACGATTGCCTCACCAACATTCCTATGTTCGTGATGGGTTTTTACCTCATGAGGGACGGCATTCATGATAAGCTGAATAAGATCAGATCTTGGTTTTTTTGGGCAAAGGAGAATGGCAAACAAAAATACCACATGGTTAGTTGGGAAAACATTTGTCGACCGAAGGAAGTGGGTGGTCTGGGGGGTGATCAACACCAAGATAATGAATTGGTGTTTGATGACAAAATGGGCATGGAAGATTTTAACTGGTCAAGGGGGGCTATGGCTAGACATCTTCCGGGCTAAATATTTACAGCCAGGGACCGCTGACTTCCGATACAATGTAGCGTTATCCCAGTTTGCGAGGGATATTAAGAAGGTCCGGCCGTTACTCCGTCTTGGGACAAAATTTGTAGTGCATGACGGCCGAACAGCTTGCTTCTGGAAGGACCGCTAATGGGGGCCACAACCATTTAGTGTAACCTTCCCGCTCTTGTTTGCTATCTCAGGCACTCCTGAGGCAAAGGTTGCGGAGATGTGGCGTCAAGGTCGATGGGCCATGCGGTTCTGCCGATCTCTGGGTCCCGTGAAGGCCTCGGAATGGGAGCAAATGCGGGATAATCTGAATGGGTTCTGTCTCTCGCATGGAAAGGATGAGGTGTGCTGGCATCTTGAAGCGTCAGGGAGCTTCTCGACGGGCTCATTATACAAAGAAATCTTCAAAAGCTTGACCCCATGTGATCTAGCGGGGATATGGAAGGCTCGGTTACCAGCAAAGATTAAAATCTTCCTTTGGCAGGTGGCACATAGCAGAATAACTAGTGGGGATCAGGTGCAAAAACGAAGAGGCCCGGGTGATGGCAAATGTATTTGGTGTGGAGAGGATGAGGACGGCGACCACATCCTCTTCAGATGTATTATGGCTAGATTCGTGTGGAGCGTCGTTCGTGAGGCCACGGGTTGCTCCTGGAACCCAAGTGGTTTCTCAGATTTCTATCGTCTAGAGTCTGCCACGGTGGGAAGGGATAGGAGGATGGCGTGGGTGGGATTTGGGGCCATCGCATGGGCCCTCTGGACTACCAGAAACAAAGCTTTGATAGAGGGTCTTTTCATTCGTCATCCGGCTGACCTCCTATACAAAATGGTGTCTTTCTTGCAGCTATGGAAACTTCTGGCAAGAAACACGGACAGAGGACGGGTGGAGGAGCTCGCAAGCAAGGTGCGAGCAAAGTGCACTAATCTTCGACGGGCATCATAGGGAGATCACCGGCCGGTGGCCACCCTAGCTACCTCGACAGCCTCTGCGTCTTCGTGTAGGTCTTCTCAGGCCTGAGTTAGTTCCGCGTTGCATCGCGTGATGGGCCTTGGGCCTTGTATCCCCGTACCTTTCCTGCTTTAGACTTGTGTCGTGACGGTTTCGGTTGTAAGGGCCTCATTTTAAGGCCGGGCAGAGTCCTCCTTTCTAAAAAAAGGTAGCACGAGAAGACCTATATGAGAAAACATGTCATGTAAATAAATATCTCAACGCACAAATCAACAGCCAAGAGGGTGGATAATATCTTACTGCACAAATCGACAGCCACGACAGTGGGTACAAATAACAACGTCGCCTACAGACAAGGTGTCACGATGGGGCAGGCTGCCACGGCGAACATGAAGGACGAGGCGGTGGGGCCTGTGGTCAGTGAGGGCATCGACCAAGGTAAAGAAGGAGCGGACCAAGTCAAGGATGGATCTGGCAAGGTGGAGTGAGGTATCGTGTGTGTGTGTGTGTATTAAAGGCCAGACCGGCCCAGTTGTAAGGTATGCTGAAAGACATCGAACGAATTGGAGAGAAGCTGATCTTCCTCCTCGCTTATCCCCTTTCTCCCTGTCTCACCTGCTCCTTCCTCCTCATCCTCCTCCTCCTCTCTCAGATCCCATAGGATAGATCGGCCTGTAACATCTGGTATCAGAGGTCAGAGAGATATGGAGACCGCGTACCCGAAACCCCGCTACTTCACCAAGCAAGCAAAGCAGGCGTTGCTGATGGAGGAGCAGATCGCTGCTCTCGCCAAGGCGGTCAACGACGGAAGGGTGGCCAACTATGCCCGTCTCGAGGTGATCCAGACCTCCCTCGAGCTCTGGCGACCGGTGGTGACCCATATCCAGCATCAAATCAACGAGCTGCGGACGCAAGTGGGGCGGATCGCCCTGCACCCGGCTCTGGCGACGCCTCCGGATCCGATCCCGGAGGAGGACGTGGTGGTACGCCCGGCGGCCACAACAGAAGGAGGGGCCGACGCGCGCAACCACGGGCCCAATGGCCACGACGAGATCGACGACACCGGAGGGCAGGCATACGGAGTGGTCACCACTCAGTTGCCGCCTCCGGTCAAGGGTACGTCCCCGACTGGATCACATACTCTAGTAGTCAATTCTGGGAGTCCTGTAGCTGTTCCTGATCCACATACAGTTCATACAAATCCCCCCTGTTGGTCACTTCCCAGATTAGACTTTCCGGTTTTCGATGGAGAGAATCCCCAATTTTGGCACAACCGTTGTGAGAAGTACTTCGATGTTTATGGGGTGCAGTTGGACATGTGGGTTCGAATTGCTACTCTTCATTTTACGGGCGCTGCGGCTCGCTGGCTACAGATGCGCGAGGCTAGAGGCATGTCAATGTCCTGGGAGGAGTTGTGCACATCACTGTGTGGTAAATTTGGGCGTGCGCAGTATCAGGCACATCTTCGTCAGTTTCGCACACTTAGACAATCTGGGACAGTAGGAGAGTATATGACACAGTTCGAAGAGTTGATGCATCAGCTATTAGCGCACAATTCGTCCTTCGATCCAGTGTTTTTCACCACACAATTTTTAGAAGGATTGAAGCATGAAATTCGTGTGGGTGTTGTGTTACATCAACCAAAATACTTGGACTCTGCGTTTTCCTTGGCTTCCATGCAGGAGGACCTTCTGGAAGCACTGCCACGGCGGGAGTACAGACGACAAGAGGCACCACCGGCTCGAGCGCCGCCGCGTCCATTCCTACCAGTGGGTGTTCCGCTGGTGCGACCCATTCAAGGGCCTCCTGCGACTGCAGAGGACCGGAGAGGGCAAGAGGCTGCTCATCCTCAAGATCGAGGGGTGCGCGGCGACGACCGGGTCATTGCTCTTCAGAATTACCGACGAGCACGCGGGCTGTGCTTCAAATGTGGGCAAAGGTGGGGGCCGGTCACCAATGTGCCCCCACTGTACAACTCCACGTCGTCGAAGAGCTCTTGGAGCTACTCCAAGCAGAATACCCAATACAGCAGCAGCCGGACGATGATGATCAAGAAGAGGTGTTGATGTCTATTTCCAAGCTCGCTACAACAGGGCAAACGACACCCCGTACAGTACGATTGTTGGGAAGAATTGAGGGCGTGGAAGTGCTGATCCTGGTCGACTCCAGCAGCTCTCACAGTTTCATCAGCGAGCAAAGTGTGTCAAGGATGTAGGCCAAGGTTCAGCCACTGGCTCCCGTGCCAGTGAAGATAGCTGACGGTGGCACCTTATCTTGCACCGGCATACTGCTGCGATGCAAGTGGAGGACACAAGGACAAGTGTTTCAGTCTGATTTGCGAGTGCTGCCCTTGGGGTGCTATGACATGATCATTGGAATGGATTGGCTGGAACAGTGTGGACCCATGTGGGTGGATTGGACGAATAAAACGCTCCGGTTCAACCACAATGGCAAGGAAGTGTCACTAACAGGGATCCAATCGCGACTGCAGCCTGTTCCAGAGGTGTCAGCCACTCAGCTCAGAGCAATGGAGGCAGAAGGGGACATTCTCCATTTTGTGGCCTTGTGTGCCATCGCACTAGAGGAGAAGGACAAGGTGACACTACCAGCAGAGGTCCAGGCAGTGCTAGATGAATTCCAAGTGGTTTTTACGGAACCAACATAACTTCCCAAACATAGAGCCTGGGATCATTCCATCACACTATTGCCAGGCACCAAGCCAGTTAACATATGACCGTATCGATACACCCCAGAATAGAAGACAGAGATAGAGAATCAAGTCAAGGAAATGCTCAAGGCTGGACTAATCACCCACAGTATCAGTCCCTTCTCGTCACCGGTGCTATTAGTCAAGAAGAAAGATCTGGCATGGCGATTTTGCGTGGATTTCAGACACTTGAACGCAATCACAGTCAAGAACACATATCCCTTGCCAATCATCGACGAGTTGCTCGACGAACTAGCAGGTTCCAAATGGTCCTCGAAGCTGGACCTTCGCGCTGGCTATCATCAGATCAGACTTCGGCCCGAAGATGAAGAAAAGACAGCTTTCAAAACTCACTAGGGGCACTTTCAGTTTCGGGTCCTTCCATATGGTGTGACAGGCGGGCCAGCAACATTTCAAGGAGGCATGAACACGGTATTGGGGCCATTGCTTCGTCACGGGGTCCTTTGTTTTAGGGATGATATCCTAGTCCACACAGCTACTTTCTCCGCTCATATCCAGTTGCTGCACTAGGTGTCGGTGTCAAAACCGGAAGATCTCGGGTAGGGGGTCTCAAGCTGCGTGTCTGAGGATCGATGGTAACAATGGACAATAGGGACACGATGTTTACCCAGGTTTGGGCCCTCTTAATGGAGGTAAAACCCTACGTCGTGCTTGATTGTATTCGATGAGTATAGGGGTTACAAGAGTTGATCTACCTCAAGATCGTAATGGCTAAACCCTAGCTGTCTAGCCTATGATTATTCTGATTGCCTCTACGGACTAAACCCTCCGGTTTATATACACACCGGAGGGGCCTAGGGTTGTACAGAGTCGGTTTACAGAAGAAGGAAATAATACATCCGGACACCAAACTTGCCGTCCACGCATATAGGAGTCCTACCCGGACACGGGGGATGGTCTTCTGCTTTATCTTCACGGCCCATTAGTCCGGCCCATATCGAATAGACCGGACACCCGAGGACCCCCTAATCCAGGACTCCCTCACCAGGTGCTCTCGTTGCTGCGATCCAACGACCTGCGAGCGAAGCTCTCCAAATGTACATTTGCTCAAAATACCATCTCCTATCTTGGGCATCAGATCAATGGTGAAGGTGTCTCAACGCTGCCAGATAAGGTTCAAGACATGGCGACATGGCCACAGGCAGCGTCCGTGAAGGAGTTACGCAGGTTCCTGGGATTGGCAGGATACTACCGTAAATTTGTGAGGAATTTTGGTGTCATCAGCCGACCCCTCACAGATCTACTTCGCAAGAACACCCTGTTTGTTTGGACACCAGTGACCGAAGAGGCATTCCAAGCACTCAAACAAGCCCTGATTCAAGCACCCGTGTTGGCGTTGCCAGATTTTTCGCGACAGTTTGTGGTGGAAACTGATGCTAGCGCTACAGGAGTGGGAGCGGTTTTGATGCAAGATACGCACCCTGTGGCATATTTGAGTAAGGCTCGCTCCCCGCGAAACCTTGGCCTCTCAGCGTATGAAAAGGAATGCTTGGCGCTACTGCTGGCCATATACCATTGGCGACCGTATCTTCAACATTCAGAGTTCCTGATCCGAACCGACCAGAAAATCCTACTCAACCTTACTGATCAGCGCCTGAACACCCCGATTCAACAACGGGCATTTACTAAACTGGTCGGACTCCAATTCCGCATTCAATACAAAGCAGGGCCACTAAATCGCGCAGCAGACGCGCTGTCACGACGGCGTCACGAGCAGACAACCGAGCTGCGGGCTGTTTCAGTTTGCCGACCAGTGTGGTTGGACGCCATCGTCGCAGGGTACCGACAGGACCCAGTCGCGCGGCAGCGACTCTCACAGCTCGCACTGGACCCAAACATAGAAGCGGGATTCACCTTGAAAGAGGGGATCATTCGAGATCGTGATCGAGTGTGGATTGCCGAGGACAAGGAAACACAACAGTCCATCATCAAATCGTTGCATGACAGTGCTGTAGGTGGACATTTGGGGTTTCATGCTACATACAATCGCATTCGCCGGCTCTTCTCTTGGAAAGGAATGAAGGAAATGATCAAGTCTTTTGTTCGCACATGCTCAGTCTGTCAACAAGCCAAAACAGAACGCAAATCACCGGCGGGACTGCTACAACCCCTGCCCATTCCGCGGAAACCATGGGCAGTAATCTCGCTGGACTTCATCGAAGGGTTGCCATCTTCAGGTGGCTTCGACGTGATATTGGTCGTCGTCGACAAATTCTCAAAGTACGCCCGTTTTCTGCCACTCAAGCATCCGTTCACGGCTCTCCAAGTTGCAACCCTGTTCATGCATAATATTTACAAATTGCACGGTCTGCCAATGGCCATCATCTCCGACCGCGATCGCATCTTCACAAGCAATGTGTGGCAGGAGCTCTTTAAGCTTTCCCAGACACAGTTGCGACTCAGCTCATCGTATCACCCCAACACGGACGGGCAGATGGAGCGGGTCAACCAGTGCGTGGAGACCTACCTCAGGTGCGCAGTGCACGCTTGTCCGAAGAATTGGTTTAAGTGGCTTTTCCTTGCGGAATATTGGTACAATACCTGCTTCCACTCTGCGCTTGGGCGTACACCATTTGAAGTGATTTACGGGCATTTACCCAGAGAGTTTGGTGTGGTTCAAGTGGAAGAATGCTCAGTGCCAGACTTGGCATCGTGGCTTAAGGAAAGGGAAGTGATGCATGAGCTACTCCAATAGCATCTGAAACAGGCTCAGGATAGAATGAAGAGGCAAGCAGATAAGCACCGGACAGACAAGCAGTTCGCTGTTGGGGATTCGGTATTCTTGCGCCTGCAACCTTACATTCAGACATCTCTAGCACAGCGACCGTACCAAAAGCTGGCCTTCCGATACTACGGACCGTATAAGATCATCGCAAGTGTGGGGGCCGTGGCATACAAACTGCAGTTGCTGACCGGCAGCAAAATACACGATGTAGTGCATGTGTCTCAGCTCAAGCAGGCAGTGGGTGTTGACGTGCCGATCGCAGGTTTGTTTCCCCCTGATAATGCAACTCTTCAGGCCTTACATGTTCCTTGCAGTGTGCTCGACGATCGATATGCTGAACCGCAAGGCGCCGCACGACGGGTGCGAGTGCTGTGGGATGGTCTACCTCCATCTCTGGCTACTTGGGAAGACCCTGTGGAGCTCCGACGTCGCTTTCCAACAGTGCCGGCTTGGGGTCAAGCCGGCAAACAAGGAGGGGCGAATGTCATGATGGGGCAGGCTGCCACGGCGAACATGAAGGACGAGGCGGTGGGGCCTGTGGTCAGTGAGGGCATCGACCAAGGTAAAGAAGGAGCGGACCAAGTCAAGGATGGACCTGGCAAGGTGGAGTGAGGTATCGTGTGTGTGTGTGTGTGTGTATTAAAGGCCAGACCGGCCCAGTTGTAAGGTATGCTGAAAGACATCGAACGAATTGAAGAGAAGCTGATCTTCCTCCTCGCTTATCCCCTTTCTCCCTGTCTCACCTGCTCCCTCCTCCTCCTCCTCTTTCGGATTCCATAGGATAGATCGGCCTGTAACACACGGTAAGGAAGGGAGGGGGCGAACGCACCGAGTGAGGAAGTCGATGGACAACGTGCATCCATCCATGGAGACGGCGGGACCAGGAGGACCTTATTCGTACCCGTTCTTTGATCATTTCGGGAAGCTCGGCGCCCAACGAGAAGGGCACCGATGGATCGAATCAAAATAGCCAAGCACGCACCTCACGGCCCTCAACTCATCCCAATCTCCAGCGGGCCCCGCCACGTAGGCGGACACGATCCCGCAGCACCACGCAGCCATGTACAGATGTAACTACTGTACTCGACGTAGCCAAAACGCTCAACCGTTAGGAGAGACGTCGCGATCGGCGCATGCATACGACGCGAACACCGCCCAAAAGGAAGACGGCGGGACCCATGCACGCGGCGGAGCCACCGCCGTAGCAGTTGCGGTGCCGGCGCCCGGGCCGGCCTGTCAGCGGGCGAGGGACGACGCGCGGCGTCGCTTGCGGTGCGGTGGGTGCGAGGCCGCTGTCGAGCCGGATCAGGGATCATGCAGCGCAAACGCGACTTGTTGGGTCGGCATCTTACTCTGGCTTTGGCTTCTTCCAACTTGTTCTTCAAACTTGGCTCTGGCTTTTCGATCGGCTGCCGGGAAAGCGTGCAAGACAACGAGGTATAGATGGTTTCCAGCCTAGTTTTTTAGGGAAGATGACAGCTAACTATGAACGGTATTCTCAAAAAAAAAAAAAAAAGCTAACTATGAACGGTTTGCGACTCACCGGCCAGATTTTGAATGATTTGTGGCTAGGGGTATTAAATAGCGAGAGGTGCATGACCTGTCCCTTGCTCTGTGAACAATGTGGCATACAGCACCTGTTTGACTTAAGTTATATGCATTGCTTGGCTCGATTACAAGCTAAGCACAAACCATTGGGCCTTTCAGAGCATCTGCAGGTGCCTCAAACCCGTTTTATATGTCCGGACGGACCGTCCGATCATGATTTTTTGACCCAGACAGCCCCTTCAAACTGCCCACAAACGCCCGGACTGACCGATACCCCTCGTATCTAGCCCAAATATGGGGCGGATATGGGGCGCCCGGACGCGCTCGGGCACGCCCGCTACGTCAGATCCGACAGCCCGACCTCACCCCAAATTGCACCAAATCCATCCCCAAGATCAGTCGGATCCATTTGCTATCTTCTCTCTTCTTCCTCCTCCGCGTTGTCCGTCTCGCGCTCTGGCGTCGCACCCGCTCCGCAGCTGTTCCCAGGCTCTACGCCGCCTGCTCTGGAAGAGCAGTCCTCTCTCCCGTCCTCGCCACGGGGGACGTCGTCACCGGCCCGGACGCCACCGTGGTACGTCCGCAACTCTCTAGCTTTGCCTTGCGCTTCATGTGTTCGACACATTGTCCGATCGGATTTTTTTTATTTAGTTAGGGAAAACGATGGATTCCGATGCTTCGTCGGACGAGGAGTATGGACCGACGGAGCTTGACCAAATGATTCAAGATGAGTTCTTCGATTCGTCGGATTCGGACAAAGAAGTGGACATGATTATGCTCATGAGCATGCAAGAGGAAATGGACTGGCAAGTGGAGCATATTCTCAACTGCAAGGGCTCAATCAAAGAGAGAAGAGTGATCAACTGAGATAGGGTGTCCGGAGCAAAGCTACTGCACATGGACTAATTTGCTCCCAAACCTACTTTCCCGAATGATCCATGGTTCCGTCGTCGTTTTCACATGCGGAAACCATTGTTTTTGCGCATTGTGGAGGAAGTGGAGGCACACGACGACTACTTCAAGCTCACAAGGGATTGTTGCGGCCAACTCTCTTTCTTGGCCAACCAGAAGTGCACAACTGCTGTGAGGATGCTGGCACTTGGTACTGCTGCAAATGCCGTTGGTGAGATGGCCAGGATGAAGGAGAGCACGTGCTTGAAGACTACTGTCAAGTTTGCCCGCGCCATGGTGGAGGTATTTGGACCTGAGTATCTCAAAGAACCAAATGCGCAGGGCACAGAGAAGTTGTTGGCTATTGGAGAGGCAAGGGGGTTTTCAGGAATGTTCGGATCAATTGATTGCATGCATTGGCAATGGAAGAACTGCCCCAAAGGTTTGCAGGGAATGTATCAAGGTCACACAAGAGAGGCCACCATCATACTAGAAGCGGTGGCATCACATGACTTATGATTTGGCATGCTTTCTTTGGAATGTGGGTTCTCACAACGACATCAACGATCTCTGGTGTTCAGGAGATTTTGCAATGGGGAATCACCGTCGTGCAACTACACCGTCAACGACCGAGAGTACAACATGGGATACTATCTTGCCGATGGTATCTACCCTCAGTGGGCGGCGTTTGTGAAGACCATATCTAAACTGCATGGCAATAAACAGGGCCACTTTGCAACAATGCAGGAAACGGCTAGGAAGGATGTGGAGGGGCATTTGGTGTGCTTCAGGCTCATTGGGGAATTGTGCGGAGCGCTGCAATGATGTGGGAATCAGAAACTTTGTGGTAGCCGATGACATGTTGTGTTATTCTGCATAATATGATTGTCGAGGATGAGGGTGATGGTGTAGGCCAAACCCATGATTTCGAAGCACCTAGAGAACAAGTTGAAATCCCAGAAGATCAAGATGCGGCTCAGCTTATGAACTTTCTGCAGATGCATCACAATATTCGAGATCAGCAGGTGCACACGCAGCTACTTAATGATCTTTGTGGAGCGCATGTGGACCCACAATGGCAGCCAAGGAGCCAATGCTTGAGTTTGACATTGAAAATAAATTTAATGTAAACACTATCTATCCTTCATACCAACATTTGCTATTTATGTACGGCATTGGCTTGTATGATCAACTTGCATGTATTTGCATGGATTTGAGAGTCCGGATTTAAGATATGTGGATGCCGGGACGGAAATATGAGGGCCCGTCCGGATGCGCCCGCGGACGTATAGAGGGTTGGATTTGCCAAGTCCGGCTGTAGATGCTCTTAGTCCTCCGAGGGGCGCCGTTCGGACGGATGGTGGCGCTTCTTGCTCGAGTCAGTCTTCCGAGTTTTGATCCTCCTCAAGTTTGTCTATCAGGCGGACTAAATGGAGTCTCGGCGTAGATTCCCGTGAGCTCCTTGGGGCAACGATGTTCGGATTTCTTTTCCTGCGTACACAACGACGAGATTGAGTGCTAGGTTCTTTGGATAGATTCAAGTGTTCAATGACAACGACTGCGGCTTCAGGACGATTCTTAGGGGCACACGCATGAAGACTTTTTGTTGTCATCGACAAGGTTAGGCCGACTCCGGGTATGCCAGCAGGGACAGCAATGCTTCGGCGTGTCGTTATGGCAGCGGCAGTGGTCATTCGCCGGTCTAGGAACCTTGATATAATTCTTGTTATGTTTGGGATGCTTTGTACTCCCTCCTTTTCGATTATAGGGCTTATCTCAAAATTTTAGTTTTCTCATTTTATAAGTCTCAATTTGGTTGTTCCTCATCATATGTTTAGATTTCAAGGTGAATTAAATCATTGCATGCAAGTAAATTGACCAATGTATGTAATTTATGAATGCATTGCAATTAATGCATTGGTAAATATATTTTTTTAAAACAAGCGCATTAATTGAGTGCTTTTACAAACCACAAAAATTATTTCGCCACTCATCATCTATTTTGGTTGGTGAGATTTTTGAATTGAGCCCCATAAACCGAAAAGGAGGTAGTATCTCAAGGACCTGATAGACTAGGTCTTGTTCTTATAAAGAAAAGTACATGCACATTGATTCACCTACATTTGTGTTCGTGATTAGAGAGCTCTAGACAGTGTTCATAACTACGAAAACAATGCCCCTTGTCCTTGCTGCCGGCAGTTGAGACAATTTTCAGTTTTCAGACAATAACATGCAACTTATTCATCAACGAATGAATAACTGAGCAATCCCCTGGTCTCTTATGATCGCTGGAAGCGGGACAATAATTCAACAAGAGACCGGCTCAAGCATGGGCAGGCCAACATAGAATCTAAATCTGAATCAAAATACACATGTACCACGACTATCAAATTTATGAGCACATACGGGCGGCAGTACCAGCTACCAGTAGCGTACTGCTCCTATGTGGGAGTTGATGGCGATGTGCGTCTGGATTCCACCTACATTTGTTTGTGATTAGGTGCGGCCGACAGTGCTGATAACTACGAAAACCATCGCGCGTGCTCCTTCCCGCAGCATGGAGCCGAGGCCGTTTTTCCAATAAACTAACACGCAACCGCAACTTATTCATCCACCACAAGTTATCTGTGGAGATCTTTGTTTCTTTTCTTTTCCTTAGAGAATGATTATCTGCGTGCTCCACTGTTGCTGACTCATTGTTCCGTTCTAGTGGAACTTGGAGCTGGAGGCTATATGTTTCCAGCTGTTTTTGGCCCCTCCGGGTTGTGTGATCGTCGCAGCACCCTGTATTTTACCGGGTTATTATTGTGCTGACTAGTGGACAATTCGAGCCCTCCCAAAAGTCCCATAATTCCTCTTACCTACTCGCCACTTTGTTTTGCCGTTATACGGCACTCACAAAGCTGAATATTCCTAGAATACATTTGTTTATACGACAAGATAGATATTGTTGTACTGTACTCTTTTTAAATTATTATATATAATACTCGTATTTCGCAGCTATCTGATTTTTTTTTTGAGGGGGACTCAGCTATCTGATGAAGGATGTTCCCCTTAAATTCCCAGCCTTCACGAGGACACAACCGTGCACGCACCATGCCTACCTCCTCTGCTCCCCGCCTCCTCTTCCTCTGCTTCTTCACTCTGCTCGCCCACTTCTACTCCGCCGTCGCCAGGCCGCACCACCTCCGCCTCTCGGCCGAGGACGTCGCCACGGTCGAGCCGGCGCTGCCGGCTCGCCACCTCGCCAAGGCCAAGACCACCTTCTTCGAGGTCAACCGGCCGCTCCACCCGCCGCGGGGGAGCTCGGGGCCCTGCTCCACGCTCCTCCTCTCACAATCCTTCGCGCTCACGCTCAACAAGCCGCCGGTCACCGCCGCCTACTCGCCGCCGTCCTGCCTGAGCGGCGCGGGGGACGTCTCCCTCGCCGTCCTCGAGTGGCGCGCCGACTGCCACGGCGTGCAGTACGACCGCATCTTTGGCGTCTGGCTCGGCGGGGTGGAGCTCCTCCGCGGCAGCACCGCCGAGCCGCGCCCGGGCGGCGTCACGTGGTCCGTCCACAAGGACGTCACCAAGTACGCGTCCCTCCTCGCGGCCGGCAACTCCACGCTCGCGGTCTACCTCGGCAACCTCATCGACGACACCTACAACGGCGTGTACTACGCGAACCTCACGCTTCACCTCTACTTCCGGCGCAAGGCCCAGCTGACGTCGGCAGACTCTTCGCCCGCCGACCTGATCGTTCCCGTCTCGAGAAGCCTGCCTCTCGACGATGGGCTCTGGTTCGTGGTCCAGAACAAGACCGCCGTCGAGTCCACGCGCGTCGCCGTGCCGGCCAACGCTTACCGCGCGGTGCTCGAGGTCTACGTCTCGTCCCACTACTCCGACGAGTTCTGGTACATGAACACGCCGGACCAGAACGGGCCGTTCCGCGAGGTCACTGTCTTGCTCGACGGCGACGTCGTGGGTGCCGTGTGGCCGTTCCCGGTGATCTACACCGGCGGCATCAACCCCCTCATCTGGCGCCCAATCACCAGCATTGGCTCGTTCAATCTGCCCACTTACGACATCGAGCTCACGCCGTTCTTGGGGAAGCTGCTGGACAGCAAGGAGCACGAGGTCGGGTTCGCGGTGACCAACGCGCAGAACTCGTGGTACGTGAACGGCAACCTCCACCTCTGGCTCGACCCCAAGGGCTCCACGACCACCGGCGGCCTCATCTCCTACGACGCGCCCAAGCTGTCGGGGAGCATCACCTCGCACTCCGTGGACGGCATCGACGGGGAGTACCGCGCGACGGCGAGCCGCAACATCTCGGCCACGGGATGGGTAAGCTCGTCGCGCGGCAACATCACCACCACGTTCGCCCAGCGGTTCAGCTTCGCGAACTCGAACGTGGTGAGCAACAAGGGCAGTTCGCAGGTGATCAACCAGACCACCGACGCACACGCCGACGTCGGCGGCGGGGCGTACGCGCAGCAGGTGCACCAGAGCTTCCCACTCTACATCTTCCAGGGCGGCAACGGCAGCGGCACCTCCTCCCAGCGGCTGAAGCGGCGCGTGGAGATCGGGTTCGTGGAGTCGCGCGCGGGCGCCGGCGGGGCGGGGACGAGCACGCTGCGCAACGAGCAGGTGGCGGAGGCGGAGGTGGTGCTCCGGGACGACCAGGTGGCCGGCGCGTCGTGGCGGATGCACCAGGTGTACAACTACGGCGCCAGCAACGGCGGCTGCTACTTGAGGAACGTGACCAGCGTCGGCTACGACGTGCTTTTCGACCATAATGTGGCGTCGTGCGCCGGGACGCGCCGACGTTGACGCCTGTCGGCCGGCGCACGCGAGTAGATGGCCGGGATAACGGCGGGGAAGGGACCTGGTGTAAACTGTAATGGGAACAGAAGTGGGCCCTAATAGTTTCGTACTACTATAGTCTTTGCGTTACGATGGGTCGTCTCGTGTCCTTAGCTCTGAATAAGAAAGGAGTGATGTGATGTATATGTAACCAAAATACAAAGAGGAACATGGTTATGCGCATTTAGGCCAAAACTCCTACGCGGCGTACAATTTGGTTCGCGTGTCTGTTCGGATCAAAACGAATAGAAACATACGCCAACATATACTTAAATCGTGTTTCTTTGGTGTTCGTCCAAACACATTTTCAGCTCAAATTTGTGTCAGATTTGCATCCACGAGTTCGCTAGGTGTTCGCCTTGGGACCGTGCTTTGACCATCCAATGTGTTCGGATATGGGTTCGAAACGATGAACGTTCGAACGTGGAACGTGTTAACGTGGGAAGGCTTGACAAAAAGAAAAAAGCGGAGCGGGGAACCACTTTTTTTTATAGAAATTTTTGGATTTTGAAAACAACCATAGCTTTTTTAGATATAATACGTATATATAGGAGAGAAGATTGCATCCGGAATCGTGTCTATTTTATACTGTTTTTGACGGGAATCTGAAATTGTGTCTATTTTAGGGTGTGCAGTACTTATAGCACGTCTAGATGTGCTTTAACAAAACTGTATTTTATATTTTGATGGGAATCCGAAATTGTATCTGAACGGATCTGATTCTGTTCAAACTTGGTATCCAAACAATCCGTCTATAATCCGTCTATAAATAAAGGAGATAACCTGACGTGCTGTTACACCATAGAACAGAATAGGCTGCGGGGATGTGTGGAAGCAAACAATAAATCCACAACCACGCATAGAGGCTTGCAGGGGGATTCGGGGAAGCAAAACTCTGGAAGGAGAGAGGGGAGATCCATCGAGGCAGCATGGGAAAAGAGCCAGCTCGAACGCGGGGAAAAAGGCCGCCGGCGCCGGCGCCTATGACAGAAAAGAGCGGCACGATGAGACGGAGGCGCAGAAGGTAGAGCGGCTACAGGCAACTCTGGCGTTTGTGAAGGCGGCGCACGCGGACGCCATGCTCTACCTTGCCATGGAGGAGGAGGATGTGGAGGAGGAGTACCGGAGGGCGGGCAAGCTCCACACCTACGACGAGGCCAAGGAGTGGAAGAAGCGTCTCGCCAGGGTCGCCAAACTCTACCCGCCTCCCAAGCACATAATGGAAAAGATCAATGAATATACCAAGTACCTCGAGGAAGACGAGGACGACTTCAGAATAGGCCTTTGTTCATTCATCGAGGTGAAATCAGATTTTGAGAAATCTTGTTAGTGAACGACGCTCCGCGCGGAGTGGTGTTCGTCCTTCTTTTGGCATCGTGGTTCGTATTTGTCGTGCGGTTGTTTTTTAACGCGTGATTGTATGTGTGGTACACTCCCGTCGTATTTGCGCTGTTTATTACTCCCTCCATCCCATAAGGTTTTTGACATTAGTGTAGTGTCAAAAAACGTTTTACATTATGGAACGGGGGAGTAGGTTCATATTTGTCGGGTCTTTATGTCGATTGGTTTCCTCTTTAATATTGTTATATGTTATTCTTGTTAATGGATACAATATACAAGTATTAGAGAAGATTCTTTCATGTATTTACGATTTTTATCTCCTAATAAGATGTGCTTCTATCGATTTTGCCAATCTCTATTTACTAGTAAGCTTGCACATGCGATGCACCTCCCAGTTAATGCAAATATATACACTAAATAAGTCATTCTTTCTATATTCTGAAGTTATATGTACACATATTGTCTCCAGAATTTTTTAAATATCTTCTTTATTTGTGTAAAACAAATAGCAATAAAAATATTCTAATCCATTACAAAGATAAATCTCACATAATGAAACGGGTTTACATGGCGTATAAGATGAATTTCGAATTGAACCAGAAGCACGACAATTGTTTTATCAGTGAAAGGAAAATCTAATTATTGCTCTCATCCTGAGAATAAACACTCTCCACCTCTTATGAGGTTACATTAAAAAGTGGCACCGGCATACTGAACGACCATATATCATGCTTCATAAGAAAGAATTTTACAAACTTACTCATGACTCATGACATGGGCCGAAACTTCTAATAATCCAAAACAAAAACAAGACAATCATTTATTTGTCTACAGATAACAAGGCTGGTGACATTTCCATCATGCCCGGCAACCAACATGTATCTCTCTGCATCTGCTGTATCCATCCTTCTTCAAGGACTTCCGGTCAACAAATAATGTATTCTCTGCATCAAACGTGGTTGTTGCCTAATTAGGAATCTGTTCCTTGTGCTCTCCAATTGTTCTTAGCCTTCTTGGCATATTGCCGTTGTTTCAGTAGCCCACCTAGAACCATCTTCTACAAGGAGGGGACAATGCCATTACATTAGAGAAAATCAGAAATTTTGTAATGCATCAACTTCATTGCGATATAAACACCAATTTTTAGGCACATCCGAAAACAAACACACACCCGATGTTGAAGAAACATACTGTGCCTAACTTGAGAAATCACAACAACTGAACCATTAAAAAAAATCATTTAAGATAGGATGGCATGAGCAGTGCCACCGTAAGTCCGTAACCGCTATTATCTTTCTCTAATGAATTAAGGAAAGCTAACAAGTTCATATACTACATTATCCTGCAAAATAGTAAGATTTAGCATGGCATTTTGTGGTACAGAAGTAACAGTACAGAGCAGAGTTGTTGATAGGTATCTTCATGGCGTAACTCATAAGCAACACTCTAAATAGTGCTTGAGCTGTTGCAGATGTTTTAAAACTGACTATTGATGATAATCAACTATAAGTGCTACCGAAACAATGTGTGATACACGCTCAATGTCCCATGTAATGGCAGAGAGATCGGAATTAAATAGAAAGCATATATTAAGAGCTGAGCTAAGGCCTAGAGCATCAAGGGAATAATTGAAAAGGAACGAGAATGTACTTAAAAAAGAAATCACCAGTTGACGGTAGCTGACAGACCCGAAATTGCAATTTGATCAAAATCTCATGAAACATGAGGGTTAACATTGCACAGTGTATAGCTGGTGGGTAACAGTTCCAGGTCTAGCAGGCTTATAATATTATAAATGACACAAAATTTGTTCGACATAACTCTTAGCATGAGCTCATTGGCAACTCCCCTTAAGCTAGTGTGACGCCCCGGCTTAATCGTGCACTAATCATACACGCAAATGCACACGATCAAGCCTAAGGACTCAATTAAAGATATCACAACACAACACTAAAACATAAATAAAGTCATACAAGCTTTATATTACAAGCCAGGAGCCTCGAGGGCTCGAATACATAAGCTCGCATACAAGCGTCAGCGGAAGCATCAGATATCTGAGTACATATATGAAACTGAAACAGATAAGCCTTTAGAAAGGCGGGGCAAAACAAAAGCTATGATCGAAAAGGCGCAGGCCTCCTGCCTGGGACCCTCCGAACCTACTTCTTGTCGTCGGCAAGCTCGTAGTAGTAACCACCCTCGGGGTGGTAGTAGTAGTCGTCGGCGGGGGCAGCTGGCTCAGGGACTCCGTCATCTGGTTGCATCAAACGGATATGGGGAAAAAGAGGAAGCAAAACAACCGTGAGTACTCATCTGAAGTACTCAGCAAGCAAGGATCTATACTAGATATGCAACATTATCAAAGAAAAACTGTATATGTGGACTGGGCTGCAGAAATGCCAGAATAGAGGGAAGGCCTAGTCCTATCGAAGACTAGCATCTTCAGCGGTCTTGCAACATTAGAAGAGTGTAGACCAGCACAATATAAAGCAGTAGTAGTGTTATCAACCTCGCCCAGAGATCCTTCCTTGACTCCCTGCGAAAAAGCGATCCCAGAGCCCTAATATCCAAGTATCAACCTCGGCCAGAGATCCTTTCTCGACTCCCTGCGAGAAAGCAATCCCAGAGCCCTAATATCCATTTCTCATCACAAGGATCCCGTTCTAATTGTATCGATCGCGATACAACTCCGAGCGTCCGTTACCGAGGATCCGGCTATGCATAGATTAGTTCTTCTCTGCAGGGGTGCACCAACTTACCCACCACGCTCGCTTAACTCTGGCCGGACACACTTTTCTGGGTCATGCCCGGCCTCGGCCAAACGACACACCATAGTCCTACCTAGGCTCAGCAGAGAGGTCCCTGTCGGTCTATATCCTAAGCGTTCAGGGGTTTTGGGCCATCGCCCTGTGCACTCCGGGTCGTTGCGCACACGGTGAAGCCAGGCACCACCTCTGCCTGGATGGCGCCGGTCCGTCCGTGCCGCTATGCTGAACTGGACGTCTGACAAAGCTTTCGGAAGAAACGTACGACGCAGAGTGCCCATACTTATTCCCGCGTGATGGTTAGTGCTATCGGGCCAGAGGCCCACTCAGATCAAATATCCAAATCGTTAGTGTTTTGGTAGTGCGGTAACGAGTAGAGACTCACGATCGATGTGACCCCATCGCCCCGTCTCGAGGACTTGCGGCAAGGGCTAAGAATGCCCGGCCACGCCTCGTATTTATCTCTCGGGTACCCTCCAGGTCAACCCGACTCCACATCACTCGCGGGTACCCCTCAGGGTCGACCCGATGTCATCATGGTTCTGTGTTTAGTCAAAGTAACCATGTTTCCAAACGCCAGAGGGAAACCTGAGGAATCACCCTCGATAGATTCCACCTGAAGTAGTCGTCAAGGTGAACCTAGGAGGAATCACCCTCGAGGTTCACACTTGAAGTGCTGCACGACAGAGTCGTATCGGGAGTGGTGTAGGAGGAATCACCCTCGATGACCACGACCAATTAACTATGCTACAAGGTTAACATCAGAAGTGCTGACGAGGTATCACCCTCGGCACTCGATAGTAACCCAGTAGTGTCGTACAACTAGGGGGGGGGGGTGATGTGTGGTGCCGGGGGCCTGGTTGTCGATCGCGTTGATCGAGACATCTGATAATCCAGCGGGACAACTTGGGACAAAGTGGGGGTCTCTGGTGGGTCTCTAACCAACCTATACTAAGCAGTTTAGGATAAGCAGGTAAGGTATCAATAGCAGGTTACAATAAACGGGCTATGCATCAGAATAGGATAACTCAAAGCAGTAGCAAATTTTAATGCAAGCAGGAGGGAGAAAGAATAGGCGATATATGCATGTTCAAAGGGGGGGTGCTTGCCTGGTTGCTCGGCGGCAAAGGCAGGGTCGTCAGCTGTGTAGTCGAACTCTAGGGCATCGTCAGCAGTCTCGGGGGTCTACCAGGAAGAAAGGGGGAGAAGAAACAAATAAATACACGGCAACAAAAGCAATCACAAAACAAGACATGACTACGAGCTAAGCTGGAGTGATCTATCGCGAAGTTAAGTGCTACAGACGGAGCGGGAAATTACCAGGAAAGTTTTCCCGGTTCCGGACGTCTGTCAGACAGATGATCCGGAGGGGACGGTTCCATGTTCAGGTAGTTAGGTGCACCTGACAGGCATGTGGTTAGCGTATCTGGTTCGTCTCGTTTTTCTGATCAACTTTGATGTATAAAGTTTTTCCATCCGAGTTACGGATGAATTTCTACGAATTTCCGAAGATTTAAACAGTTATTTGGAATTCCTGAAAATTGGCCAAGTCTGAGGATTGCTCAGTTTTTGAACATTACTTAGCTGTTTTCCAAAGGCTATAACTATTTATCTGCCCATCCTATGGATTAGTGCCTTATATCAATATTGATCACTTTCCTGTGATCTATAAGATTCTATCAATTGCATCATTGTTAGAGTTCATTTGTTTAATCAAAACTTCGCTTGAAAAGTGCCACTTGATGTTAATTCCAGAAACTGTTAAAATATACGAACATAGGATTTTGTGATTTTTATAGGATTTAATCCGTGCAACAAATGGATTTGGTCCAGTGGAGTAAAATGGAGTTTGTCAAGTGTACTATCTACGCATATTATTTTTACTCACATTAGAAGTCGTTTTGTTGTTGTTTTGCTGCAGTACAGAGGGGTAGTCAGTGTAATCGTAGCGAAGCTAGCTACTGCTACAGTAACTGAATGTTACTGTAGCAGATGAGCGGCAGCAAAGTAGCAGCAGCCAGCGGAGCAGTGGCAGCCGGAGGCGAGCGCGGGCAGCAGCAGGCAGCCATAGCAGGGGAGAGCGGGCGTGGCCGGCGCCACACACACACACACACATGCTCGGCCCTGGCCACAACCATAGCCGAGGCCAGCGCCGGAGCAGCGACGGCGGCGAGTTGCAGCAGCGTCGGACAGGAGCGGCGACAGTCAGGCACAGCAGCAAGTAGCAGCTAACGATAGCAGGAGTAGGGCAGCGAGCAGCGGCGGCGGCAGGCACGTACGCGGGAGCTCGGACGAGCTCGGGGACGATGGCACGGCTACAGATCGAAGGGGGAAACAGGGGGAATCCACAGTGGAGATCACCGCGAGCCGGTAGTGGTGCAATGCGTGCTTGGGGAGGGCTCGACGGCGATGAATCAGGGCGGCGAAGTTCGGCGACCGAGGAGGAAGATGACGTCGAGGAGCTCGCTGCGGTGGCGATGGGATCAAGCAAGTAGCACCAGACGAAGCAGCGGTCCATGGCGGAGCGATCTCAGGCAGCGGCGGGGCGCGGGGTGGTCGGTAACGACGGCTATGGCGGTGAGGCGGCGGCCATGTGCTCGGGTGCGAGCTCGATCTACTCGGGGGAGAACAAGGGAGGGAATGGGGCTGCTAGGGTTCGGCTGGGGGTCGCGGGGAACCTTATCTACCCTGCCAGAGCCTCTGTAGCGGTACGCGTCGATGATCCAGCCGACGAGATCGAGCTCGGTGCCCGTGGCGTCGACACGGAGGAGGGGGACGATGGCTGGCGCTATGGGCTGGGCTCTAGCCACTGTAGCCAGTGGGCCGAAGGGAGCACAGGAGGTTTTCTTCCTTTTCTTTTCTGGAAATAAAAGAAAGCTCATGTTGAACTTAATTGAGCTAGCAAATGATTTCTGCTAAGAGTGAGACTTTGCACAAAATTACTCGACAATAAACTGGGATGGCACAAAAAGTTTGGGGGCAATTTGAATGGTGCAAGCATTTTTGGAAAATGAAAAGAGCCAAAATAATGCTGTTGAACCACTGGAATAATTTCCAGGGGCAATTTGGGAATTCCAAAATGTTGGTTTCAACATGAAAATTATCTAGGGATTATTTGCCAAAATGTGAACTATTTAGATTGCATGACAGAGGTAGTAAATTTTTGCCTTACAATTTAAATTGGAAATTGACTTTGATTTTAGACAAGTGGAAGATTAGCATGATGATCATGATGACATGACCATCATTAGGGGGGGAATCACTGTAGTGTGATCCTGGGGATGTTACAAATCTCCTCCACTACAAGAAATCTCGTCCCGAGATTTAAGTGGGGAAGTAAAGGGTAACTTCGGGAGATCTGACCCTTGTAGGGTCGATTATCTGGTGGATAATTCAGTGAATGTGGCAGAAGTATCTCTCGAGTTGAAACTTAAGAAAACATCGAGAGCAAAGTATGAAGGTACGATAAAAAGTTTCAAGCGAATGGACAAACGACAGATACCTGAACAGAGTGTGAGAAGGGGGTTCAGAGCATCGGGAATAGATCATCTCTCAGAAGGTGGCTCGTGACAACACACAAAGCCAAGAGCATATGATACTTCGGAATCAAGGATGTACATGAGAGTCAGGTTCCGATCCTGTGGAACTGTGGGGGGGGGGGGTGTCAATCAAGAGTAGGGAGAATGGTGACATCTTACCGGTCACGACATCAAGGTATGTCAGAGGATAGTCTGTCAGTTATGTCGGTAACAACGTCAGTACCAAGGGCGAGGGACGAAGAGAACCATTTTCCTGCTCGTTAACACGAGGCGGACCAAAAGGCAAAGTTCTCGTCCATCGGGGGTTACCGGAATGTCATCAACAATAGTAACAGGGTCTCACTGACAAGGTTGTACATCGGGGTATTTTATAAGCAGGGAATTATTTCTTCTTATATCATATAGATCACAAGAAAAGTTAAACAAACCAATGGAAATGAAAATGTGTTTGCACACAGGAGTTGAGAGTATATCCTTCCCTAGGAAAAGCGGAGCATGATATACATGGTAGGTCAGCAAGTTCATGAGCATAAAAATAAAGGGGTGAGGGAAGAATCATGGTATTACCCATACAACGGTGTTTGGATAATAGATCAAGAAGCATTTGGCAATGTGCCTCCAATGTTCTTGTTGATATTCGGAATACCACAGTCTTGCTTCGAGGTAGCATTGGTATGGTGTTTCAAGTAAAAGGTTGGATCTGAAGAGCACAAGAGTTACAAAGGAACAATTACAAGAATAGCAGGGAACTCAATGTCAGAGCAAAACATGACCAAGTCTATGTTGGTAGGAAGTCAAGGATGGTGTCGATGACAACACAAATCATCGAGGGGCAAGGATGGCATTCCTCATCATGAATTCAATTGATATCCTGGAAGAGCTCAAAATGTCGATGATGATCACGACACATTCGTCAAGAGATTTTATGAAGATGTAATCGATGGGCGATGACATCAAGTCAAAAGAATGATGAAGCGAAAGGTTATTGGAACCACGAGTACGGCACAAACTTGAAATCAAGCTTGTTGTTCAAGGTGAAATGATAAGATGAGGAAGATCGATGTAAGCTTAGCTCGTCGTCGGGAGTTGCTCCGGGCATAAGGACCAGGTAGCACAGTTTAAAATTAGCACGATATTTAGCCGATCAGGCCAGGGATGACATGATGGAGTATCATTCCAATAAGAATTCACAATAGGTAGTGCAATGATAGGATGACATGGGGCAATACTTGAAGGTAGATCAAAATGGAGGTTGGACAGGTGAAATGATCTGCAGAGGACAAGTATTTTAACTTGTCCGGGAAATGGAATCAAGGAGAGAATATGGTCGGAACCACGATTGCAAAATATCAATTCTCAGTTACAAGATAAGTTTGTACCAAGGAAATAATTATTTGTACGAGCAGCTTCCATGATAAGTTCTACATCGGGTCCATGAGCATGAACACAAAGGTTCAAGGTCGACTCCCACTTCTTCAATGCATAACCTTTCATTCACTTCTCGCTTTCAATGAAGTTGTAATGTTGAAAATTTATCTGGCGTAACACCAGTAGTGAGTGACCCGTAGAAGTTTCTGGGTTCTCGCAGATGGCAGAAGCATAGATACAACCCATCGGGACATTTTACGAATCTATACAACCATCAACCAAAGCAAGGGATACGAGTTCGAAAGCAAAGTGTCAAAGTCAAAGCAGATGATACAATTTACCGAAGGTATTTGTATCAGGGAAGAACTCTCAAGGTTATTGAATACGATGGACATTGTCAGATATAATCCAACATTGATTTGGCGGTCCACAAGGGATCTGATGTGAGTAACGGTACTCAATCAGAAGAAGAAGGGATGTAAAGGAATCGGTTTATGGAAACATCTGAATAAGCCGAAGCTTGAGTACGAAGGGTTTACGATTCCAAAATCGGGGGATCAGAGGCAGAGGCTCTGATAAAAAGATGAGTATGTTGAATAGAATTAGATGGCCAATCAATCAAGGATTGATTTACTGAGAACCAGTTCATGTCCAGAATGACGTCAGAGCTGGAAGGATGAATTAGTAGGAAACAACTGATGATTGCGAGTATTCGTAGCAGATTGAATCAAGGGGCTCAAAATGGTAATGACAAGAGATGTCAACGGAGATTACTAGACATAGGGAATTAACCATAAGGACAGCAGGCAAGAATTTCAAGAGCAATCGGCTGCAGAGGATTTTCGGGAGATCAGATAGCAATTCAATGTGTTCTGGAAAGCACTTGAATATTTGGGGATGAACGGACCTCGTGTAAGTAAGAGGATTTATTCGTAGGTGTGTTCAGGCGGAAAGGAACTGCAAGGCAGTAGGTTCAGGGAATTTTCAAAATGTCAGATAGTATTTCGATATGTCGGATTAAACCCGGGAGTAACTGAAATGAATATATGAACGACGAGTGTAATTAGTTATCCAGCGAAGGCACAGGGTCTCAGGAAACATCGAGAAGTATCTTCAGAGTCTTCTGATGTAGCAGACGATCATCTGTAGTGAATGGCTGTCCGGGATGAAGTGGTTACGAGAACCTAATGTCAAGGTTAGTAAAATCTTTGACTCGAATAGAAGAGAGATCAGAGTCCCAGAGTATAGACGAGAATAAAAGATCCTAATACCACCCAATTGGCGACGTGGGCCCGTAAGCCACACAGCCAAGTTAGTAAAACAGTTTTGGACCACTAGACTCAACTTCGGCCAAGAAGTTTGGGAAGGGGGTTCCTACAGGCAGTCGGCTCTGATACCAACCTGTGATGCCCCGGCTTAATCGTGCACTAATCATACACGCAAATGCACACGATCAAGCCTGAGGACTCACTTGAAGATATCACAACACAACTCTAAAATATAAATAAAGTCATACAAGCTTTATATTACAAGCTAGGGGCCTCGAGGGCTCGAATACATAAGCTCGCATACAAGCGTCAGCGGAAGCATCAGATATCTGAGTACAGATATGAAACAGAAACAGATAAGCCTTTAGAAAGGCGGGGCAAAACAAAAGCTATGATCGAAAAGGCGCAGGCCTCCTACCTGGGACCCTCCGAACCTACTCCTGGTCGTCGGCAAGCTCGTAGTAGTAACCACCCTCGGGGTGGTAGTAGTAGTCGTCGGCGGGGGCAGCTGGCTCAGGGACTCCGTCATCTAGTTGCATCAAACAGATATGGGGAAAAAGAGGAAGCAAACCAACCGTGAGTACTCATCCGAAGTACTCATCAAGCAAGGATCTACACTACATATGCAACATTATCAAAGAAAAGCTGTATATGTTGACTGGGCTGCAGAAATGCCAGAATAGAGGGAAGGCCTAGTCCTATCGAAGACTAGCATCTTCAGCGGTCTTGCAACATTAGAAGAGTGTAGATCAGCACAATATAAAGTAGTAGTAGTGTTATCAACCTCGCCCAGAGATCCTTCCTCGACTCCCTGCGAGAAAGCGATCCCAGAGCTCTAGTATCCAAGTATCAACCTCGGCCAGAGATCCTTTCTCGACTCCCTGTGATAAAGCAATCCCAGAGCCCTAATATCCATTTCTCATCACAAGTATCCAGTTCTAGTTGTATCGATCGCGATACAACTCTGAGCGTCCATTACCGAGGATCCGGCTATGCATAGATTAGTTCTTCCCTGCAGGGGTGCACCAACTTACCCACCACGCTCGCTTAACTCCGGCCGGACACACTTTTCTGGGTCATGCACGGCCTCGGCCAAACGACACACCGTAGTCCTAGCTAGGCTCAGTAGAGAGGACCCCGTCGGTCTATATCCAAAGTGCTCAGGGTTCTTGGGCCATCGCCCTGTGCACTCCGGGTCGTTGCGCACACGGTGAAGCCAGGCACCACCTCTGCCTGGATGGCGCCGGTCCGTCCATGCCGCTATGCTGAACTGGACGTCTGACAAAGCTTTCGGAAGAAACGTACGACGCAGAGTGCCCATACTTATTCCTGCGTGATGGTTAGTGCTATCGGGCCAGAGGCCCACTCAGATCAAATATCCAAATCGTTAGTGTTTTGGTAGTGCGGTAACGAGCAGAGACTCACGATCGATGTGACCCCATCGCCCCGTCTCGAGGACTTGCGGCAAGGGCTAAGAATGCCCGGCCACGCCTCGTATTTATCTCTCGGGTACCCTCCAGGTCAACCCGACTCCACATCACTCGCAGGTACCCCTCAGGGTCGACCCGATGTCATCATGGTTCTGTATTTAGTCAAAGTAACCGTGTTTCCAAACGCGAGAGGGAAACCTGAGGAATCACCCTTGATAGATTCCACCTGAAGTAGTCGTCAAGGTGAACCTAGGAGGAATCACCCTTGAGGTTCACACTTGAAGTGCTGCACGACAGAGTCGTATCGGGAGTGGTGTAGGAGGAATCACCCTCGATGACCACGACCAATTAACTATGCTACAAGGTTAACATCAGAAGTGCTAACGAGGTATCACCCTCGGCACTCGATAGTAACCCAGTAGTGTCGTACAACTAAGGGGGGGGGGTGATGTGCGGTGCCGGGGGCCTGGTTGTCGATCGCGTTGATCGAGACATCTGATAATCCAGCGGGGCAACTTGGGACAAAGTGAGGGTCTCTGGTGGGTCTCTAACCAGCCTATACTAAGCAGTTTAGGATAAGCAGGTAAGGTATCAATAGCAGGTCACAATAAACGGGCTATGCATCAAAATAGGATAACTCAAAGCAGTAGCAAATTTAATTGCAAGCAGGAGGGAGAAAGAATAGGCGATATAGGCATGTTCAAAGGGGGGGGTGCTTGCCTGGTTGCTCGGCGGCAAAGGCAGGGTCGTCAGCTGTGTAGTCGAACTCCAGGGCATCGTCAGCGATCTTGGGGGTCTACCGGGAAGAAAGGGGGAGAAGAAACAAATAAATACACAGCAACAAAAGCAATCACAAAACAAGACATGACTACGAGCTAAGCTGGAGTGATCTATCGCGAAGTTAAGTGCTACAGACGGAGCGGGAAATTACCGGGAAAGTTTTCCCGTTTCCGGATGTTTGTCAGACACATGATCCGGAGGGGACGGTTCCATGTTCAGGTAGTTAGGCGCACCTGACAGACATGTGGTTAGCGTATCCGGGTTCGTCTCGTTTTTCTGATCAACTTTGATGTATAAAGTTTTTTCATCTGAGTTACGGATGAATTTCTACGAATTTCCGAAGATTTAAACAGTTATTTGGAATTCCTGAAAATAGGCTGTCTGAGGATTGCTCAGTTTTTGAACATTACTTAGCTGTTTTCCAAAGGCTATAACTATTTATCTGCCCATCCTATGGATTAGTTCCTTATATCAATATTGATCACTTTACTGTGATCTACAAGATGGTATCAATTGCATCATTGTTAGAGTTCATTTGGTTAATCAAAACTTTGCTTGAAAAGTGCCACTTGATGTTAATTCTAGAAACTGTTAAAATATACGAACATATGATTTTATGATTTTTATAGGATTTAATCCATGAAACAAATGGATTTGCTCCAGTGGAGTAAAATGGGGTTTGTCAAGTGTACTTTCTACGCATATTATTTTTACTCACATTAGAAGTCGTTTTGTTGTTGTTTTGCTCCAGTACAGAGGGGTAGTCAGTGTAATCGTAGCGAAGCTAGCTACTGCTACAGTAACTGAATGTTACTGTAGCAGATGAGCGGCAGCAAAGTAGCAGCAGCGGCGCAGTAGCAGAGAGTAGGAGCTAGCGAAGCAGCGGAGCAGTGGCAGCCGGAGGCGAGCGCGGGAAGCAGCAGGCAGCCGTAGCAAGGGAAAAGGGCGTGGCCGGCGCCACACACACACACACGCTCGGCCCTGGCCCCAGCCATAGCCGAGGCCAGCGCCGGAGCAGGGACGGCGGCGAGTTGCAGCAGCGTCAGACAGGAGCGGCGGCAGTCAGGCACAGCAGCAAGTAGCAGCTAACGATAGCAGGAGTAGCGCAGCGAGCAGTGGCGGCGGCAGGCACGTACGGGTACGCGTACGCGGGAGCTCGGACGAGCTCGGGGACGATGACACAGCTACATATCGAAGGGGGAAACATGGGGACTCCACAGAGGAGCTCACCGCGAGCCGGTAGTGGTGCAATGCGTGCTTGGGGAGGGCTCGACGGCGACGAATCGGGGCGGCGAAGTTCGGCGACCGAGGAGGAAGACGACATCAAGGAGCTCGCTGCGGTGGCGATGGGCTCAAGCAAGCGGCACCAGACGAAGCAGCGGTCCATGGCGGAGCTATCTCAGGCAGCGGCGGGGCGCGGGGTGGTCGGTAACGACGGCTATGGCGGTGAGGCGGCGGCCATGTGCTCGGGCGCGAGCTCGATCTACTCGGGGGAGAACGAGGGAGGGAATGGGGCTGCTAGGGTTCGGCTGGGGGTCACGAGGAACCTTATCTACCCTGCCAGAGCCCTTGTAGCGGCATGCGTCGATGATCCAGCCGACGAGATCGAGCTCGGTGCTCGTGGCGTCGACACGGAGGAGGGGGATGATGGCTGGCGCTATGGGCTGGGCTCTAGCCACTATAGCCAGTGGGCCGAAGGGAGCACAGGAGGTTTTCTTCCTTTTCTTTTCTAGAAATAAAAGAAAGCTCATGTTGAACTTAATTGAGCTAGCAAATGATTTCTGCTAAGAGTGAGACTTTGCACAAAATTACTCGACAATAAACTGGGATGGCACAAAAAGTTTGGGGGCAATTTGAATGGTGCAAGCATTTTTGGAAAATGAAAAGAACCAAAATAATGCTGTTGAACCACTGGAATAATTTTCAGGGGCAATTTGGGAATTCCAAAATGTTGGTTTCAACATGAAAATTATCTAGGGATTATTTGCCAAAATGTGAACTATTTAGATTGCATGGCAGAGGAAGTAAATTTTTGCCTTACACTTTAAATTGGAAATTGACTTTGATTTTAGACAAGTGGCAGATTAGCATGATGATCATGTTGACATTACCATCATTAGGGGGGGTGGGCCGGGGGGGTAGAAATCACTGTAGTGTGATGCTGGGGATGTTACAGCTAGGACATAATTTCGCAAAAAAAAAGGTCCCCTTAAGCTAGGACAAAATAATGGGCGAAATTAAAATGAAAGATTGGAAGCAGTATTCAACGCCTTCAACATGTTGAGGCCCTACACATCCTACAAAAATGGGAGATGCAAAACCAAAAAAATATTGCTATTTTTCAGAAAATATTGAGTTAAATGCACTGGAGGTCCTAAAAGTTTCATCGGGGTGTCACTTTACTCCTAATTCTTCCAAAATGCACCTTTAGGTCCTAATTCTTTAGTAAGTGGTTCACCCGAGGACGCAATAGCGGATGCTATCTCCGCTATTTGAAACTATGCATGCAAGAAAGTCAGCGAACGATCGTCCAAGAAAGGACCTTAGGTGAACCACTTACTATAGAATTAGGATCTAAATGTGCATTTAAAAAAAAATAGGACTAAAGTGACACTGCACAGAAACTTTTACGAATTCAAGTGTATTTTTCTTGCCTCGTGGTTTGGCCCTCAGTCGACGTGGCGTGGGTCAACGCGCCACACGGGCAGGTCAGCGAGCGCTCGTGAAATAGGGACCCCGGGTGAACCACTTACTAAAGAATTAGGACCTAAAGATGCATTTTGAAAGAATTAGGACTAAAGTGACACCCCGATGAAACTTTTAGGACCTCCGGTGCATTTAAATCGAAAATATTTAGTCAGGATATGAAACACCCATGAAGTTTAAACCAATAAACCAAACATGGAAGTGGAAAGAGAAACTTAAATGAGAAGTGACTGTAGTGCTTCTACAAACCCATTCATACGATGCCTATTCAGGAGTCGGGACAGAAGTGGATCGGGTATATGCATCATCCTGATGTCTGAGTGTGAAATGTTGTGTATCTAAGAGTTGATAAAATCATCACTTCCTTAGCCATAAACTGAATAAATCACGGAACATATCGGAATCATCACCATGAACTAGCACAGGATTGATAAGTGGCGGTTCTACGTCCCAGCGCTTTTTCTCCTGCAATGCTCGTCGACAGAGTTGGAGCTGCCTGGTCGTCGGCACGTGCGGTGGACTGTTTGGCATTGGCCGGCGCAGGCCTCTGCGCTTGTCTACGGTGGGGGCTACATCGGTGGTCGTCGATGGTGGAGTCGGAGTCGCCCTCGTGGAGGTGTGATGACGATGACGCCGGATTGCAACCTGGACGGCGCTTTTCTCCTCGGCGGCGTGTGTGCATTCTTGTGTGGTTTGCCAGGTCGCCCTGTGTGCCTTGTTTTTGCGGGCGTGTTGTGACGATTTTCGCCCGGTTTTCCGTTAATTAACCGCGCAACTCTCTTCGACCTTTTTAAAAATAAGTGACCATATCAAGATCACACCTTTGACCCCAGAATCAATCATGACCAGTAGCGACCTAGTGCAGCAGCCCAGTGGAAGATTATATCAAACAATTCGATCCAAATAAATTAAGAATCTTCTGCTTGTGAATGTTTAGCCTCGTCGGAGTGGGGCGAGCGATGGCGGTGGCGGTCGCGCCGACTATCACCTATCACTCACCGGCCAGCGATCCTAACCCCCCCGCGCGCGCGCCCGCTTTCATGTCGGTGGGAATACTGGTGCAGCTGTGGCTGTCCTGGCAGTGTCTGGGGAGGACGCTACTTCAGTAACGTAACTGCAGGTACAGTTGGGTCAGTGACATGTGGGCCAAGGCACCGAAGCTCAGTCCGTCTGGGGACGACCTGGTGGCACCCGAGCTCCCCCACTAGACCTGGCCTAACCTCGGGCCGGGCCGGGCTTCGGGCCGGGCCTAGCCAAGCCCGAGGCAAAAAACCTAGGCCCGGGCCCAGCCCGACCCGACCGTCGGGCCTGTTTTTTGGGCCCGAGCCCGGCCCGAATGCGTAAAAGCCCGCCGGGCCCCTTCAGAAAAGCGCAAAAATGACGGACCCGGGCCCGGCCCGGCCCGGCCATCGGGCTCAAAATCTAGGCCCGAGCCTGGCCCGGTAGCTGCCTCGGGCCGGGCCGGGTCGGGCTTTTTCGGGCCGGGCTTCCCATGGCCAGGAGTCCAGGACTATCCCCCACCCCCCAATCGTGCTGTCAACGGATGCACCTCAAGCCCCGCCGCCCCCGCCTCCTACGGTTTCCTATGACACTTCCAGCGTGGGCCTGCAGGTCCAGCCGCCGTCCTCACCTCGCTCCCCGTCTTCGGTGGCCTGGACAGCCGGCTGGGTGTCTCCGGCCGGTGGTTCTCCTACATCCGGCACGCCTGCTGGCTCGCATTCGCCCTCGCCCGCGCTGGCGACACCGATGGGGGAGGCTAGAGCGCCGGGCACGACGCTCGTGCTCTTGCCCAGCCCTCCAGCGGTCCAGCCCGATGGCCTCCCATCCTGACCCTGCGCATCTGGAGCCGCCCTCCGCTGCTGTCACCGCGCTGGAAGGGGTGGACGCACCGACGACCACCGACCAGCCTGCGATGGATGCGCCATGTACTGAAGACCTGCTGCCCCTGCCGACTGTGACGGCCCCTGAAGTGCCCAGGACGGTGCCTCCGCTCATGCCACCACGCCGTCCGGCCGATGGCAAGCGCGCTAGGTCGACCTCCACGCCGGTGACTGCTTCGCGCCGGAGTGCGCGACTCGACGCGGCGATGCCACCTGGGACACCGACTCCGTCCATTCCAGAGAGGGCGGAGCGTAGGGCTGCAGCTCATTTCCTGAGCTAGGTACCTCATCCATCTCGCTCCAGATTTCCCAGTATGGTTTTTCTGCGTTGGAATCGGCCCCGCTGGGCAATCTGGCCATGGTGGCCAACGACTCGGGGATCGTTTTCAGGGGGGATGGTGTTGTGTCGCCGAGGCCTGAGAGAGCTGAGCCGCAGCTGCAGCCAACTTCCCGTCCAGAATCTCCTTTGCCTGAATCGCGGCAATAACCAAGGGGGAACCCCTCTCCATGGGTCCTGGGCCCACGGACACCCCACCCCGCGGTCGGACTCGCTCCCGCACCTTTTTTATGGAAAAGCCATCACGGCGGTTTATATTTCATGTAAAAACAGCGATACATCATTTGTCAATACATCAAGCAGAAAATCCGGAGGCTCTGTTTTTCACACAATAGTTCGAGAGACCTCCGAATTCCTAGCCAACAAATCTGCCGCCATATTAGCTTCCCTAGGACAATGAGAAAAAATTATAGAAATAAAATTACGAGCTAAGAAAGAGCATTCTCCATAAATTGCTGCTGCCGGTCCAAGCGAATTTCCTCCGTTTTGCATGATTTCAATGACTTCCATGCAATCACCTTCTACGCATATCTTGTTGCATCCAGTTTCACTTGCGAGGAGAAGTCCATCTCTTAAGCCTCGTGCTTCCGCCGTAGCCGCTTCTTCAACAAAAGGGATGTTGCTGCAAGATGCTGCCACAAAGAAACCGGAGTGGTCTCGAAGTATAGCACATGTAGCGCCAGTGCCACTGTCAATGTCAAAACCTGCGTCCACATTCAGCTTGATTGTGCCCTCTGGTGGTTTCTCCCAGCCATGTCTCCTAATTCTGTTGTGCTTGAATTTTGCTCTTGAGTAATTTTTTGTGAGTGCCGATATTGCTTGCGCCGATCTGGTAGGCTCGTATAGTTGCTCGCCGTGTGTATATCTGCATCGTTCCCACCACAAGTACCACACAGCCGTGGCAACAAGCTCATTGCGCTGAACATCATTAACCAATGCCTTAGTTGGATTCTTGGACAAGAGGAGGTCAGCCATCACCGAGCCACCCTCTCTTTCCACCATGCATACCTCATTCACCACTGCTGCCATACCTAGTAAACGCCACACCTCCTGTACTCGAGGGCACAAGAATAAAGCATGCCGGATGCTCTCACAATCTGAACTGCATAAGGGGCATTGAGAACTCGAAATTATATGTCTGTTCGCTAAGACTCCTTGACATGGAAGAGCTCCAAGCAAAGTTTTCCACACATGAATTTTCACTTTTGAAGGCACACGTAGTTTCCAAAAGGTCCTCCAAACTGGACTAGTACTTGAGGCTTGTATCGAATTTGTCATCCTCAACTTTCGTCCGTGTTGATGTTCCCATTCTTCATGATAGGCTGACCTCACCGTAAAATTTCCGCTTCTGTTAAAATGCCAAGAAACAAAATCATCCATCATCCCTAGAGCCAAAGGGATGTTGAGGATACGTTGTGCATCAATTGGCCAAAACAGATCATTAATTAACTGTTCATCCCAAGCTCTATTATCCGCATCAATGAGTTCTGACACCTTGGTAATTACAATGTTCGCCCTTGGTGTCATGACTTTCCGGGTGGGGCTGCTTGGTACCCAAGAGTCCTCCCATATATTTATTTGAGACCCATCACCTACTCTACATATATGACCTCTGTTAAAGGTCTGAATACCACTCCAAATGCTCTGCCAGGTGTAAGAGCTGCCCTTCTTTAAGCTGCACGTAAGAAGGTTACCCTATGGAAAATATTTTGCTCTTAATATTCTGGCACATAACGAATCTGGCTCACTCAAGAGCCTCCAACACTGCTTTGCGAGAAGGGCCAAATTAAAACAGTGTAGAACACAGAAACCCATACCACCCCTCTCTTTAGGTACACACATTTTCCACCAAGCAAACCAGTGCATGTGTTGTTTCAAGTCATCATCTCCCCACCAGTATTTAGACATAGCTGTAGTAATCGCATTGCATACCTGCTTTGGTAATTTAAACACGGACATGGCATACGAGGGAATGGCCTGAATAACTGCCTTTAACAAAACCTCTCTTCCTCCATAGGATAATAGTTTTTCCTTCCATCCTCTGATCCTATCGAGCACTCTATCAGTGAGATGTTGAAAACAGTCAGAACGGTCCACTCCCACAATCGGCGAAAGGCCCAAGTATTTATCCGTGATTGCTTCTGCCATTATGTTTAGGGTGGTGCACACCTCCGCCCTAGTCTCCACAGGTGTACAAGGGCTAAAAAATATGCTAGATTTAGCATCACTCACCAACTGTCCTGAAGCCATGCAATAATCATCCAGGGCTCTTCGGAGACTAGTTGCATTGGCAGCATCTGCTTGCATGAGAATTAGTGAATCGTCAGCAAAAAGAAGATGTGACACCGAGGGAGCATCTCTGCACACCTTAACTCCCAATAAGTTCCCGGACTCCTCCTCATGCATGATCAAGCTAGAAAGGCCCTCCGCGCATAGCAAGAATTGGTATGGTGAGAGGGGGTCTCCCTGCCTGAGGCCCCTGGAAGGAACAAAATAATCAGTCAACACATTATTAACCCGTACCTGGTATGTGACGGACCTCACACACTCCATAATCAGGTCCACCCAGAGTGGCGTGAAGCCCAAACGTAGAAGGATGAGCTGTAAGAAATTCCACTCCACCCTATCATACGCCTTGTGCATGTCAAGCTTCACCGCACATGTACCATATTTGCCAATAGTTTTCTTCTTGATCGCATGATATGATTCAAAGGCAACCAAAAAATTATCCGTAATGAGACGTCCCGGAACAAATGCACTTTGGTTTGCGATACGCCGGGCCCATAGTGCCTCGTTCCAAGGTTAGGAATCCCAGACCCGGTTTCTTAACGCGAACGCTCTTTGGAACATCCGCGGCTTCGGCCAAACCGGCCACCGCTGACAACTCATCGAATACATGCAAGACGAAAGGATTGATATTGTCGCCATCTAAGAGACGATGCGAACCGAGTTCTCCCTCTTCGAGCTAGATCCCCTTAGTCCTCACCTCTTCGCGTGGCACTGACTCCCTTCTAGTGGGATAGCAGGCCACTCCGGAGCCATCCTTCATGGAGTGAAGGATGCGACCTTTGAGGTCGGGAGTATGAACCGATGCGAGTTCTATGTGAGCATGGAAGTATTCAAACTGTCGATTAACTTCAAGTGGGAGATCATCATCGTGTATGGCCCAGCGGACCATAGCCGCTCTAGCTCCTTTCTGGAGGAATTACACACGAGATAGCTAATGCCCAGCTCCCGGTGGTGGTGGGAGGGGACTTCAACCTCATCTGCCACCCAGACGACAAGAATAACAATCGTGTCAATTTTCCTCGGATGCAACTCTTCAATGATTTCATTACAGAGCTTGGCCTCCGCGAGATTGACCGCATTGGCGCTCGGTTCACATGGACGAACAAACAGGCTGACCCGACCCAATGTGTGTTAGATCAAGTATTCATGTCCATGAAATGGGAACTTCGATCCCCTCTGGCCTCCCTCCGAGCTATTACGCGGATTGGTTCTGACCATGTTGTTGGGGAACGTTGCATGGAAAACAAATTTTTTTTCTACGCACTCGCAAGATCTATCCATGGAGATGTATAGCTACGAGAGGGGAGAGCATCTTCATACCCTTGAAGATCGCTAAGCGGAAGCGTTTATCAACGCGGTTGATGTAGTCGTACACCTTCACGATCCGTCCCGATCAAGTACCGAATGTACGGCACCTCCGCGTTCAGCACATGTTCAGCTCGATGACGTCCTCGCCTTCTTGATTCAGCAAGACGGGCGAAGTAGTAGATGAGTTCCGGCAGCACGACAGCGTGGTGACGGTTGGTGATGAAGAACAATCTCCGCAGGGCTTCGCCAAGCACTACAGAAACTAGACGGAGGATAAACTAGAGGGGACGGGGTTGCCGGCACACGGCTTGGTGAATCTTGATGTGTCTTGGGTGCTAGCCCCGCCCCTCTATTTATATGTTGAGCCCAGGGTCAAAACTTGGAGTAAAAGCCTCCTCAAAGTCGGTTTTGCCTGAAAGGCAAGAGTCCTTCTCGGACTCCAGGGCCAGACGCCAGGGTTCCCGGCGTCTGGGCCCAGACGCCAGGGTCTCTGGCGTCTGGCCTCTGGTCTCCGCAAAACTTCCTTTTGCTCTTTCCAAAACCCTCGTGGGCTTTCCCCTTTGGCCCAAATAAAGTGTTCTCGTACCCAAACATTTCGGGAAACATCCGAAACCCCTTTCGGTGAATTCTGGAACCCTTCCGAAAACCAAACACTATTATCCCATATATCAATCTTTACTTCCGAACCATTTCGGAGCTCCTCGTCATGTCCGTGATCTCATCCGGGACTCCGAACAACATTTGGTCACCAACATACATAACTCATATAATACTATATCGTCAACGAACGTTAAGCGTGCGGACCCTACGGGTTCGAGAACTATGTAGACATGGCGATACGCCTCTCCGGTCAATAACCAATAGCGGAACCTGGATGCCCATATTGGCTCCTACATATTCTATGACGATCTTTATCGGTCGAACCTTATGACAATATACGTAAATCCCTTTGTCCATCGGTATGTTACTTGCCCGAGATTCGATCGTCGGTATCTTCATACCTAGTTCAATCTCGTTACCGGCAAGTCTCTTTACTCGTTCCGTAATACATGATTCTGCAACTAACTCATTAGTCACTTTGCTTGCAAGGCTTCTTATGATGTGTATTACCGAGAGGGCCCAGAGATACCTCTCCGATACTCGGAGTGACAAATCCTAATCTTGATCTATGCCAACTCAACAAACACCTTCAGAGATACCTGTAGAGCATCTTTATGATCACCCAGTTACGTTGTGACGTTCGATAGAACACAAGGTATTCCTCCGGTATCCGGGAGTTGCATAATCTCATAGTCGAAGGAATATGTATTTGACATGAAGAAAGCAATAGCAATAAAACTGAACGATCATTATGCTAAGCTAACGAATGGGTCTTGTCCATCACATCATTCTACTAATGATGTGATCTCGTTATCAAATGAGAACACATGTCCATGGTTAGGAAACCTTAACCATCTTTGATCAACGAGCCAGTCTAGTAGAGGCATACTAGGGACACGGTATTTATTTATGTATTCACACATGTATTTAAGTTTCCGATCAATACAATTCTAGCATGAATAATAAACCTTTATCATGAATAAGGAAATATAAAATAACAACTTTATTATTGCCTCTAGGGCATATATTCTTCACATGTACCACATCCTCTCTCCTCCATGGACGAACGGCCTCGCCCCCCGCCTAGGTTTCGCTTCGAAAACTTCTGGCTGGCTCGGCCGGGCTTTATCGCCGTGGTACATGAGCGTTGGTCTGTCGCTAGGACGAAACCACACCATACGATGTCAGCCGTCGACACCTAGCATATATGTGCCAAACGATCCCACCAGTTTATGAAGGGATGGGGCGCCAACATTGGGCGAGACCCGCGCGAACACAAGGCATCCCTTCTCGTGGCCATCCAGACCCTCGACTTGTGGGAGGACTCCTCCGGATTGGCCCCGGACGAGTGGATGCACCGCTACACGCTCGAGGAGGAGCTTATGGGCATTTACACGGGCAAGGAATGCTACTGGCAGCAGCGGGGCACCCAACGTTGGGTGCTTAGGGACGACACAAACACGACATACTTCCAGGCAATTGCTAATGGCCGTCGTCGCCGCAATACCATCCCATTTCTATGAGACGGTGAATGCTTGCTTGATCACCATGCCTCCATTCGGGAACATGTTGATGGATTTTACAAGGAGCTCTTCTCCTCGTCCACTACGGCCGGCCTCTCTCTGCACCCGGACATTTGGGCCGGCTAACGTCGGGTGCCGATCGAGGCGAACACGGCCCTTCTCGCTCCCTTCTCGGAAGAGGAGGTCATGTCGGCCATCAAGGGCATGAACCCCGCCTCGGTGCCGGGGCCTGATGTCCTGTCGGTGAAATTCTTCCTGGTATTCTGGACATCTGTGAAGACGGAGATCATGGCCATGTTCCAAGAGTTCTATGTGGGCACGCTCGACCTTTCCCGGCTTAACTACGGGATCATCACTATTATCCCCAAAGTACCGGGAGCTTCCAATATCCGGCAATTTCGCCCGATAATGGTTATTAATGTGATCTTCCGCATTCTCGCCAAGGTATATGCCAATAGGGTGGCCATTCTAGCGGAGCACCTCACCCATCCCAATCAATCGGCATTCATCTAGGGCCAATTCATCTTGGATGGCGTTTTGGTGTTCCATGAGGTGCCTCATGAAGTTAAAGTCAAACGTCAGAAGGCGTTTTTTCTCAAGATTGACTTCCATAAGGCGTACGATACCATACATTGGCTTTTCCTACGGGAAGTGTTGAGTAGGAAAGGATTCGACAAGCGTTGGATCACAAGGGCGATGCAGCTAGTATCATTTGACTGAACCACGGTGAATATCAATGGAGAGGTGGGTCCCTTCTTCCCCACCCTCTGTGGTGTCCGCCAGGGAGACCCGCTCTCCCCCTTCCTCTTCAACATGGTGGTTGATGCTCTGGCCACCATTCTTGATAAGGCCATGGCGGCGGGCCATATACATGGTGTCGTCCCCCACTTGTGGCAGGGGGAGGCGTCTCCCTCTTACAATATGCGGATGACACCATTATTATGGTGGAAGGCTCAGACCTGGATATCCTGAATCTCAAGTTTCTCTTGATATGCTTCCAACAAATGTCTGGGCTCAATATCAACTTTGCTAAGAGCACGGTGATGGTACTTGGCTACCATCCCGCTGAGGCCGAGCGTATTGCGGACCGTCTTAACTGCACCCTGGGGACCTTCCCCACTTCCTACTTGGGGATCCCCATTAGTGATGTGCGATTCTCGGTCGAGACCTACGCCCGACGGTGACAAAGTTACAACATTGCGTGGAGCCTTGGCAGGGCCGCTAGCTCTCTAAAGCGGCACACACCATGTTGATTAACTCATTGTTGTCTAGTTTGCTAATGTTCATCATGAGTTTCTATAGTCTCCATGAGACCTTACATCACGATATTGCCAAGTTCTAGTCGCGTTTCTTCTGGGCTAGCAAGGGCAATAATCAGAAGTACCACATGGTCAGTTGGCCGGATATTTGCCGTCCCAAAATCAGGGTGGGTTGGGCAGCATGTCATCTAAACGCACGAACATCGCTCTGCTCTCCAAATGCCTGTGGTGTATTGCTAACAACGAAGGAGGGATGTGGCTAGATATTATCAAAGCGAAAGACGTTCATGGTCAGCCTCTTGCCTTCTACCAACGCTCGGGCGGGTCCCAGTTCTGGAAATCGGTCATCCAGCTCCTTCCAGTCCTACGCATCGGGTCATCCATCTCAGTGGGCTCCGGAACATCGATGCTCTTTTGGTTTGATAGGTGGATTGGGGACCAACCTCTTGTGTCGTGATTCCCTGGGCTTTTCTCCATCTGCACGGCCCCTCGGATATCGGTGGAAGATGCCCTTATTGACTTAGGGACCCTCGCCTTTCGACGGGCATTCGGGTCGGCTGACCAAGCCGCATGGGACGAGTTGTTAGAGTGTGTCGCTCTCCATTCTCCGAGCCTCGAACCGGATCAGATCTCGTGGCGCCTCAAGAGGTCAGGCCGCTTTTCAACCAAGTCACTATATCAGACCATTATCGCAACCCCAGGCCCAGAACCTCTCTCCCTGCTGTGGTCGATCCAGCTACCGTTGAAGATTAAGATCTTCATGTGGCAGTGGATCCGTGGCCGCTTGCTATCTCGAGTTGAGGTTCTTGAACGCAACGGGCCCGGTGATGGTTTGTGCTCTCTATGTGACATCCCAGAGGACTCAAACCATATATTCTTCACCTGTGTTACGACTCAATTCCTCTAGAGCTGTTTCAGAGAAGTCTATGGCGGCATCTGGTGCCACACGAACTTCCTAGACCTGTCCGCAGAACTCCAAACCACGGTCGGGCTCCCGTCACATTAGGTGGCTTGGGACCAGGTTCTCGCATGGACACTTTGGACAATCCGTAACAAGCTGGTGATTGAACATACGCCTCTACGACGGCCCACTGATGCGTTGTACAAACTTTGTGGTTTCTTGCAGCTCTAGAAGCCGCTTAGTCGTCGATCGGAGCATGCCTGCATCGACTCCATCACCACCGGTCTCCGCTCCATCGCCCTTCGCATGTCGCCGCCTCTACCGCCGCCGCCACCCAAGCCTGATTAGTCGCCCCTCTCATGGGTGCGGCATGTATGCTACCTTTTTATCTTTTCTGGGATTGTTGAGCTATGCCCTCGGCAGAACCTTGAATACTTTGTGCATACTCTGTGTCGTGTTGGGTGGTGTGTGTTGTGTTATGTTGTCGCACTAGACCTTGTTGTTAGTGGTTTGCTTTATATATAAAGTAGGGTGAAAGCCTATTTCGGTGAATGTTCAACCCCATCCATGCGTGCAAGACAGACTACATGACTGGGGGAGACTAACCACGTTTCTAACTAAAATAAGCTCCATTATCATAATATCATTAGACAAGCACTATGATGATCAGTAAGAAAGATAAATCACCAAATGAATCAGCAATATTCTAGAGCTAGCAGAGAGCTTACAACACAAGCATACGCAAAACCACGCAATGAAGATGCCCACATCCATATATCGATAGCGGGGTCGATCCATCCCTCCGAGAAGATATCTGCTATTTGATCTCGTCGTTCCCTGACAGCAAGTCGATCCCATCCATCCTCGTAGGTGACGGATGCTTGATCCTCGTCCCACATCACAACGCCACCATCCTCATACATCCTTACCAGGGCTGGTAGATCATGCCAATTCATAGGCACACACCAAGCCCGATTAGGTGAGATTCGACCAGTAGCTTGGCAAACAAAGGAATAAATATATCAAACTTTATCAAGGAGAAGGGTGAGTGGTCAAGAGGAGGGGAGTGATTAGTGGAGGAAGCACGCAGATGGATCTGCCTCTACCGTCCATGGTCGAGGCTACTGTCGTCCTTCGTCGAGCAGAGGTGAATTGAAGACAAACTAGGGCCATGGGGAGGGGTAGTGGGGAAGACCGGTGAATTAGGAGCACACCCGGGCAGGTCACCGCTGTCGTGGTAGGGCGTCGCGGGAAGGGCTACGTAGCGGGAAAACGATGGCGGTGCGGCGACGCGGGCAAACGATGGCAGCGACAGCGTAAGATTTTTTTTGTCCTAAGTTTTCCTTTGCGGGGATTTTTTTAAATTAACAACTTTATTAATTAGAAATAACGGTTACATCATCTATAAGAAGAGGTACGATATCACCCATAGGCTCCTCAAACCACTCATTTGTCGCGCAAACTCTCACTAACCTAGAAAGTTCACGAGCAACCCTATTCTCTTCCCTATTGCACTGTTCAAAATTAGTGAGAGGAAAATCACAAGCCAAAAATTAGCTGTCTTCGAAAACTATCGTCGTCGTTTCGCAGATTGTCCTCTATTCTTCATTGTATTGATGACTTCCATGTTATTAGAGTTTATTACCAGACGATTGCGTCCAGCCTTTTGTCAAGAGATAAGCCAAACCTTAGAGCCAAAGCTTCTCTTGTCAGAACATCCACACACCAATCAATCTTCCAATTTCCACCTTCGGGATGACAGCTCACTGGTACAGCGAGGTGTTATACAAACAGTTTTTAACCCCTTTCCGCGACGGCGTTTCGAACCATCGCCAAGTGAGTGACTGCGATAGGGGGGTCCTTCCCCCACGACCCAGAAACCGTCGGGGATAGGGAGCCTTGATGCATAAAGTTGTCCCTACTAAACTGTTTCTGATATCTCGAATATCCGAAACGCTCCATCCTTGCAACTCGTTTGTGCTCGGATTGCCATCGCAGTCGGTATTCTGTGGTGCTACGTTTATGATGCGTGACCCATCACAAACGGTTCACAATTATAGAAGCAGGCAATCAAACGCATTTAGTTTCCTCGACTGTATGCGATTCGATGTAAGAGCGCACACAGTTGTTGCTATAAAACTGTATGCAAAGCTTGAATACATCCCACAAGATTCATCCGTCGTACCCGCGTCGGATGATCGACCTATCGCACGCGTTCTTCTATGACCAAACATTTGCGATGCGCACAACATCACAAACAGTCCATAATTACGAAGCGTGTGTGATAAGGTGACTATCGCAAACATTTAATAAGAAAGAACTATGTGCGATGCTGTTGTTAATCACACATGTTTTTTCTTGGCTGATCGTGTGTGTAGTAGAGATTGATCGCACACGTAGTGGATCCTGGAAACGTGTCTGATCTCCACGTCTATCGCCGACGTTTCGCTTTCGCAAACCGTGTGTAGTGTAATCCCTAATTAATCCCTAAATTAAAAATCACATGTTTTGAATTTGAAAGTAGGCAATCACTTATTTCATATCCAACCATGTTTATTACAAATATAGGTTCAACCACGAATGCATAATTCGATGCATAGGTACATATACAGAAGAACTACAGAAGCACCAAGTAAAGAATGATGAACCATAGTTGTACTAAAGACTGTAAAGAGAGAGGCGAAAGACATTCTGGTTGCTGGAGAAGGTGAGGCGGAATGCCCATATTGTGCCCTCCTCCATGCGTAATGCGCGCACGACTCTAGGCCAACCCCTTGTGATGGCTGCCCATCCATCCTTCACTGTCTTCATTAGGACTTCTCGATGCTCATTGTAGTCTGGATGAAATACTTTAAACTTCATTGCGTGTCCACCAATCATGTACTTTGCGAGGTAATCTTGAGTGAACTGCATCGGGAACCACTGCGAACGAAAAAGATTCAGACATTGTTCTCTAACAACTCATTATGGGCAGTAAAAAGAGAAGGCTGCAGAGTTTGTAGTTACCATCCTACAGCTCACTGTTGTGTTGGATAGAGCATAAACAAATAATTTGCTTGCCACCATTCGTATCTTTTTGCTAATAATCCTTATCAGTTTCCTTACTTGATGCTTGTTCATGAATATCTCATTGCCCCATAAGCAAAAAGGGTCGATGCGTGGATCCTTGCCAAGGGCATATGTACCTACAAGCAACAAGTCAACATTAGAAGCTAACAAGTGTCCAGGCCTGGATCTATATGCATTACATTATGGAACGACGGGGGGAGTACAAGCCGAGGGATGAAACTAACCTCGGCGGAAAATAGTGGCCACTCCCGTTGTTGTCCTGCATATGTAGTGGAAAGGCATGATAAGTACAGCAACCTTAACATCAAAAAAATATAGCAAAGGTAAACAACATCATCTCCAAATGATAGCTTGAATGTGTTGGTTTCAGCATGCTGTTAAAGCAGATATAAAATGGAAGGCAATGTTACCGACAACAGGCTTAACAGCCATCAAATATTGCAATTCAAATTGGTATTGTTGAAAATGAATAGAACGTAGGTAATGCTTAAACATCACACTGGATAAATGTGTAAAACTGAAATAAAGGGCATGTGTTAACTACACCAGGCATAACTGGAACCAAATATAGTTGTTCAAACTGGTATTGATGCAGTTGAGCGGCACAGTTCCGACTTGCACATAATGAACATCACATTGTGAATGACTGAAATAAACAAGGCATAAATGATCAGTATAACAACCAAATATAGCCAGTGAAAACTGGATAGAGTCTCACTACAACCAACCTAACAAGCAAATACAGATAAACAGGGCATATGCTTGAAAGCTGGACAAATGCTCACTGCAACCAACCTAACAAGCAAATACAGATAAACAAGGCATCTGCTTGAAAACTGGACAAATGCTCACTGCAACCAACCTAACAACCAAATACAGATAAACAAGGCATCTGCTTGATAACTGGACAAATGCTCACTGCAACCAACCTAAGAACCAAATACATATAAATAAGGCATCTGCTCGATAACTGGAAAAATGCTCACTTCAACCAACCTAACAACCAAATACAGATAAACAAGGCATCTACTCACTATAAACAACCAAATATAGCCATTCGTGAAACTGAAGTGGACAATTCATACTTAAACATCACATAGCCCTATTGAACAATACATTTTTGCATAACTGAAATAATTAAACACGACACAGTTAAAACACCGCACGACAAATGCTACTACAACAAAGGGTACGGGTTGGCAAGCTAGAAAAGGTAAGATCTGCTGATAGGATGTTGCCTCACATGTCATGGACGGGATCCTTCTAGTTGGAAGAGCACAAACCCATGGTGCGCTCTCTGATGTCACAGATGGGTTGTTTCACCTTGGAAGAACCTTTGTGGGTGCCCTCCTCGTGGTCGTGGTCGATGAGATCCGACTTGGCAATTGAGGATCCCAAGCCGCCGCCGTAGAACGTGTCCTTCATAAATGACAAAATGGGCTCGATGGCGTACAAGGATCGCAAATCCTTGACCGCGTGGCGGAGGAGATCAGCGGCAGGGCCATCGAAGAGATCGACGGCGGTTGAACCAGAGGGGTTGGGGATGGACCACTTAACCTGTGACATGGCCCACATGAAGCCGTCGCTGTCGACGAGCTTGATGTCGTAGCCAGCTTTCCCGAGATACAGTAATACGCTAGCCCGCTGACATGAAGCCTTCGGCATGGCAACATAGTCAACGTCTTCGCCGGCTTCCGCGGTGACGTGTTGCTCCGGGATCGACAGGTGTAACACCCCAAAATTTTTGGTTTGATTTTTATTAAATTCTTTATTTGATTTAAAGGAGGTTATTTGAATTTTTCAAAAAAAAAGGGACTCTCCTTCTCAAATCTTTTATGACAAATATTTTATGAGTTCTTCCCAATCTTGATTTTTGGTCTTGAGGGTTTTCAACATGTGTTGGTTCAACACAAATACTCTGGGATTGTTTTACTAATTCTTTTATTAAAAAGAATTCCTATAATTTTTGGATTTCTACTTCCCTATTCAAAAATACTCTCTTGCCATGACCTATGTACAAAATTTTCTTCTCAAACCCTCCTCCCTACTTTGGGTCAAGCCAAGCATCCAATCCCAGCAAGTTTCAACCTCTTTTAGATTTTATTTCTATTGATTTTATCCTCAAACCTTTTTCTGTAATTTATTTTGGACCCCTCAAGTTTACAAAGGAAGTATCAGATTGCTTTGAGCTTTGGTTCCAAATAAATTACCCTAGCTACTCCTTAGTACCCTCAACCTAGATCCATCAAGAGCTGCTGGTCCACAGTTCAAATTTTTCAAAATTTGCTTTCTGCAAGTTTGGACCAGATTTGCCATTTTTGGTGAAATTCATTCTTTTCCCTTTCCAAAAATTCTGAAAAAATTCAGGTAGTCTCTGGATGCATCAAGAGACCACCCCTCCAAGTTTCAGTTCAGAAAAAAATTTCCACATGCGTCAAACATTTCGTCGAACAGCTGGCATGCACTATTCCTGTCAAAATTCAGAAAAACTCAGGTGACAGTGTCGTTTTCGTCAGTCGGCAGCGTCGATCTCGCCAGTGCACGCATTGGCGCCTTGCTCCCTGTTCCCCCTTCTTATCCAGTGCGCCGCACGATTGCTTGGCCGGTTGCGAGCATCGGTGAGGACTTGTCGCGTCAACTCCGGCGCCCTCCGCAGTGGCAGAACCTCCTGTGGCGGCTGGCAGATGCCAGCGTTGTAGAACGCCGTCCTCCGCACTGCCCAAGCCACTGGTGGCCTACGCGTGTTCACCTCCTGCTCTGAGCACGCTGCAGAACCGTCACCGTGGCCTGAGAAGCGCAGAGCGTGCTCTCTGCCACCGACGAGCCCGTGAGCTCCGTCCCGCCGAGACCATGGGTGCAGGCCAAATCCAACCAGGTTTAACCTTTGAATGGTGCCAGTGGACCAATCCGAAGACACCCAGTCGCCTAATCCTTCCGTCCAACCCCTGCCTCGCCGTAATCGCTCGCCGGAGTAATCCCGCTTTCGGCAACCGCCTCGGGCAGGCTATAAATAGATGCCCCCGAGCTCGTTTTCAACCCAGCACCTCTCCACCTGTCCTCAGAACCACGCCCCACTCATCAGAGGGCTTCGGGAGGGTCTTATTCCCCAGCTCCGGCCGCCCCGATCCGCTTCGGGCTCCGGCAAAATCCTCTCTGGTGAGTGCGCCCCCGCTTCCCAAACTTTGACAGCAACCTCCTAGTCCACCACCTCTTCTAACCCGAGCTTCAATTCGGTGTTGGCAGCTCTCCTTCGACGAATCCGTGCTCGCCCGAACCGCCGTCCGCCGGAGTGGAAGCCGCCGTCGACGTGGTGCTCCCCGACGCCTACTTCCACCACCCACCGACGCGGAACTGACCCGTGAGTGCAACCATACCCTTGCCCTCCTCTAGTTCGCCGTCGATCATCGCCGGCGTTCCCATTTGCTTCTGGCGCCGGCGAGCTCTTTTTAAACCTGACGGGTGGGACCCCCTTGTCAGCCTCTTCTCTCCTTCTCCGAACCATTTTCTGAAAACGCCTTCGGGCAGAATGCGTTTTCTCTTCAGTGTGACGTTTTTCATCCGAAGCGTTTTCGGTTTCTTTTAAACTAGTCCCTGGAAAGTTTCTGTTTCATCGCAGATTAGTCCCTGGACTAAAACCTTAATAACTTTTAAACAAAAGATGATTTTGAGTTGATTCTTTTTCTGTCATCTTTAATTTTCTGTCTAGTTTTTATTATATTTATTTGAAAAATATTTGGAACAATTTTTATGCACGCACGGTATTTATGTTAGTACCTGATTTTTCTTTATAACGTAGATACCGAAGGAGGTGACGGCGCCGCCAACTTTGCCGAGCTAGACTCCAACTACTCCGAACCAGGCAAGCATGTTTGAACCTTTGATATGATGAGTGTTTTTCATGTTTGCTTGAGTGGTTTTCTCTTGGCATGTTTATATAAGCATTTGTTGAATGTTATATTCCATGCAAAGCAAGCTGCAAGTGAGCTTCGAAACTTGATGTGTTCATAAGATGGTGAGACAACCTGATCATGTGGTGGCATGATAGGTTGCAAGCTGGTATTGTTGAAGCATGCCAGTTCTATATCAACTGTTTAACACCAGTGTTGACATGGATCGAGTCTTGTTCCCGTTTGTCCCCTTTTCATGCTACCACATGTTTTCTGCAAAGAATGCGGTTTAGTAAGTTGCAAACCTCTTTCCAGGTACACACCAAATAGAGGGGCCGAAATGAGGGTTCCATGGCCCTGGATTAAAGCCCGTCATCCGATCAGGGGGCATGGGTGTTTCCGGTTGGGACCGAGAGGGGGGCACCCCTTAGAGCGCGCGATATAAATTTGATCCCATGCTATTCGAGGTGTTGGCCTCCCCGTCTTAGAGTTTTTCTTGAACGTTGCCTAGGGTGATTCCTGGCAGCGGGATGTGGAATGGGTGTGTACTGGTTAGATGTGTTTTCTTCTAAAATACCGTAAACGAAACTAGTCCTTTGTGACTACTGAAATCCGTTGGCTGTGGGTTAAGAGTACAAACTCTGCAGAGTCAAAACCATTCGAGTAACCAAGTCCTCGATCAAGGACGTTGGTTGACCTATCAGTGTCAGTCTCAGTGTCAGTCCCAGTAACAGTCTCTGAAGAAAAAAAAACTTGTTAACTGACAGTGGTAAACCCGGCTGAATGTTATTCCTGTGGATGGACTAACCTGTTTATGATTATGTGCCGAGTATTCCATGGGATGGTGCTACCTCCATGGACTACTCGAATTCGAATGATGAATTATAAGCCCTTTATGAGATGTCGCTCAGACGTCCGACTGTGGCATTCTTATTATTTACTTTTGATATAAGCCCTTTATGAGATGTCGCTTAGACGTCCGACTGTGGCATTCTTATTATTTACCTTTGATATAAGCCCTTTATGAGACGTCGCTCAGACGTCCGACTGTGGCATTCTTATTATTTACCTTTGATATAAGCCCTTTATGTGATGTCGCTCAGACGTCCGACTGTGGCATTCTTGTTATTTACTTTTGAATATAAGCCCTTTATGTGATGTCGCTCAGACGTCCGACTGTGGCATTCTTGCTATTTACTTTTGATATAAGCCCTTTATGAGATGTCGCTCAGACGTCCGACTGTGGCATCCTTGTTATTTACTTTCATTATAAGCCCTTTTCGAGATGTCGCTTAGACGTCCGACTGTGGTACGTACTGTCATTTACTTTTTAGTATAAGCCCTTTTATGTGGTGTCGCCCTGACGCCCGACTGCGGCATGTTAATTTATTTTACCTTTCGAGGCGTCACTTCAGACACCCGATCGGTCTTCAGCTATTTTATTGGGATTTCGGGAGGACTACCGCCTGACTTCCTTTTTATTTATCTTGCGGTGCAAATTTATTACCTGAGTGTGTATTACTAATTTACTCATGTGCATCATGTTTGCATTTGTTATATCTTATGTCCAAACTGTCTTGCGAGTACATTCAAAGTACTCACCTGGCTTGTTGATTTGGCCAGATGTTGACGAAGGCGATCTTATGGACGAAGAGTACGATAGCGAGTCCGACGCCTAGAGGAGTCCCAGTCAGTCCTTTACGATCCTGGAGTTGGTCACCCGTATTATATACGCTTCCGCTACCTTAATAAAATCATCGAGCCTCACTCCGGCGCTTGATGAGTTGTAAGATTTTGGAGTCATGTCACCCGCTTCACTGTGACATATCCACCACCACTTTTATTGCGAGTCAATAGTTATGCCACCATACCCTTTGTGTCATATCCGCCTTTATGTGAAATATTGGCGTGCTTGTAATAAATTGTTGAGCAGCCTCAGCTCAACCCTGTTATATATTTAGTACTTCTGGATTTCTGTATCAAGGATTTGTCTACCAGTAAGATTTTTCTATACTGGTCTGACGAAAGGGGCGATTTTTCAATAAATGTTTTATTGGAAAACCGGTCCTGACAACCTTGGTACCAGAGCCAGGCTGACTGCAGGAAGCCACTAGGTGCGATCGCTAATCGGTTATTAGCGTAATAGGTGCTATTTTAGCAATTTGCAAATTGTAGCAATTTTCTGTTAGTCATCATAAATTTATGATTTGACTATCTGGAATTTTTGTCTACTTTTGTAGATGGCTGGTAGCGTTTGTGAGTCACAGGTGTTCGCCAATGTACCTGAGGGATTTATCAAGCTTCTCGTCTCCATCGCCAAGGTCGCGATTGGGCCATCGGCTCGTCCGGAGTTCACACTCTACCAGCACAAGCTCAGCGATGACGTGTCTATGCACCAGGCCGCGGTGCAATTCAAGGGAGGACGCTCTGAGTCACGCCGCTTCCGATTTGTTGGGAGGGCCATGCCTACGGAGAGGCATGCCATGCAGATGGCTGCCCGTGAGGCAATAGCTCGTCTCCGGGATGCTCTTCCTTCAATGAAGGCTCGTCACTACCGCTACCTCCCATGCCACGTGCCATACACTTGTCACTATGCATTCGCTTGCACTAGGGGAGAGAGAGATGAGGCTATTGAGATGCTTGTTGAGTATCTCAAAGCTCTTGAGGCAGCTTTTGATAACCTCGTGGATGACTTTGTGGCTGCTCATATGGACTTAGTTCAGGGCTATACCGCCAACAGGAGGGAACTCCTCCATACAGCACCACCACTTTCATACATCTCGTCCTCAGCATCCTATGCACCTGCCATCTTAGCCACCGCTCGCCGCCTGCCTACCACTGAGGAGTTTGACCAAGTCATTGCTCCTACCCCAGTTAGTATTGCACCACCTACCACACCCGCACCAGCTGCTCAGCCTAGTGCTTCGCGCCTAGAGCCCATTATTGAGGAGGAGGTGGAGTCTCCAGCATCACTGGGACTTACCCTTGGCAGGCCGAGGGAAGTTTTTGCCATCTCCGACTGAGTGCGCCAAGCAGCCGTGTGTTGTACCAGCTTGTATGATATGTTTATATGTATATAGGTTTGATGAGAAGTAGTTTGTGTGCGCATCATGTAGGAACTCAGAGAAGTGCACTAGCCTAAATAACATGTCAGGAATGTGTACGCACATCCTGAGTGATGTATTGTATAATTACGGCTTGCATGTAATATATGTACTGAGCGGTCCTTCTCCATGCGCAATCAAGTATTTTCTTGAAAAGTCTCAGAGTTTTTAAATTTCTGCCTTTGCAAAATTATTTGTGTTTGCTACTCAGATTTTTTTTTCTCATGAGTTCTGCAAAAATACCCCAGAGTGGAAATGCCTCGTCCCTGGACTCGTTCCATGCCAAGTCCGCCAGAAGAAAATTACGGTACCCAGACAAGTAACAATTTCACACAGGGGCAGTCAAGTCAGCAAGGCAGTGAGGAAGCGTTTTCTCAAGTATGCCGCCTTTATGAGCAAAGCCAGCAGCAGCATCAAGAAATGATGAACCATATTATCAATATGGGAAATCACCGCGAACCATACCAGCAGCATTCCAAATTGTCTGAACTACAAAAGACACGTCCTCCAACTTTTTCTCACACTGATAAACCGCTTGAGGCCGATGATTGGCTTCGAGACATTGAGAGGAAATTAATTATTGCACAATATTCAGACCGTGAGAAGGTACTTTATGCACCTCACTACCTCACTGGAGCAGCTGCATCATGGTGGGAAAATTTCCTACACATGCACCCCAATGAAAGAAACATCACCTGGGAGGAATTTAAGGAAAATTTTTGTGGGGCGCATATTCCCAAAAGTGTTATGAAAATCAAGAAAAGGGAGTTTGATGACCTCAAGCAGAGAAGCATGACAGTGACTGAGTACAATAGTCAGTTTACTCAATTATCTCGTTATGCCAACGAAGAACATATGACTGAAAATAAAAAGATGGAAAATTTTCTGGACGGTCTGGCACCAGCACTTAAATGCCAGCTGGTCGTACACACCTTCCTAGATTTCAAAACGCTTGTGGACAAGGCTATTACATTGGAAAATGAGCGCCGTAGCTTGGAGGATTTTCGCAAGCGAAAAAGGGACAAGACTACTCATTCTCGCAACAACAGGAACAAGAAAGATTTCCAGAAAAATGGGGCGAACAAATCCGCAACCAATGTTCTCCGCCCAAACAAAAATTTTCATGCAAGGGACAAGGATTTTACGTATCACCCAGGCATTACTTGCTTCGCTTGTGGAGAGGAAGGACACTATGCCAAGCAGTGCCCAAAGCCAAGAAACTCGTCCCTCAAGCCGAACAACACTGGAAATAATTCAGCCCCCAAGCGTAACAACTTCAACCCCAATAACAATCACAAGAAGGGTCACGTGAATCATGTGATCAAGGAGGAAGCACAGAATGCTCCGGACATCATACTCGGTACGTTCCCTGTCAACACAATACCTGCCACGGTTTTGTTTGATTCTGGAGCTTCTCACTCGTTCGTTTCCAAGAAATTTGCTTTGCAACATAATTTTCTGATTCTTCCCTTGGAAAATTCTATGACCATCAAGTCCCCCGGGATTAAGCAAATCACTCAGAGTTACTGCCTTGGTGTGGTTATTGAGATTGAGGGATTAGAGTTTCGGGCAAACCTCATTGTATTGGAAAATAAGCGACTGGATGTTATCCTAGGAATGGACTGGTTAACCACCAACAAGGGATTTATCGACTGTTTCAATCGGACTGTGATCCTCACCCATCATCACGGGAAGACAATAAAAATTGCAGCTCAAGAAAGACCAATATCACTGCGACCAAGATTGAACAAGGTGGATATTTCAGAATTAAGTAAAGTTCCAGTGGTGTGTGAATTTCTTGATGTATTTCCCGAAGAACTACCAGGCATGCCACCTGACCGGGAAATAGAGTTCATCATTGAACTAGCACCTGGAACCACTCCCATTTACAAGAAACCCTATAGAATGGCACCCTCCGAGTTGGTAGAATTGAAGAAGCAAATAAAAGAATTACTGGACAAAGGATTTATCCGGGCCAGCTCCTCACCTTGGGGTTCACCAGTATTATTTGCCAAGAAAAAGGATGGGACACTGAGATTATGTATAGACTATCGAGCACTCAACATGGTCACCATCAAAAACAAATATCCGATGCCACGGATAAATGATTTATTCGACCAACTCGCACAAGCCAAGGTTTTCTCAAAAATTGATTTAAGGTCGGGATATCATCAACTAAAAGTACGAACAGAAGATATTCCTAAGACAGTATTCACCTCCAGATACGGGTTATATGAATTTACAGTAATGCCGTTTGGACTGACAAACGCCCCCGCATATTTTGTCCTCCTCATGAACAAAGTATTTATGAAATTTATGGACAAATTTGTTGTAGTGTTCATTGACGATATTTTAGTATATTCCAAGACACCAGAAGAACATGCTGAACATCTCAGAATTGCACTGGGAGAGTTAAGGAAACATAAATTGTTCGCCAAATTCAGCAAATGTGAATTTTGGTTAAAACAGGTTGGTTTTCTAGGCCACGTATTAACCCAAGAAGGTGTCGCCGTGGACCCAGAAAAAGTCAAGGCCGTACTTGAATGGAAACCACCAGCCAATGTTACAGATGTACGAAGTTTTCTGGGAATGACTGCATATTATAGAAGATTTATTGAGGGATTCTCCACCATAGCAAAACCTATGACACAGCTACTCAAGAAGGATAAGAAGTTCGTGTGGACTGAAGCTTGCGAGAAAAGTTTCCAAGAACTCAAAAAGAGATTAACAACAGCACCAGTATTGGTCGTACCAGACATACACAAAATTTTTGAAGTATATTGCGACGCGTCCCGCAAGGGCCTCGGATGCGTATTAATGCAAGAAGGCAAAGTAGTCGCATATGCTTCCAGGCAACTACGAAAGCATGAAGAAAATTATCCTACTCATGACTTGGAATTAGCAGCAGTTATTCATGCACTCAAAGAATGGAGACACTTTTTGCTTGGGAATCGTTGTGAAATATATACGGACCATAAAAGCCTCAAATATATTTTCACACAACCAGAACTCAATTTACGACAACGACGCTGGTTGGAATTAGTGAAAGATTAGGATGTTGGCATACACTACCATCCAGGAAAGGCGAATGTAGTGGCAGATGCTCTCAGCCGAAACCCAAGCTCGGGCAACAACGGTCTACAAAACTTGAGACCTGAGTTTCAGAGGGAGTTTGCCAAACTCAACATGGTGTTGGTTACTGAAGGCACTATGTCAAATTTGGAAATACAGCCCACCCTAATGGAATAGATTAAGAAAGCTCAGCATGGACACCCCAGCATCGAAGGCATAAAAAGAAAAGTGAGTCTGGGCAAGGCCTCAGAATTCATCATAGACGATGAGGGAATATTATGGTACGGAGACAGGCTTTGCGTACCAAATGTAGAGGACCTCAAACAGCAAATTTTGGCTGAAGGCCACACCGCTCGATATTCAATCCACCCTGGAGGAACCAAAATGTACAAGGACATTCAGGAAAAAGTTTGGTGGCACGGTATGAAAAGGGATATAGCCACATTCATTGCATGTTGTGATTCATGTCAGCGCATTAAGGCCGAGCACCAAAAACCAGCAGGACTATTGCAGCCAAACAGGATACCCGAATGGAAATGGGACGAAATTGGAATGGATTTTATTGTCAGGCTACCTCGGTCACGACACGGAAATGATGCCATATGGGTCATCACAGATAGATTAACCAAGGTGGCACATTTTATTCCAGTAAAAACAACCCACACCACTCAGAAACTTGCTAGGCTTTATCTCTCCCGTATTGTTTGTCTGCATGGAGTTCCAAAGACGATAATATCCGACAGAGGCACTCAATTCGTCTCCAGATTTTGGGATCATTTACAACAAGCTCTGGGAACTCAACTAGTATTCAGCACAGCATACCACCCCCAGACTGGAGGACAGACTGAACGTGTGAACCAAATTCTAGAAGACATGCTAAGAGCATGTGTTCTCACCTATGGAACCAGTTGGGAAGAAAGCTTGCCGTATGCCGAGTTCGTGTACAACAACAGTTACCAAGCCAGTCTACAAATGGCACCTTTTGAAGACTTATATGGGCGAAGATGCCGTACCCCATTAAATTGGTCAGAGACAGGAGACAGTCGTATCTTCGGCCCAGACATGCTCAAGGAAGCTGAGGAGAAAGTTAAACTAATCAAGGATCGACTCAAGACAGCTCAAAGCCGACAAAAGAGTTATTACGATCAAAAACATCGTGAAGTCAGTTTTGAACCCGGTGAATATGTGTATCTAAGAGTATCCCCTATGAGGGGCCTGCAACGATTCAAAGTTAAAGGAAAGCTAGCACCACGATTTATTGGGCCCTTCTGTGTGATTGCACGAAGAGGCACAGTGGCCTACCAGCTAGACCTACCTGAAGAACTGTCAGACGTCCATGACGTGTTCCACATCTCACAGCTGAGGAAGTGTGTAAGCAACCCAAAGAAGCATGTATCTCATGAGAACATTGATGTGCAACCAGACCTCACCTACAGGGAACGTCCAATAAAAATATTGGACGAGTCTGAAAGAAGGACCCGTCAGAAGACAATTAAGTTTTTCAAGGTTCAGTGGAGCAATCACACCAAGGATGAAGCAACATGGGAAAGAGAGGATTTTCTTCGGGCAGAGCACCCACACCTATTTGAGGATCAGCTGAAATCTCGGGGACGAGATTTTTCCTAAGGGGGTAGGTGTTGTAACACCCCAAAATTTTTGGTTTGATTTTTATTAAATTCTTTATTTGATTTAAAGGAGGTTATTTGAATTTTTTTTAAAAAGGGACTCTCCTTCTCAAATCTTTTATGACAAATATTTTATGAGTTCTTCCCAATCTTGATTTTTGGTCTTGAGGGTTTTCAACATGTGTTGGTTCAACACAAATACTCTGGGATTGTTTTACTAATTCTTTTATTAAAAATAATTCCTATAATTTTTGGATTTCTACTTCTCTATTCAAAAATACTCTCTTGCCATGACCTATGTACAAAATTTTCTTCTCAAACCCTCCTCCCTACTTTGGGTCAAGCCAAGCATCCAATCCCAGCAAGTTTCAACCTCTTTTAGATTTTATTTCTATTGATTTTATCCTCAAACCTTTTTCTGTAATTTATTTTGGACCCCTCAAGTTTACAAAGGAAGTATCAGATTGCTTTGAGCTTTGGTTCCAAATAAATTACCCTAGCTACTCCTTAATACCCTCAACCTAGATCCATCAAGAGCTGCTGGTCCACAGTTCAAATTTTTCAAAATTTGCTTGCTGCAAGTTTGGACCAGATTTGCCATTTTTGGTGAAATTCATTCTTTTCCCTTTCCAAAAATTCTGAAAAAATTCAGGTAGTCTCTGGATGCATCAAGAGACCACCCCTCCAAGTTTCAGCTCAGAAAAAAAAATTCCATGTGCATCAAACATTTCGTCGAACAGCTGGCGTGCACTGTTCCTGTCAAAATTCAGAAAAAACTCAGGTGACAGTGTCGTTTTCGTCAGTCGGCAGCGTCGATCTCGCCAGTGCACGCATTGGCACCTTGCTCCCTGTTCCTCCTTCTTATCCAGTGTGCCGCACGGTTGCTTGGCCGGTTGCGAGCGTCGGTGGTGACTTGTCGCGTCAACTCCGGCGCCCTCCGCAGTGGTAGAACCTCTTGTGGCGGCTGGCAGATGCCAGCGTTGCAGAACGCCGTCCTCCGCACCGCCCGAGCCACTGGTGGCCTACGCGTGTTCACCTCCTGCTCTGAGCACACTGCAGAACCATCGCCGTGGCCTGAGAAGCGCAGAGCGCGCTCTCTGCCGCCGACGAGTCCGTGAGCTCCGTCCCGCCGAGACCACGGGAGCAGGCCAAATTCAACCAGGTTTAACCTTTGAATGGTGCCAGTGGACCAATCCGAAGACACCCAGTCGCCTAATCCTTCCGTCCAACCCCTGCCTCGCCGTAATCGCTCGCCGGAGTAATCCCGCTTTCGGCAACCGCCTCGGGCCGGCTATAAATAGATGCCCCCGAGCTCGTTTTTGACCCAACACCTCTCCACCTCTCCTCAGAACCACGCCCCACTCATCAGAGGGCTTCGGGAGGGTCTTATTCCCCAGCTCCGGCCGCCCCGATCCGCTTCGGGCTCCGGCAAAATCCTCTCTAGTGAGTGCGCCCCCGCTTCCCAAACTTTGCCAGCAACCTCCTAGTCCACCACCTCTTCTAACCCGAGCTTCAATTCGGTGTTGGCAGCTCTCCTCCGACGAATCCGTGCTCGCCCGAACCGCCGTCGACGTGGTGCTCCCCGACGCCTACTTCCACCACCCACCGACGCGGAACTGACCCGTGAGTGCAACCATACCCTTGCCCTCCTCTAGTTCGCCGTCGATCATCGCCGTCGTTCCCGTTTGCTTCTGGCGCCGGCGAGCTCTTTTTAAACCTGACGGGTGGGACCCCCTTGTCAGCCTCTTCTCTCCTTCTCCGAACCATTTTCTGAAAACGCCTTCGGGCAGAATGCGTTTTCTCTTCAGTGTGACGTTTTTCATCCGAAGCGTTTTCGGTTTCTTTTAAACTAGCCCCTGGAAAGTTTCTGTTTCATCGCAGATTAGTCCCTGGACTAAAACCTTAAGAACTTTTAAACAAAAGATGATTTTGAGTTGATTCTTTTTCTATCATCTTTAATTTTCTGTCTAGTTTTTTATCATATTTATTTGAAAAATATTTGGAATAATTTTTAAGCACGCACGGTATTTACGTTAGTACCCGATTTTTCTTTATAACGTAGATACCGAAGGAGGTGACGGCGCCGCCAACTTTGCCGAGCTAGACTCCGACTACTCCGAACCAGGCAAGCATGTTTGAACCTTTGATATGATGAGTGTTTTTCATGTTTGCTTGAGTGGTTTTCTCATGGCATGTTTATATAAGCATTTGTTGAATGTTATATTCCATGCAAAGCAAGCTGCAAGTGAGCTTCGAAACTTGATGTGTTCATAAGATGGTGAGACAACCTGATCATGTGGTGGCATGATAGGTTGCAAGCTGGTATTGTTGAAGCATGCCAGTTCTATATCAACTGTTTAACTCCAGTGTTGACGTGGATCGAGTCTTGTTCCCGTTCGTCCCCTTTTCGTGCTACCACATGTTTTCTGCAAAGAATGCGGTTTAGTAAGTTGCAAACCTCTTTCCAGGTACACACCAAATAGAGGGGCCGGAATGAGGGTTCCATGGCCCTGGATTAAAGCCCTTTATCCGGTCAGGGGGCATGGGTGTTTCCGGTTGGGACCGAGAGGGGGGCACCCCTTAGAGCGCGCGATATAAATTTGATCCCATGCTATTCGAGGTGTTGGCCTCCCCGTCTTAGAGTTTTTCTTGAACGTTGCCTAGGGTGATTCCTGGCAGCAGGATGTGGAATGGGTGTGTACTGGTTAGATGTGTTTTCTTCTAAAATACCGTAAACGGAACTAGTCCTTTGTGACTACTGAAATCCGTTGGCTGCGGGTTAAGAGTACAAACTCTGCAGAGTCAAAACCATTCGAGTAACTAAGTCCTCGGTCAAGGACGTTGGTTGACCTATCAGTGTCAGTCTCAGTGTCAGTCCCAGTAACAGTCTCTGAAGAAAAAAAAACTTGTTAACTGACAGTGGTAAACCCGGCTGAATGTTATTCCTGTGGATGGACTAACCTGTTTATGATTATGTGCCGAGTATTCCGTGGGATGGTGCTACCTCCACGGACAACTCGAATTCGAATGATGAATTATAAGCCCTTTATGAGATGTCGCTCAGACGTCTAACTGTGGCATTCTTATTATTTACTTTTGATATAAGCCCTTTATGAGATGTCGCTCAGACGTCCGACTGTGGCATTCTTATTATTTGCCTTTGATATAAGCCCTTTATGAGATGTCGCTCAGACGTCCGACTGTGGCATTCTTATTATTTACCTTTGATATAAGCCCTTTATGTGATGTCGCTCAGACATCCGACTGTGGCATTCTTGTTATTTACTTTTGAATATAAGCCCTTTATGTGATGTCGCTCAGACGTTCGACTGTGGCATTCTTGCTATTTACTTTTGATATAAGCCCTTTATGAGATGTCGCTCAGAGGTCCGACTGTGGCATCCTTGTTATTTACTTTCATTATAAGCCCTTTTCGAGATGTCGCTTAGACGTCCGACTGTGGTACGTACTGTCATTTACTTTTCAGTATAAGCCCTTTTATGTGGTGTCACCCTGACGCCCGACTGCGGCATGTTAATTTATTTTACCTTTCGAGGCATCGCTTCAGACACCCGATCGGTCTTCAGCTATTTTATTGGGATTTCGGAAGGACTACCGCCTGACTTCCTTTTTATTTATCTTGCGGTCCAAATTTATTACCTGAGTGTGTATTACTAATTTACTCATGTGCATCATGTTTGCATTTGTTATATCTTATCTCCAAACTGTCTAGCGAGTACATTCAAAGTACTCACCTGGCTTGTTGATTTGGCCAGATGTTGACGAAGGCGATCTTATGGACGAAGAGTACGATAGCGAGTCCGACGCCTAGAGGAGTCCCAGTCAGTCCTTTGTGATCCTGGAGTTGGTCACCCGTATTATATACGCTTCCGCTACCTTAATAAAATCATCGAGCCTCACTCCGGCGCTTGATGAGTTCTAAGATTTTGGAGTCATGTCACCCGCTTCACTGTGACATATCCACCACCACTTTTATTGCGAGTCAATAGTTATGCCACCATACCCTTTGTGTCATATCCGCCTTTATGTGAAATATTGGCGTGCTTGTAATAAATTGTTGAGCAGCCTCAGCTCAACCCTGTAATATATTTAGTACTTCTGGATTTCTGTATCAAGGATTTGTCTACCAGTAAGATTTTTCTATACTGGTCTGACGAAAGGGGCGATTTTTCAATAAATGTTTTATTGGAAAACCGGTCCTGACAACAGGTCACGGCGAATGGCGGCCACCTCGCCAATGTCCGCCGGAGAGGCCATGATAAACCTCTTCTTGTCCGAACGCATGTCGGGCTCCCCGGAATACGTGGTCGAGCTTAGGCTGCGACATTCTAGAGCAGGGGATGTGGATCTGACGGGGAGGGATACCGCAAGCCTCATCTAAAAACTCAGGGGAGTGGGGCGACGGTATGGGAATCGCTGGGTAACCTGAACTTTATTATCTAAGCTGGGAGGAACGGGCAGACCGGCAGGGGTTGGCGGCGGTGGTGGTGAGCTAGGGTTCGAGGGGGGAGGGGGCCGGGTGGGGGGACTGTGGAGGGGGGTGGTGTTTGAGGATACGCCACGGCTACTGATAATTTTAGTAATGGTGGGTGGAGATGGCGGTGGACGAGGGAGGGCGACGGTTCAAATGCCTCGGCCACTACAATTTTACTATAAGGTCGATGCTGGAGGAGTGTGGGCGACGGTTGAAGTACGGCGGCTACTAAAATTTGGGTAAAGGAATTGATGCGGGGCGGGAGTACCCAAGATCGCGCATTGTGACTCCCGGATAGTTAAGCTACAGTAAACCTCTGCTAATGATGCCACGTCACCACGATTACTGTTGTTTGTTTCACGATGATTCAAATCTCATTCGAATTCAAATTCAAAATCAAGTCAAAGGATAAGAGTTTTCAAATATTAAAACTAAGGTGTTCGAATTGTAGGAAATAAACCATAGATGATTATGGTGGTGAAACCACATTTTAATAAATTATTTAAATGTACTAAAATAAATAAATAAACAGCTTAAACAATTAAATAAATGCCTTTTATTAATTATAAAATGTTAAACTATTTTATTTGAGGTTTAAACTTTTTGTGGCAGTGGTGTAATTAGTAAAACTAATTTAGGTACTACTAAAATATTTTACAAAACTAAAATAAATTGATAAATGAATTAAAACACAAAAGAAAATAAATAAAAAGAAAAGGACTAAACGAAAACAAACAAAAAAATAAAAACACAGAGACCCCCCTTGCTGGGCCTCGGCCCAGCTAACCTCTGGGCCGCCAGGCCGGCCCACCCCACTTCCCTCTTAACCCCCCACAACCCCAAACCCTAGAACCCATGCCCCCACTTCTCCCCCCACCACGTTCCACCTCCCCCTCCTCTGCCCCCGATTGGATCGGGGGGGGGGGGGGATCGACCCCGATGCCGCCGCCCGGGACCACGTCACCGGAGCCGCCACCGCCGCCCTCCACCTCGACCTCCCCGTCCTCGACCGTCCCCCATCGGACCGCTTCTTCCTCGTCTCCTCCTCGCCCCCGGGGCAGCCCTCTGCCTCCGCCGACCTCGCGCCGCTCCCTCTCCCCGCAACCGCCCGACCGCGCCCACCGCCGCGCCGCCGTGAACCCCATGGCCACCGGCCTCCCTGAGCAGGCCGACGCTTCGAGGGGCTGCCCCTCGACCTCCTCGACCTCCACGCCAACGCCAGCGGGCAGGAGCTTCACCAAGTCGCCGCCGTCGTCTCTTCTTCAACCTCGGCCTTCTCTTCGATCCCCGTCGAGCCCGCTGCCATCCCTACAGCTCCACTGTGAGCCGCCGTCCGTTTTCCCCCTCCCCCTGCTTGTTTTGGCCGTCCCTGGCGCCGTTTGCCGCGAGGCCGAGCTACGGCCGCCACCTGCCGTTAGCGTTCCCGGCCTTCCTGATGACTGTCACGACCACCGTCCGACGCGGCACCTCCCACGCGGTCGGACGCGCCCAACCACGTGCCCGTTCGTGGCCGGAGGGGCGTTTCCGGCGAGGTCCCGCGTGGCGCCGCCGTGTTCTGCCTCACCGGCGTGGCCGGCCGTTCGAACCGTCCCGTGGGCCACCGACAGGTGGACCCCGCAGGATTAGCCGCTAAGCTGGACTCTAATACACCACCCATGTGTAAATGACAAATGGGACCCACACCTAATTAATCATGGGCATAACTAATAGGCTAATTAAACTAATCCTGATGGCCACTGACGGTGAGCCATGCAACTGTAGCGATTAGGTTTAACTCTAAGAAAATATGTTAGCAAATTGACCCACTGACCACTAGGCCCCACCCTGACTAATTAAGTTAATTAGTTTAAATAAACTTTGTTAATATTGCCACTGTCTATGACATGTGGCCCCACCTTGACCAGTTTGACCAGTCAAAGTGCTGGTTGTGTATCCCCTAGCCAATGACAGATGGCCCCCACCTGCACTATTCACTGTTGACCTGGTCCGCTTTGACTGCTGAGTCAGCAGTTGACTGGACCCACCAGTCAGTCTCTGACTGGGTGTAATACTGGGTGCACTTAACGAAATAGCTATTTAATAACTCGAATTTAATTAAATACAGTAATGTCAGAAATTGATTAAATCTTTAAATATTAATATAAAATAGACCGTAACTTGGATGAAAAAAAACTTTGTACATGAAAGTTGCTCAGAACGACGAGACGAATCCGAATACGCAGTCCGTTCGCCCGCCACACGTCCCTAGCATAGCGAACGTGCAACTGTTCCCCTCCGGTCATCTGTCTAACAAATGTCCGGAACCGGGAAAACTTTCCCGGATGGGATCCCCCTTTCTCGGCAACGTGCAAACCCACGTTAGAACACACCCGGCACTGCATATTGTCATGTCATACTTTGTGTAGCATTGTTTGCTTTGTAATTACTTTTTCCTCCCCCCCTCTTTCTCTCTCGATAGACACTGAGACCGCTGACGACGCTGCCGTGAACGAATACAGTGTTGACGACCCATCCTTCTCTACCGAGCTTCCAGGCAAGCCCCCCCCCCCTTGATCAACCCGATATCGCCTATTCCTTCTCTCTACTGCTTGCATTAGAGTAGTGTAGCATGTTACTGCTTTCGGTTAATCCTATTCTGCTGCATAGCCTGTCTTTGCTACTACTGTTGATACCTTACCTGCAATCCTAAATGCTTAGTATAGGTTGCTAGAATTACATTAGTGGCCCTACACTCTTGTCCGTCTGCCATGCTATACTACTGGGCCGTGATCACTTCGGGAGGTGATCACGGGTATATATTATATACTATTACATACTTATGTTTCTGTTCGGAGATGGGGGCTGAAGGGGCAGGTGGTTCCATCCAGGTAGTGGTGGGCCTGGGTTCCCGACGGCCCCCGAGTGTTACTTTGTGGCGGAGCGACAGGGCAGGTTGTGACCACCTAGGAGACAGGTGGGTCTGGTCCTGGTCGGCGTCCGCGGTTATATCAATTAACACGCTTAACGAGATTGGGTATTTGATCTGAGTCTGGCTACAAGCCTATACGCGCTAACCACCACGCGGGAACAGTTATGGGTACTCGACGTCGTGGTATCAGCCGAAGCCTCCTAGACGTCAGCGACTGAGCGGCGCACGCCGGGTTGGACCACGTAACGCAACTTCCTTTGTAATGGAGGTTGCTAGGTCTGCTCACCGGCCGCCCATGCAACGTGCAGGTGTGCAATGGGCGATGGGCCCAGACCCCTGCGCGCATAGGATTTAGACCGGCGTGCTGACCTCTCTGTTAGGCCTAGGTAGGGCTGTGACGTGTTGATCTTCCGAGGCCGGACATGACCCAGGAAAGTGTGCCCGGCCAGAGGGATCGAGCGTGTTGGGTAATGTGGTGCACCCTTGCAAGGAAGTTTATTTTTTTGAATAGCCGTGTCCCTCGGTAAAAGGACGACCCAGAGTTGTACCTCGACCTTATGACAACTAGAACCAGATACTTAATAAAACACACCCTTTCAAGTGCCAGATACAACCCGGTGATCGCTCTGTCACAGGGCGACGAGGAGAGGATCGTCGGGTAGGATTATGCTAGGCGATGATACTTGGTGAACTTACCAGCTACTCTCTTCTATATGCTTCAAGATGGAGACTACCAGAAGCGTAGTCTTCGATAGGACTAGCTATCCCCCTCTTATTCTAGCATTCTGCGGTTCAGTCCACAGATACTACCATTTCATTGATACCATTGCATATGTAGTGTAGATCCTTGCTTGCGAGTACTTTGGATGAGTACTCACGGTTGCTTTGCTCCCCCTTTTTCCCCTTTCTATACCCGGTTGTCGCAACCAGATGCTGGAGCCCAGGAGCCAGACGCCACTTTCGACGACCCCTACTACACCGAGGGTGCCTACTACTACGTGCAGGCCGCCGACGACGACCAGGAGTAGTTTAGGAGGATCCCAGGCAGGAGGCCTGCGCCTCTTCGATCTGTATACCAGTTTGTGCTAGCCATCTTATGGCACCTTGTTTAACTTATGTCTGTACTCAGATATTGTTGCTTCCGCTGACTCGTCTATGATCAAGCACTTGTATTCGAGCCCTCGAGGCCCCTGGCTTGTATTATGATGCTGGTATGACTTATTTATTTTTAGAGTTGTGTTGTGATATCTTCCCGTGAGTCCCTGATCTTGATCGTACACGTTTGCGTGTATGATTAGTGTATGATTGAATCGGGGGCGTCACAAGTTGGTATCAGAGCCGACTTCCTATAGGAACTCCGCCCCCCTTCCACACTCCTTGGCCGAAGTCGAGTCTAGACATAGCAAAACTTTTACTAACATGGCTGTGTGTCTTACGGGCCCACGTCGCCATTGGGTGGTATTAGGATCTTTTACTCCTCGATCTTTACTCTGGGATTCTGATCTCTCTTCTATTCGGGTTAAATGATTTTACTAATTGTAACTCTAGGTTCTCGATACCACTTCCTGCCGGAGAGCCCGTTCATTCCAGATGATCGACTGCTTCACCGGAAGATTCCGAAGATTCTATTCGATGTTTTCCCGGGACACCTGAGTCCATCGTCTTTGTAAATTCCATACCGCTGTTATATCCTTATGGATAACTACATACCCTTGCCACTTTGACATTCAATCCCCTTTGGTCTTGTTATTACAAGATGCCCCGAACTGCTCTTCGTTGTTCCGACAATCCTTGAGGTTACTGCCTTGCAGTTCTTGCCTCATGAATACCCCCTACGGATAATTCCTCGCACTTACCGAGTATCCGTTCTTCCCCCTTTTGTTCATATGATTCACAAGATACATTGAAATACTGTTCGATCACCAGAAAATCCGTAGCAGCTTATTGCTCTGCAAATACTTGTCTGCTTGCATTATGGATGCTTCCCATACGACTGGCAATATTCATTAGTATCCTTTGACACCGTCATTTTCATCTTATTGATTCAACATGAGTGCGAATGCACGCATTCATCAGTTGATCCTTTCTAATTATCTTCCGGCTCAGACGTCCTTTTGAACATGAGCTGGTTCTCGACTAATCTATTTGCCCTTGATTGTACCCTTAGGTCTATTCTAGTTATCCATCCTTGATCAGAGCGTCTGCATCTGATCCTTCGTATTGGAATTCATAATTCCTTTGTTATCTAAGCATCAAATTATTCAGATGTCCTATAATCCGATGCCTTTGCGTTCTTTCTTCATCTGGTTGTGTGCCGATGCTCACATCAGCTCCGCTATGGACATCCGATCCTTCGTCGGATTATTAATCGACAGTGTCCTTCATATTTAACTGCCTTGTGAATTCTTCCATGATACATAATGCATTTGGTAAATCTTATCCTCTGCGTTCCCAACCATACTCTGCTTTCGAGCTTGTATAATTTACTCCTGAAGCATTATATGTTCCTAAGATGCCCTATGGGATGAACATATACCTTCCCTAAACCGTGTGAACCCGAAAGTTTACACAAGACATTCTCTTCTGGTGTTTTACCAGATACTTTTCAATTCTACAACTTCTTCGAAGACGAGAAGCGAATGAAATGTTATGCATTGAAGAAGTGGGAGTCGACCCCGAACCTTTGTGTTCTTGCCCATGGACTCGATGTGGAGCTTATCATGAAAGCTTCTTGCAAGAATATTTAATCATTTGAATAATTCTTTCGGTGTCATTGAATTGGATCCCTTGCAGCTATGGTTCCGACCATGCTAACTTTATTTAATATATTTCTGAAAGGAAACCATTCCAGTCCCTCGTCTATTTTTGACAAGGTTAAAGTATCTACTATCGCAGGTCAACGACCCAGTTCAACTTCTATCATGTTCTACCTTCGAGTTTTACCCCGTGGTATCTCGAGGATATCATGCCTTTGCACGGCATCTTACAAACTTGTTGAAGTAATAACTTTCCTTGTCTTAATCACTCTACGGGTTCTAGGTTGCTGTCAACCGAGGACACCGTTTAGTAAATCAAATCCGCTCTAAAATTCAAATACCCCTAGTAATTGTTACTGGGAAATTTAAACTCAGTCATGTCGTCCTAGACCATCGGCTACACCCTTATCTTGCTATCTTTGATTGTGCTACCTCGACCTTCTTCAGTGCACAAATTCTTCAGAGTGCGAGCACGACTTACGTCGAGCGTTCAACATCATGTTTCTTGTTCTGAAAGGCAACTTTGATTCTGAGCTTGCATCTTACTTGTTGTTCCTATGACTTTCACGTCGTCATTCCCTGCTTGACGCCGTCGCTGTTTGATTGCATCCTCTTGAAACCTCCTGGCAAATCTGTCGGATCACCTTCAACACTTTGACTTCTTTCGAGATGTCAACTGTGTTCATGTTGAGGAATACCCTCCTTGCCCTCGATGCTTTTTGTTATCATCGAAAACACCATGAACTTCTTTTCATCGTGAGCTTGTCCGTGTTATGGATGCAACTTGCTATCCTGTTTGCATTATATTCTACCTTGAAGTATTACTGTCCTTTATGCCGAGTATGTTGTGAGGATTGCTTCACCTCTTTGAAAATTCTTGGCATAGTGATACTTCTCACCGTCACCATTTTTTCTTGGTCCCCATGTTGTTTCTAACCGGAATACCGACAAATGGACTGTGATGTGTAAAATTCAAAACTTCTAGCAACCCTATTGCTTGTAAGTTAATGAATGATAGTTTCATACTTTGTGTATTGGTTATCAAATCACCATTCTAACATTGATCATGCTACATAAGCCCATATTTCAGGTGCACCTGTCAACCAATGTTTAATCTTGGATGTTTTCCTCGAACATACATCATTATATCATTTGATCTGACAAATGTTATCTCCTTGTTCACATAATTGTGGAAATCCATACTTTGTTAATCTCGATGAATTGTCGCTGAGTCCATTAGCCACCTCCTCATCCTCTCCTTGGTTTAATGATGAACTCATGATTCGGGACTTGCTTCCATAGTTCATTATCCGAGAATCTTGCAACGCCATCTCGTCAAATTGTGTTGCACCCCTTCCTTCTCAGGCATCCTGGGTCTGAGGTATCCTGACCCCAATCAGATCTAAAACTCGGTCAGATATGATGGTTGGAACATATTTCCAAGAGTTATGACGTTGGTCTTTATATATGCCCCCGGTAAGGTGATATCATGCCTCGCACACCTGTCCGGAGGACCTATTGTTATAGTTTCCTTTTAGCAAGGTTAACCATTCTTCCATGAGGGAATTGTAAGACTTATTCTTGAGTTGTTCCTAATGGATCCCTTGTGTATCCAAAGCCTGACCTTTATCTGATAACCCTGTCGATGCTATCTCGAAGCATGACTATGGTACTCCGTACATCCTTAAGAACATTTGTGGCCCAATGCTAAATGTTTCTTGAACAGTTACCCAAACACCGTTGTATGGGCATATATCATGATTCTTCTTACCCCTTTTATCTAAATGGTCATGTCTTTGTTCTCCTGACACGTATATCATGCCCTGCTTAACCCTGGGAAGGATATACTCCTATTACTTGTGTTTAAACAAATTTTCCTTTCCATTGGTTTGTTCAAACTGATAATCACATTTTCCTTTCCATTGGTTTGTTTAACCTTTCTTGTGATCTATAAGATATGAGCAGAAATAAATCCCTGCTTAAGTAAGCACCTCGGTGTACAACTCTGTCAGCAAGACCCTGTTACTATATGTTGATAACATTTCGGTAACCACCGATGGACGAGAACTTTGCCTATTGGTCCGCCTCATTTCAACGAGCAGGAAAATGGTTCTCTTCATCCCTCGCCCTTAGTACCAACGTTGTTGCCAATATAACTGGCAGGCTATGCTCTGACCTGCCCTGCTATCGTGACCATACAAGATGTCACTGCTCCTTCTACTTTTAACTGACATGGGGGGCCCATAACCCACAATTCCACAGGATCGAAACCTGACTCTCCTATACCCCTGTTCCCAAGGTTGTTCCTTGCGCATGGCCTCGTATGTAATTCACTAGCCACCTTCCGAGAGATCATCAATTTTGGTATCAGACACAACACTTATTCCCATTGGTCTTAACCGCTCTCACATTCCGTTTCAGGCAACGAACGATTGCCTATCTGCTTGAAACTTCTTATTGCACCTTCTTACTTTACTCTCGATGACTTTCTTGAATGTCAACTCGAGAGATGCCTCTATACCTAGCCCCTAGGTACCTAACATGTGTTGAACTCCGTCCTTCCCGAGTTTTCCACTTAACTTTTCCCTAAGTACGATGGAGATCCTGAAGAAAGGATGCCGGCTTCACCATGACGACCTGAAGCAGAGAAATAAAGATATCAAGGTAATGGATCGACCTCTCCGAGAAGGGCAACCAAGGCCGGGAAGATCCGCTAGAAATTTCGTAACCAGAACTTTCCCCCTTACTTCCCCGCTTAAATCTCGGGACGAGATTTCTAGTAGTGGAGGAGAATTGTGACGCCTGGATAGTTAAGGTACAGTAAACCTCTGCTAATGATGCCATGTCACCACGATTACTGTTGTTTGTTTCACGATGATTCAAATCTCATTCGAATTCAAATTCAAAATCAAGTCAAAGGATAAGAGTTTTCAAATATTAAAACTAAGGTGTTCGAATTGTAACAAATAAACCATAGATGATTATGGTGGTGAAACCACATTTTAATAAATTATTTAAATGTACTAAAATAAATAAATAAACAGCTTAAAAAATTAAATAAATGCCTTTTATTAATTATAAAATGTTAAACTATTTTATTTGAGGTTTAAACTTTTTGTGGCAGTGGTGTAATTAGTAAAACTAATTTAGGTACTACTAAAATATTTTACAAAACTAAAATAAATTGATAAATGAATTAAAACACAAAAGAAAATAAATAAAAAGAAAAGGACTAAACGAAAACAAACAAAAAAATAAAAACAGAGAGACCCCCTCTTGCTGGGCCTCGGCCCAGCTAACCTCTGGGCCGCCAGGCCGGCCCACCCCACTTCCCCCTTAACCCCCCACAACCCCAAACCCTAGAACCCACGCCCCCACTTCTCCCCCCACCATGTTCCACCTCCCCCTCCTCTGCCCCCGATTGGATCGGGGGGGATCGACCCCAATGCCGCCGCCTGGGACCACGTCACCGGAGCCGCCACCGCCGCCCTCCACCTTGACCTCCCCGTCCTCGAATGTCCCCCACCGGACCGCTTCTTCCTCGTCTCCTCCTCGCCCCCGGCGCCGCCCTCTGCCTCCGCCGACCTCGCGCCGCTCCCTCTCCCCGCAACCGCCCGACCGCGCCCACCGCCGCGCCGCCGTGAACCCCATGGCCACCGGCCTCCCTGAGCAGGCCGACGCTTCGAGGGGCTGCCCCTCGACCTCCTCGACCTCCACGCCAACGCCAGCGGGCAGGAGCTTCACCAAGTCACCGCCGTCGTCTCTTCTTCAACCTCGGCCTTCTCTTCGATCCCCGTCGAGCCCGCTGCCATCCCTACAGCTCCACTGTGAGCCGCCGTCTGTTTTCCCCCACCCCCTGCTCGTTTTGGCCGTCCCTGGCGCCGTTTGTCGCGAGGCCGAGCTACGGCCACCGCCTGCCATCAGCGTTCCCGGCCTCCCTGGTGACTGTCACGACCACCGTTCGACGCGGCACCTCCCACGCGGTCGGACGCGCCCAACCACGTGCCCGTTCGTGGCCAGAGGGGCGATTCTGGCGAGGTCCCGCGTGGCGCCGCCGTGTTCTGCCTCACCGACGTGGCCGGCCGTTCGAACCGTCCCGTGGGCCACCGACAGGTGGACCCCGCAGGATTAGCCGCTAAGCTGGACTCTAATCCACCACCCATGTGTAAATGACAAATGGGACCCACACCTAATTAATCATGGGCATAATTAACAGGCTAATTAAACTAATCCTGATGGCCACTGACGGTGAGCCATGCAACTGTAGCGATTAGGTTTAACTCTAAGAAAATATGTTAGCAAATTGACCCACTGATCACTAGGCCCCACCCTGACTAATTAAGTTAATTAGTTTAAATAAACTTTGTTAATATTGCCACTGTCTATGACATGTGGCCCCACCTTGACCAGTTTGACCAGTCAAAGTGCTGGTTGTGTATCCCCTAGCCAATGACAGATGGCCCCCACCTGCACTGTTCACTGTTGACCTGGTCCGCTTTGACTGCTGAGTCAGCAGTTGACTGGACCCACCAGTCAGTCTCTGACTGGGTGTAATACTGGGTGCACTTAACGAAATAGCTATTTAATAACTCGAATTTAATTAAATACAGTAATGTCAGAAATTGATAAAATCTTTAAATATTAATATAAAATAGACCGTAACTCGGATGAAAAAAAACTTTGTACATGAAAGTTGCTCAGAACGACGAGACGAATCCGAATACGCAGTCCGTTCGCCCGCCACACGTCCCTAGCATAGCGAACGTGCAACTGTTCCCCTCCGGTCATCTGTCTAACAAATGTCCGGAACCGGGAAAACTTTCCCGGATGGGATCCCCCTTTCTCGGTAACGTGCAACCCCACGTTAGAACACACCCGGCACTGCATATTGTCATGTCATACTTTGTGTAGCATTGTTTGCTTTGTAATTACTTTTTCCTCCCCCACTCTTTCTCTCTCGATAGACGCTGAGACCATTGACGACGCTGCCGTGAACGACTACAGTGTTGACGACCCGTTCTTCTCTGCCGAGCTTCCAGGCAAGCCCCCCCCCCTTCATCAACCAGATATCGCCTATTCCTTCTATCTACTGCTTGCATTAGAGTAGTGTAGCATGTTACTGCTTTCGGTTAATCCTATTCTGCTGCATAGCCTGTCTTTGCTACTACTGTTGATACCTTACCTGCAATCCTAAATGCTTAGTATAGGTTGCTAGAATTACATTAGTGGTCCTACACTCTTGTCCGTCTGCCATGCTATACTACTGGGCCATGATCACTTCGGGAGGTGATCACGGGTATATATTATATACTATTACATACTTATGTTTCTGTTCGGAGATGGGGGCTGAAGGGGCAGGTGGTTCCATCCAGGTAGTGGTGGGCCTGGGTTCCCGACGGCCCCCGAGTGTTACTTTGTGGCGGAGCGACAGGGCAGGTTGTGACCATCTAGGAGACAGGTGGGCCTGGTCCTGGTCGGCGTCCGCGGTTATATCAATTAACACGCTTAACGAGATTGGGTATTTGATCTGAGTCTGGCTACGAGCATATACGCGCTAACCACCACGCGGGAACAGTTATGGGTACTCGACGTCGTGGTATCAGCCGAAGCCTCCTAGACGTCAGGGACTGAGTGGCGCGCGCCGGGTTGGACCGCATAACGCAACTTCCTTTGTAATGGAGGTTGCTAGGTCTGCTCACCGGCCGCCCACGCAACGTGCAGGTGTGCAATGGGCGATGGGCCCAGACCCCTGCGCGCATAGGATTTAGACCGGCGTGCTGACCTCTCTGTTAGGCCTAGGTAGGGTTGCGACGTGTTGATCTTCCGAGGCCGGACATGACCCAGGAAAGTGTGCCCGGCCAGAGGGATCGAGCGTGTTGGGTAATGTGGTGCACCCCTGCAGGGAAGTTTATCTATTCGAATAGCCGTGTCCCTCGGTAAAAGGACGACCCAGATTTGTACCTCGACCTTATGACAACTAGAACCGGATACTTAATAAAACACACCCTTTCAAGTGCCAGATACAACCCGGTGATCGCTCTCTCACAGGGCGATGAGGAGAGGATCGTCGGGTAGGATTATGCTATGCGATGATACTTGGTGAACTTACCAGCTACTCTCTTCTATATGCTTCAAGATGGAGACTACCAGAAGCGTAGTCTTCGATAGGACTAGCTATCCCCCTCTTATTCTAGCATTCTGCAGTTCAGTCCACAGATACTACCATTTCATTGATACCATTGCATATGTAGTGTAGATCCTTGCTTGCGAGTACTTTGGATGAGTACTCACGGTTGCTTTGCTCCCCCTTTTTCCCCTTTCTATACCCGGTTGTCGCAACCAGATGCTGGAGCCCAGGAGCCAGACGCCACCTTTGACGACACCTACTACACCGAGGGTGCCTACTACTACGTGCAGGCCGCCGCCGACGACCAGGAGTAGTTTAGGAGGATCCTAGGCAGGAGGCCTGCGCCTCTTCGATCTGTATCCCAGTTTGTGCTAGCCATCTTATGGCACCTTGTTTAACTTATGTCTGTACTCAGATATTGTTGCTTCCGCTGACTCGTCTATGATCGAGCACTTGTATTCGAGCCCTCGAGGCCCCTGGCTTGTATTATGATGCTGGTATGACTTATTTATTTTTAGAGTTGTGTTGTGATATCTTCCCGTGAGTCCCTGATCTTGATCGTACACGTTTGCGTGTATGATTAGTGTACGATTGAATCGGGGGCGTCACACGCACGGTCCAATAAGAATATGCGTGTATGATAATAAAGAAAAGTGGCGGGACCGCCGATTTTTGCAACGCTCAAGGCGGGTAGTTTGTTTTTAGATTTCTAGCTAGCTGGTCTATCGCACACGGTTTGTCCTAATTTTCAGACACAGACGTGGAATTCAATCTAAATAAACTACCCGCCTTTAGCTTGTGCAGGTGGTGATTTTACAGCGCACTTGCATGGCACACGGTTAAGCTAGTACCTCCGCCTTTGCTCGCGCTTGCGCGGTCGTGGTGATTTTACAGCGCACTTGCATCGCACACGGTTGAGCCAGTACCTCCACCTTTGCTCGCGCTTGCACAGTCGTGGTGATTCACAGCGCACTTGCATCGCACACGGTTAAGACATTATACCCATGTCCGTCGAGCATCATCAGAGTCTTTGCAGCAAAAAAACGTTAAAGAGGGTCAGAAGACAGCCACACCAGTATGTGGCCCAAATATATATGAGTTAAAAGGGTGGTCTGTGATGTTCAAAATTCCAATGCACAACTTTGACCGCTCGGGCCCACGGTTGGGCGCGTCGTCGAAGATCGATGAGAGGGGCCAGAAGTCAAGAACCACATGGAAGTGGCCAAATGTATGTAGGAATATAGGGTGTGATGTTTAAAACTTTAAATACACAATGCACAACTTTGGTGGCACCTGCCTCGCAAACCAGAAAGCACCCTTGGATATATCTATAATGACATAATGTCGTAGCTACCTAGGGTGCTTGCCCCACCTCCCACTTCGTGTCAGCAGGGTGAATGCACGTAATGATACTTTGGTCATACATGCATGTCGCCATGACCTACCATAAGACGGACCAGTGAATCTATCGGTTGGTCAAACGACAACTGTTGTTGTCGATAAACCACTTGGGCCAATAGATTGAACCATCATAAAAAATCGCATGAGAGGGACCACAAAACCAGCACCTCTTGCATGCGGCCCAAAATGATGTACGTTGGAAGGGGTGATGTGTGTTTTCAATATAGAATAATGTACAATTTAGATGTGGCGCCTGCCTCTCGATACAGACAACAACCATGAAGGCTAGGTAGTTAAGGACGAGATACACAGGGTACGGTGTAGGTCGAACCCAGTAATCCGAGCATGTGGGAGGGAATCCTGACAACGCATGAGCTCGAGCTTTGGTTGAACGACATGTGATGGTGACTGTCCCTAACATGAACTAGGAGGAATCCATTCATGGCCAACACATACCCCTCGTTATCGGTCAAAGGGATGATATATATACACTCGGGGAGCCCACAGATATGCGTGTCATCACAAAAAACCGCAAAAGGGAGACGTGGTCGATCAGAAGACCGCATATACACTACATGCGGCCCGAAAATATGTATGGGTACGGTGGTGTGTGATGTGTTTAAATCCCGAATGCACAACTTCGATGGGCCACCAACTATATTACAAACCGAACACCTTACCCGACCCCAAGCCTGGTTCAATATGTACGATGTCGGTTTCCCAACTTCGAGGAGGCGGCGACCGGGTGGGGGGGGGGGGGGGGGGGTGTCATCCAACGCATGCGCTCAAACTTTATTTGGTCTAACATGGCACACATAGCAATAGGAAACCATCATTGTCAAACCCTTCTCGTATGTTGGGTCAAAGGGATAGATTGTGTGGGCCCCCTTGCTATCGGTCAAGCATAATATATATACCTCGGGAAGCCCACAGATATGTGTGGCGTCTGTAAACCGCACAAGGAAGACATGCTCGATCAGAACACCCGGCCCCCTATACCCCGCATGCGACCTGAAAAAAATGTATGGGTCTGGTGTGTGATTTGTTCAAATCCCGAAAGCACAAGTTCGATGGGGCACCAACTACATCAGTAACATTACAAATTGAACATCATACCCCCCGCAGCCAGGTTAAAGACGTACGATGTCGGGAACGCAACTTCGAGGCGGATGGGTGGGGGGGGGGGGGGGTAGGGGCCGGGTGCCATCCAACGCATGTGCTGAAACTTGATTTGCTCTAACATAGCACACGGAGAAAAGAGTAAACCCTTCTCGTGCCTTGAGTCAAAGGGATAATTTGTGTGGGCCAACAGATGTCGATCATTCTTTGATTTTTTAGAACAAAAAATAACCAATAAAAACATAGTCTACAAATTAGCAAAACAAGAATCCCAAGGTTTATATAATCACCATGACAGGTCACTATAGAGTCAATCATTCTTTGATTTTTTAGAATAAAAAATAACCAATAAAAACATAGTCTACAAATTAACAATACAAGGATCCCAAGGTTTATATAATCACCATGACAGGTCACTATAGAGACATTTATCTCTATAATGACCATGTCATAGCGTTTAAATGAAGCTTGAGATGTGAAACTTCCCACCGGGTCACCCATCCTTAGACTACTCCAGCCCAAGCACGCTTAACTTCTACGTTCTATTCGAAGCAAATGGGAAGCCGCCCCTTGCTGATAGGAATTGCCTCCTTGCCTTTAAGGCGTTTCACGCTAGTCACACTATGGGACCTACTCCCTCCTATCACACACATTTGTGCTTTTAGAAACTGTGTGCGATATTTACATGGCCGGTGTGTCGCCGCCTAGCCTTCAATGAGCACTGACACTAGTAGTGGGAAAACGATGGGAGAAGAGGCGGGAAACCGATGAGAGCAGTGGCGGGAAACGGTAGCGTGGTTGGATATATAACAACATTAATATAAAAAACTTAGTAGAGAAGGAAGCGTGAGCTAGCATGATGCATGCGCACAGTGCTTACCCATATACTGCCTGTGCCGTCGAAAGGGATGAGGATTGATGTTCGATCTGCGAGCATCCAACGGTGCAGACATACGATCTGTGGGGTTTGGGTTCTGGCCAATCAGAACGCACGACTCAGATCGCGCGTGCAGCAGGGGGGCATCAGCCGCGGTTTGGTAGGCACACGGCTTTCGTGAGTGAACCGTGTGCTATTTGAAAACATTTCGTGAGAAGAATCTCGGTTTTTAAATCCTCGTAAATCCAAAACTCACCGGAAAATCGTGAAACTTGGCATGGTGTCATGACATGGCACATATATGTCGAGGAATTTTTTTTGTCCATTTTGGCGCAAGTTTTATTACAAGCCTCTTACAAACCGGAGCTTCTCTCAAAGAAGCCTCGTGGTTTCGATAGAGAAACATGTCCCCCTTGTGGGCGAAACGATAATCACTGCCTCTTTTTGCCTTGTATTTTCTTCTACGGGCAACATGGAACGACAGGATATCCGTGCTGAAATTTAAACTTATTCAGGGTTCGTTTGGCCTTTTTATACACTAATTGAGTTTCCTAGGCATTTAATGTCCATAATTCAAATCTGAACTACAAATACATGCTCCAGTTCACCAAAATGGCTAGAAAACTTATACATGTGTCCTTGGGTGCATGTTTAGGTCCCATGCCAGGAATGGGAATGAATTACAACCGTACCGGCGTCCTGGCTCGTCCTCAAACATTTGGAATCTCGTTTTTTAAATCCCCATAAATCCAAAACTCACCAGAAAGTCATGAAAGTTGGCATGGTGTCACGTCATGGCACATATATGTCATGGTAAAAACATTGTCCAATTTGGGCCAAGCTTTATTACAAACCTCTTACAAACCAGAGCCTGTCACAAGAACCCTCGTGGTTTCGATAGGGAAAGGTGTCCCCTTGTGGGAGAAACAATAATCGCTCCCTCTTCTAGCCTTGTATTTTCTTCTACACGCAACATTGAACAACGGGAGATTCGCACTGAACTTTGAAATTATTCAGGGTTCATTTGACCTTTTTTATTCATTAATTGAGTTTTCTAGGCATTTAATGTCCATAATTCAAATCCGAACTACAAATACATGCTCCAGTGCACCAAAATGGCTAGAAAAACGTACATGTGTCCTTGGGGTGCATGTTTAGGTCTCATGGAAGGAATGGGAATGAATTCAACCGTCTCGGCGTCCTGGCTCGGCCACAAACATTGCGAATCTCAGTTTTTAAATCTCTGTAAATCCAAAACTCACCAGGAAATCATGAAACTTGGCATGGTGTAATTACATGGCACATATATGTCATGGTAAAATAATTGTCCAATTTGGGCCAAGCTATATTACAAGCCTCTTACAAACCGAAGCTTCTCGCAACCCTCGTGGTTTCGGTAGGGAAATATGCCCCTCTTGTGGGCAAAACGATAATCGCTGCCTCTTCTCGCCTTGAACTTTGTTTTCTACAGGCAACATAGAATAACAGGAGTGTCGTGCTGAAATCTAAAACTGTTCAGGGTTCATTTGGCCATTTTATATATTAATTGAGTTTTCTAGGCATTTAATGTAGTCCATAATTCAAATTTGAACTACAAGCACATGCTCCAGTGAAGCAAAATGGGTGGAAAATCATACATGTGTCATTGGGTGCATGTTTAGGCCTCATTGAAGGAATGGGAATGAATTACAAACTTCTCATCGTCCTGAAACATTGAGAATCTCGGTTTTTAAATCCCAGTAAATCAAAAACTCACCCAAAAAACATGAAACTTGGCATGGTTTCATGACATGGCACATATATGCCGTGGTAAAAAAAATCATCCAGTTTGAGACAAGGCGCACACATTAATAGCCAACGAAGTCGTTTTGCAACAAATAGCTGACACACAACCCGAATACCGTATGCGGTGCCACATGTTATTTATCACACACGTGTTAACATAAGGAAACGTATGTGTAACTTACTAATCATCGCACACGAGTACTCGCAGACGCATCGTGTGCGATACTCCTAGCCACCACAAGCAACTAGTTTGCATTTTTCAAAGTTTTTTGTACAAACAGAATCACACACGAACTAACTATAGTAAGCGTCTTTGTTATAATTTCTCATCGCAGACAGTTCATCCGAGTGGGCTGTTTGCTACGTATCACACATATCTTGTTTACACGAATCGTTTGTGTTCTTTTGGCTCATCACAAACAGTTAATCTATGTGAACTGTATGCCGCATATCACACACATCTTGTTAAGTTGAACCGTTTCTATTCTCTTCCCTAATCGAAAACAGTTCGTTCGAGTGAACCGTATGCCGTATATCACACACACCTTGATCTGGCTGACCGTTTCTATTGCATTCCCTAATAGCAAACAGTTCATCGGAGCGAACTGTATGCCGTATATCGCACACACATTGATATGGCTGCCCGTTTCTGTTGTTTTGTCTAATCGCAAACAGTTCGTATGGATCAACCGTATGCCCCGCATCATACACGTAACTAAAATCTGAACCGTGTTTGATGTCTCCGCCATCGCAAACATTTTGCATCTTTTTTGACGGTTTTTTTACATCCCCGTTTGTGATTAATGCATCGCACACAGTTTCGTTAAAGGGTCTCTGATCGTAGTGTCGCGTTAGCAGCATCCTGCAGTAGTGGCTATATAAAACCACTCTGACTCCCATGTCTCGATATCCTCCCCCGACGATCCGACACACCTCGGCACCTCCCACTTCAAAGATTATGCCGTCACGCGAGCGAGGCGTGAGTCAGAAGTACTTCCGCCATATTCTGAAGTGTGCTTCGCACCCAAGAAAGGCCTCACAAAGGGTAACAAAGCCCGCAATGTGCAGAATGGAATTAGGGGAGAGATAATGGAGTTGGATCCAAATTTTAAAAGGCCCCTGAGGAAGGGGTGGATGGGAAAGCCAAGGCCCCGCAAGATAAAAGGGACGAAACAAAGCCGTTCCTCTCCCTGGGGCATAGGATGTTTGTCGTTGACGACGCCAAGACCAATAGTTCGCATCCCGGGGCGAAGTGATGTAAAATCTAGACCTAGGATATATCCTTGAGTGGTTAATCGATTGAGTTATGTAAGCGTCACCGAGAAACTCTTACATTCCCCCTCGACGGGGCCATGGGGGCGCGCTGATGAGCTTGGAATGCCTGCCATGGTTGAGGCTCTAGAAACAGGGCAAAGGGGGAGGAATCTGGTGGCAACAGGTAGCGAGGAAGGAGCCAGGGCTGGAACCGCGTCTTCCTTCACTTTTTTATTTACTGTGATAAGACGTTCATGTCCCCAGTATTTATGTCACAGGTTCTCCAGGCGTCAGGCATTATTTTGGGAGCGCAAATCGAGGAAGGATTGATGGCGCACCATGTTCCCTATTAACGGGTGTATCAAGGCGTGGTTGGGGGTCGTGTCTGGTCCTTGGAAACCACAGACTCCACGTACGGAGAGCCGACCACGGAAAATAGTCGTCATGTATCTAAAAACACGCGAGATCGGTTGTTCTAGTACCTCGGGTAACTAAGGTATGCCAAGATTTAGAAGGAAGACACATGGTTACAATTAGGGAAGCCAAGAAGTCCTCAGAGCCGAGCTGGACCTCAGAATCAGAAGCCGACGTGGAGGATGTAACTCGCCTACGAAGCCGAAGACTCAATTTTATAAAGACATTCTGAAGAAGATGCCTAAATATCCTCGGCTTGAATACTAGTTCGGGGGCTACTGTTGGTGTCCTGGATTAGGGGGTGCTTGCCACGTTGGTCCGCCAGCTATGGGCCGGGCCGAGGACCCACCGAATATTGATGAATGGGCCATGCTGGCCCAAGCCGTTGGTGTAATCAAGATGAAGATCTCCTGTAGACTTGACGTACACTTCATGCGTTTTTAGTAGTTGGCATGATTATCCCTACATTGTAACTGACATTTGTAAACCCTAGGTACCCCTAGCGTCTATATAAGCCATGGGGTTTAGTCTGTAGAGACACACATTCACCTTTGCAAGGTTTAAAGCTTTGACAATATTCATACGATCTCGAGGTAGATCAATATGTACTCCGTACCCCATCATTATCAATAATAATAAAAATGACATAGGGTTTTACCTCCATCAAGAGGGCCCGAACCTGGGTAAAACATAGTGTCCCTACTTTCCTTGTTACCATCTAGCTCAGATCATCTAGCTTGGGACCCCCTACCCAAGATCTATCGGATTTAGCACCGACACTTGGCACCACTCGGACCTGTAGTAGTGGTACACGAGGACATGCTCACGCATTGCGAGTTGCACGACAACAACCCCTTATCATATGTAACTGCTCGAACGGGTGTACACGAGGTCGAGGCTAATGAACTTGTTCTTCTCCTCCTAGAGCCATTGCTCATACATGGCAATCACTCACTCCACAGTCCTAGGCTCGTTGGTGTACACCACATCCAACACGGTTGTGTGATGACCCACAAGTATAGGGGGTCAATTGTAGTCCTTTCGATAAGTAAGAGTGCCGAACCCAACGAGGAGCAAAAGGAAATGGGAAGTGGTTTTTAGCAAGGTATTCTCTACAAGTGTTGTAAGTAACCATGATAGATAGTTTTGTAGCAAGATAATTCGTAACAAGTAACAATAGTAGAAAAGGTGCAGCAAGGTGGCCCAATACTTTTTATAGGAAAGGACAAGCCGGAAAGTTCTCTTGTATAAAGCAAAGTGCTCTCGAGGACACATGGGAATTGTCGTCTAGCCACGTTCATCATGTTTAGTTGATTCACGTTCGCTACTTTGATAACTTGATACGTGGGTGGACCGGTGCTTGGGTGTTGTTCTTACTTGAACAAGCAACCCACTTATGATTACCCCCTCTCGCAAGCATCTGCAACTACGAAAGAAGAATTAAGATAAATCTAACCATAGCATGAAACATATGGATCCAAATCGGCCCCTTACGGAATAACGCATAAACTAGGGTTTAAACTTCTGTCACTCTAGCAACCCATCATCTACTTATTACTCCACAATGTCTTCCCTTAGGCCCTAGTATGGTGAAGTGTCATGTAGTCGACGTTCACATGACACCACTAAACGAAGCAACAACATACATATCATAAAAATATCAAACGAATGCCAACTTCACATGATTACTTACAACAAGACTTCTCCCATGTCCTCAAGAATAAAAGTAACTACTCACAAATCATATTCATGTTCAAGATCAGAGGGGTATTGAATATCATAAGGATCTCAACATATAATCTTCCACCAAATAAACCAACTAGCATCAACTACAAGATGTAATCAACACTACTAGCAACCCACAGGTACCAATCTGATGTTTTGGGATAACGATTGAATACAAGAGATGAACTAGGGTTTGAGATGAGATGGTGCTGGTGAAGATGTTGATGAAGATTGGTCCTCCCATGATGAGAGGATCATTGGTGATGTCGGTGGCTTCGATTTCCCCCTCCCGAAGGGAAGTGCCGTCGGCGGAATCGCTCTGCCGAGAGCAAAAGTGCTCCTGCCCAGGTTCCACCTCGAGACTTCGGCGCTTTGTCCCGAAAGTCTTCCTCCTATTTTTTCAAGGTCAAAACCCCTCTTATAGCAGAAGATGGGCACCGGAGACCACCTGTGGGACCCACAAGGCATCAGGATGTGCCTGGGGGGTGGTCGCGCCATGTTGCCTTCTCGGCAGGTGGTGGACCCCTCTGGTATTTCTTTTCTCTAGTATTTTATATATATTCCATAAAAAATCTCTGTGAAGTTTCAGGTCATTCGGAGCTCTGTAGAATAGGTATCTCTGTTGTAGCTTTTTCAGGTCCAGAATTCCAGCTGCGGGTAATCTCCCTCTCCATGTAAATCTTGCAAATTAAGAGAGAAAAGGCATTAGAATTGCATTATAAAGTGAAATTATGACCAAAAACAATATAAATAACAGTAGAAAATCATGAAGCACAATGGACGTATTAACTCCCCCAAGCTTAGACCTTGATTGTCCTCAAGCGGAAGCCGAACTCGATAATAATGACCACATGTTTAGAGAGAGAGAGAGAGAGAGGTGTCGGTAAAAACAAAAATATGGACATGATAGCATCATGATCAATAACATATGTATTTGTCATATAGCTTCTCATAAACAAGTAACAATTCATCCACAACCTTTAAAGTATGAAGCATAAACTTTCTTGAAAACAAACAAACTATGTTCTTAGTCATAGAAACAATCACAATTCATCATATTTCCAGGAAGAGTCTATGTAAGAGCTTTTGTTTTAGCAAGTTCACATACTCAATCATCATTTAGTCTTCTATGATTGCAAACACTCAATGCATATTTTTGGGAACAAACGTTTCCGTCAGACACATAGAAAGATAGGGGCTTATTGTTTTTGCCTCCCAACTTATTTATCTCAAGGATAATGTCAACAATAATAATTCATGATCACCTATATCCAACTGGGTATATGTGCCTAGATCTTTCACCACCACATGATGCTTGCCAACTAGAGAATTAATAGATCGGAGTAGGGATGAACATTATTGACTCTTGCATAAAAGTAAATATAGAAAAGTAAAAGATAGGCCCTTCACAGAGGGAAGCAGAGGTTGTCATGCGCTTTTTTATTTTTGGATGTGCAAGCTCTTAATGTAAAGGAATGTCACTTTATATTGTCCCTTATGATAGCAACCTTTATTATGTTGCCTGTAGCTTTTATTTCTTTGCCATCACAAGATCGTACAAAGCTTATTTTCCCATACAATAAAAGATCATACATACTTAGGAGCAATTTTTATTGATTTATGCACCGATGACAACTTACTTGAAGGATCTTATTCAATCCATATGTAGATATGGTTGACTCTCATGAAAAGAAAGTGGGTTTAAGGGTTTTGGATGCACAAGTAGTATCTCTACTTAGTGCGAATTGTTTGGCTAGAAGATCCTAGACAAGCTCCACATGTTAGAGGATCCATGACAATATAACTTCTATGTAAATGTAAATAAACATAAATCATTACGTTGTCTTCCTTGTCCAACATCAACTATTTGAACATGTAGAAAATATTTGATGGGGGCTTACAATCATAGAAGATGTCCAAGATAGTATATTTATATGTGAATGTCCTCTCCTTTTAATAATTTTGCATGAATTGTATCCATGGCCAATGCTATGTTTGCTAATTTCCAACAACTTTTATCACACATACTCTTTCTATGTGAAGTTATTACTCCCTATGGGATTAGCATACGATCTTTTATTTCTTTATTATTATTATTAAGATTGAAAGAAGAAAGTAAAGGAACAAAACTCAAACTACTCTTTATTATATAACTCTCACACTCGATTACATGGATAGGACACAAAGCAAGCACTCCAAGCAAAAACCATACTAAACTTTTATTCTTCTAAATCACGAAATAACTAAGGATCAAACTAAGATAGATAATAATGATAAAAAGTTATGATGATACGATACCGGGGAACCTCCCCCAAGCTAGGAACAAGCTAGGGGTGGTGCCCATACCCATGTGCTCAAGTGTCTTTCTTCGGTGATGGTGGTGATGAAGTGGTAGGTTTGTCCTCCGTCTGCCAAGGCATGGGCTCCCCATCATAAAAGGATGATCGTGTTTCCAGGGTCTTGAAATTTGCAGCTAAACTCATACCTTTAAACCTGGCGTCATACTCAAAATTTTGGTTTTGCAAGTCATAAAATTGGGCCTGAAGATAATCAATCCGATCGTTGATCTTGAATATGACGTCCCCAATTTCCTTGTTGTCCACTTTGTGTTCATGGACGAATTCCGTGATCATGGAGTGGTTAGCGCTGAATCCGTGCTCCACCATTCCTTGGCACTTGAAGATCTCCTACTCCACTTCTTCAAGCCTAGCCTTCTCGCTTCCCTCCTTCTTTGGTCCTTGACGTCTCGGTTGTGAAGCACCCCTTCACGCATCTCAATGGCTTGAGGGTGTTTCATCACCTCCGGAAGGTAAGGATTGATGACCTTCTTGTAGAGCTTGTCCTTGGAGGAGCTTGATGGCGACATGGCGATCTAGATCTGTGAGATAAACAGCTTGAAACAAGAAGAGAGGAGAAACTTGTGATGCGGTGGTCAAAACATACGGGAGTATATATAAAGAACTTTTATCTTGCGAAACAAGTATTCTGGAAGAAAACGGAGTCGGGAAGGCACACGAGGGGCCCACAAGGCAACTAGGCGTGCCCTGTTGCCTTGTGACCTCCTCGTGCGTCCCCTCGGCTGGTTCTTATTTTTTATTTATTTTTCTAATATTCCCAAACAGAAAAAAATAATTTTTATGAAATTTTTGGAGTCGGTTTACTTACCGTATCACATACCTACTCCTTTTAGGGGTCTGGAGTATTCCGGAAGGTCTCTTCTATGTGTTCCTCCTGTGTCATCACTTGAATAATATTAGTTTCAACATTAATGGGCATACCTGAGATATAATGTTTAATTATTTGTCCACTAACCACTCTTGGATTAGTGCCTTCGGCATTGTTGATCTTTATAGCTTCGGAGCGACAAACTTCTTCGACGATATATGATCTTTCCCATTTAGAGAGAAGCTTTCCTGCAAAGAATCTGAAATGAGGATTGTACAAAAGAACTTGATCGCCTACTTTAAATTCCCATTTTCGGATTCTTTTGTCATGCCATCTTTTAACTTTTTCGTTAAACAACTTGGCGTTTTCATAAGCTTGTGTCCTCCATTCATCTAAAGAGCTAATATCAAATAACCTCTTTTCACCGGCAAGTTTGAAATCATAATTAAGTTCTTTAATTGCCCAATAAGCTTTATGTTCTAACTCAAGAGGTAAATGACATGCTTTTCCATAGACCATTTTATATGGAGACATACCCATACGATTTTTATAAGCAGTTCTATAAGCTCACAATGCATCATCAAGTTCCTTAGACCAATTCTTTCTAGATCTATTGACAGTCTTTTGCAAAATCAGTTTTATTTCTCTGTTGCTCAATTCAACTTGACCACTAGACTGAGGGTGATAAGGTGATGCAATTCTGTGGTTAACATCATATTTAGCAAGAAGTTTACAGAAAGCACCATGAATAAAATGTGAACCACCACCAGTCATTAAATATCGCTTCCTGACCTTCTGCTTGACGGGTGTTGTGTGAGGGCAGGCGGCAAGGTGGTGCTTAGTTACCTTCCTGGGAACACCGGGGATGTCAGATGGTTGCCATGCAAACACATCAAAATTCGCCCGTGGGAAGGCAATGAGCGCGCTTTCCTATTTGTTGTCAAGGCTGGCACTTATAGTGAAAGTGTCGCTGGTGCCATCCTCCTTTGCAGACACCTTCTTGCTTGCTGGCGGAGCTGCCTTGGATTTCTTGCTCTTGCCGACAGAACTCTCCGGCATGTCCTCGCCGGCTGTGCAACACTTCATAGAGGTGCACTTCCCGAAGTCCTTGTCCGAGGTCTTGTCGGTCTTCTTGTTCTTCTTTTTTCCCTCGGGAGCATTGACAACAGGAGCAAGCGCCTTGCCGGCGGATGCTGCAATTGCTTCCCGGTAGAGCTTGTCAGTGCAGATGACTGCTGATAACCCACAAGTATAGGGGATCAATTGTAGCCTTTCTCGATAAGTAAGAGTGTCGAACCCAACGAGGAGCTAAAGGTAGAATTTATATTCCCTTCAAGTTCTATCGACCACCGATACAACTCTACACACACTTAACATTCGCTTTACCAAGAACAAGTATGAAACTATTTTATAGGTGATAGGATAGGTTTGCAAGAATGAAACTAGAAGTACTTAGCGGAAATAAAACTACGAGTAATTTTCAAGATAATAAAAGTTAGTTGTTTAGTAGAGAGCCTTTTGTCACACAAGAAAGTTATTTGTCCCTAGGCAATCGATAACTAGACTGGTAACATGAAGTTAGAATATATTACTATATATTATAAATAGCGAGTGTGGAATAATGATGGGTCGGCGTGTGGAATCATCCTAGGCAATTGTTAACAAGATTGGTAGTCGTCATTGCAATTTTATATGAGGGAGAGGCATGAGCTAATATACATTCCGTACTTGGATCATATGCACTTATGATTGGAACTCTAGCAAGCATCCGCAACTACCAAATATCATTAAGGTAAAACCCAACCATAGCATTAAGTATCATGTCCTCTTTACTCCCATACGCAACAATCCCCTTACACGGGTATAAGCTTCTGTCACTCTCGCCACCCACCATAAGTGAATCATGAACGTATTGCAACACCCTACAACGGGAATCCCACATGCTTGCGCGACACGGAGGGCACCATAGGACAACACAAAAATAAAACATGCAACTCAAACCAATCATGATCATCAATCAACCCATAGGACAAAACGAATCTACTTAAACATCATAGGATGGCAACACATCATTGGATAATAATATGAAGCATGAAGCACCATGTTTAGGTAGAGATTACAACAGGGAGAAGAGGTGTTACACCGCTGCATAGAGGGGGAGAGAGTTGGTGATGACGGTGATAAAGTTGTTGGTGTAGACCGTCATCACGATGGTTGCCCCGGCGGCGTTCCGGTGCCACCAGGAGAGAGGGGGAGAGAGCCCCCTCCTTCTTCTTCTTGCTTGGCCTCCCCCCTAGATGGGAGGAGGTTTTCCCCTCTGGTCCTTGGCCTCCATGGCACCCGGAGGGGCGAGAGCCCCTCCGGGATTGGATCTCTCTCTCTGTTCTCTTCTGTTTCACGTTCCTGTTTTCTGGCCGAAAACCGTTTCTTAATTCCTAGAGATCCGTAACTTCGTTTGGCTGAAATTTTGAGGGAATATTCTTCCGGATATTATCTTTCTTGCGGTGAAAGAAGGGGGTCAACCGACTTATGAGGTACTCACCAGCCACCAGGGCGCAACCGCCCACTAGCTGCGCCCTGGTGCCTCATGGCCACCTCGGACACCGTCTTGCGTTGATTCTTCTTCCCAAAAATCACATATATTCCAAAATAAATCTCCATAAATTTTTATCGCGTTTGGACTTCGTTTGATATGGATATTCTGCAAAAAAATGCAACAAATAGGAACTGGCACTCGGCACTAGATCAATATGTTTCCCCAAAAATAATATAAAATGTTGCCAAAAGTGTATGAAAGTTATAGAATATTGGCATGAAACAATCAAAAATTATAGATACGATGGAGACGTATCAACTGCGTCTTTCTTGTCAGAGTGAATGGTGATGACGGTCATCGGGCCTGGCATCTTCAAAGTGTTCTAGGCATAGTGGGATGCCGCCATGAATTTTGCCAGTGCCGGACAATCTTGACGATGTCGAAGACAATCTTCTCCGTCATGTAGTTCAACTCACTGCCAAATGTCACTGGCAATGTAATCTTCCCCTTGGGTTGGCTTCTTCCAGGATTGACCCCTTGGAACGTTCCCGTCTCCTAGAGATCTTCATCTAGTATTTGCAGCCTCTTGATCACCTCTAGCGAAATCAAGTTCAAGTCGGCCCCGCCATCAACTAGCATTTTTGTCACCTTGAGGTTGCGGATTGTTGGTGAAACCAACAATCGCAAACACCCGACCGCAGTGGTGCGATCAGAGTGGTCCTCGGTGTAAAAAATGATGGGCATGTTGGACCACTTGAGTGGCTTTTGTGCCTCCATCCCCGGTTCTGGATCATTGATCTCACGTGCCCACTGCTTGAGCTGGTGGTGAGAGGAGTGCAAAGATGCACCTCGGTCAATGCACATTGCTTCTGTAGCTTTCTAGAATTCTTGGTTGTCGAACTCCTCTTCGTCCTCATCATCATCCTCTTCCTCTTTCTTCTCGCGGCCATGAGCAGGCTTTTCCTTCTATTGCTTGGCCTTGCCACAGTGACCTCCACGGCCACCATGACCCTTCTTGCCGGACCCGCTAGCACCATCTTGGGCCTTCTCCTTATCGCGCTTCTCGTATTCAGCCTTCTGCTTCTCGGCAAGCTGCTCGACTTGCCGGCACTCCTGGAGATCGTGGCCCTGCAATATGGCTTGTTGGGGCTCTTCGTCTTCTCACCTGCCGCAGCCTCATGACAACAAGTGCATCCGGTAACCTCCTTGTCGGAGCTCTCGCTCTTGGGCTTCTTGGCGGCATTAGCGTTGCCGGGGCTCTCAACTGCCATCACTGCTTTGCCTTTGCTCTTCCGGGCTTTCTTCTTCGGGGTCGACCTCAGCACCTGCATCTTCCCCGGGAAGTCTCTTGCCCTCTTCAGCATGCGCCCATTATCCGCCAGTGCATACAGCTCATTGGTGCTTTTCACCATCTCAATGTTTAGCTCTTCCCGCATCCTGCGATTGCACACATTTGTGTGAAATGCAGCAATTACAGCAGTGGGCTACACCTTTGGAATGTTGTGGTGTACGCGGCTGAATCTCTGGATATACTTGCGGAACGGTTCTCCCTCCCTCTGCGACAAAACATGCAGATCGCTGGGCACATAGGGAACCTTGTGGCCTCCGGTAAATGCACCAACAAACTGATGACACAGATCTGCCCATGAAGAAATGTAGTTCTCCAGCAAGTTCATCAGCCATGGTCTCACGTTGGGCTTGAGCGCCAACCGAAAGTAATTGGCGAGAATCTTGTCGTCTCGTCCTCCGGCAGCGTGCACCACGATGGTGTAGATGCCTAGGAACTCTGAAGGGTCGAGGTTGCCATCATACTTCTCCAGCAACTCTAGCTTGAAGTTGCGGCAGGACGGCCATTGGAACTGCCGCAGCTCAGGAGTGAACGCTGGGCACCCTACCTCATAAGGCAGGCACCCAGGGTACCTGATGCTGGCTTCAGATTGACGGTGTGCTTCCTGGCTTCGCTCGATGGTGGTTCGAGCGTCCTCAATGCGTCAGTCCCGAAGAACTTGGCTTTGGTCTTGGTGGCACCGCGGATGAGACGACGCCATGGACATGTTGTCATGGGCATTGCCCCGTTGGCTCTGTCGTTGTTGTCATGGAGGTGATTTCACCATAGGTGTGCTGCCTCCTATCTGCTCGCCAGCTGCACGCACCGGTGTAGTGGGCTGCTGCTGCAAGGGCTCCGCCTGCTGCAGCTTGTTGTTATTGGGAAGCTGAGGAGGCTCTGTATAGCAGCTCTCAATTCCTCCATCTTCTCCACCGCAGGAGGGAAGTCTAGGAACATCTGGGCTCATGCCAGGGCCTCTGCCGGTGTTTTCGGCATGGAGTAGTGCGAAGAACGAGCGGTATTCTTACTCCTGGCAAAGCCTGAAGGAACCCCCATCTCGATCCTGCTGTCGTGGCCTGTTTTTGCAGGCATGCTGGCATGGATGATGGCCCTGCACATCCTGAGAATGATGCACAGGGGTCTTGCCATGAGGACGGTGCCCGGAGCCACCGATGGTTGTGGCACTGCTCATCACGCACGACCTGGAATGGCCGCGACGTGTGCGCCGGCATGGTAGTCTTGGATGCCGCTGGAGCATCCTTGGAGGTCACTGCGCCACCCGTAGGCTTCACAGCTCCATCCTTGGATGTAGCAGTAGGCGGATCCTTTCACCTCGTGCTCTGGACGACGCTGCTCATCTGGCTAGGATCGCCAAAACGACGTGGAATCGGCTCACCGCCTCCTCCACCAGTGTTCGTAGGCGTCGGTGCCGGAAGTTTGGACGTAAACGAAGCGCCCACCATTGCGCCCTTCTTCTTGGGTGCCATGGGTGGAGAAAAAGATGATGAAGCAAATGTGCAGACTGCTGATTCAGGTTCGCGCATGCGACCCCCTGCCTGGCACGCCAAAGATGTCGTGTGTACGACGATCGATGGGACCAGCAAGGCCCCTTTACAAAGTAGTCCTTTGGCAAGCCCTGCCGTCGAGAAGGCTACAACTGCATGTGCACAAGTCAGGGTACTAAGGCACACATGTCTTGGTACATGATACGTCTCCAACGTATCTATAATTTTTGCTTGTTCCATGCTGTTATATTATCATTCTTGGATGTTTTACAATCATTTTATAGGAACTTTATATCATTTTTCGGGACTAACCTATTGACATAGTGCCCAGTGCCAGTTTCTGTTTTTCCCTTGTTTTTTACTTCACAGAAAATCAATACCAAACGGAGTCCAAACGCAGCGAAACTTTTTGGAGATTTTTTATGGACCCGAAGGAACAACTTGGGTCGAAGAAGTACCAAAGGGGTGCCCCGAGGGGGGCACAACCCACCTGGGCGCGCCTGGGCCCCCCAGGCCCGCCCTGGTGGGTTGTTCCCACCTCGGTGGCCTCCCGCACCGCCTCTTTACTCTATAAATATCCTGAAAATCCAAAAACCCTAGGAGAGTCGATGAAACACAGTTCTAGCCGCCGCAAGTTCCAGAAACACCAGATCCAATCTAGACACCATCACGGAGGGGTACATCATCCTCATTGGTGCCTCTCCGATGATGCGTAAGTAGTTCATTGTAGACCTACGGGTCTGTAGTTAGTAGCTAGATGGCTTCCTCTCTCTCTTTTGATTCTCAATACAATGGTCTCTTGGAGATCTATTTGATGTAACTCTTTTTGCGGTGTGTTTGTTGGGATCCGATGAACTTTGAGTTTATGATATCTATTTTATACATAAAAGTTACTTGAGTCTTCTTTTGATCTCTTATATGCATGATTACTTATAGCCTCATATTTCTTCTTCGAATCTTTGGTTTAGTTAGGCCGACTAGATCGATTTTTCTTGCCATGGGAAGAGGTGCTTTGTGATGGGTTCGATCTTACGGTGTTCAATCCCAGTGACAGATGGGGACATGACACGTATGTATCGTTGCTATTAAGGATAACAAGATGGGGTCTATTCCTACATGAATAGATCTTGTCTACATCATGTCATCGTTCTTATTACATTACTCCATTTCTCCATGAACTTAATACACTAGATGCATGCTGGATAGCGGTCGATGTGTGGTGTAATAGTAGTAGATGCAGGCAGGAGTCGGTCTACTAATCTTGGACGTGATGCCTATATAATGATCATTGCCTGTATATCGTCATAATTATTTGAAATTCTATCAATTGCCCAACAGTAATTTGTTTATCCACCGTCTGCTATTTTTCTCGAGAGAAGCCACTAGTGAAATCTACGACCCCCGGGTCTATTCTTTATCATATTTGCTTTCCGATCTATTATTTGCCACTTTTATTTTCATATCTATTATTCCAAAAACCCAAAAAATACCTTGCTGCAATTTTTTGTTATTTATTTTATCTCGCGTTTCCGTGAGAACTATTTATCCAATATACTACAAATTTATCTATCTTTTAACCGGGAGGGATTGACAACCCCTCTTACGTGTCGGGTTGCAAGTATTTGTTCTTTGTGTGCAGGTACCATTTACATAGTGTTGTGTGGTTCTCCTACTGGTTCGATAACCTTGGTCTCATCACTGAGGGAAATACCTACCGTAGCTGTGCTGCATCATCCCTTCCTCTTTGGGGAAGTACCGACATAGTTCAAGCGACATCAATACACCAACACCCAGCCCACCACCTGCGTTCGAGCCATGTGCTCGACATGGGGGTGCCTCACGTTTCTCTCACCTTTATTATAAAATCCACTATGGCTTGGTGTAGTTCCGTGGTTCAGATTGTGTAGTGTGGTTTTAGAAATCATGTGCTAGGATGTGAGTGCACACGTGTTGGAAATATGCCCTAGAGGCAATAATAAATTGGTTATTATCATATTTCCTTGTTCATGATAATCGTTTATTATCCATGCTATAATTGTATTGATCGGAAACTCAGATACATGTGTGGATACATAAACAACAACGTGTCCCTAGTGAGCCTCTACTAGACTAGCTCGTTGACCAAAGATGGCTATGGTTTCCTAGCCATAGACATGAGTTGTCATTTGATAACGGGATCACATCATTAGGAGAATGATGTGATGGACAAGACCCAAACTATAAACGTAGCATATGATCATATCAAGTTTATTGCTATCGTTTTCTGCATGTCAAGTATATGTTCCTATGACCATGAGATCATGCAACTCACTCACATCGGAGGAGTACCTTGTGTGTACCAAACGTCGCAACGTAACTGGGTGACTATAAAGGTGCTCTACAGGTATCTTCGAGGGTGTCTGTTGAGTTGGCATGGATCAAGACTGGGATTTGTCACTCCGTATGATGGAGAGGTATCTCTGGGCCTTATCGGTAATACAACATCACAAGAAGCTTGCAAGCAATGTGACTAAGGAGTTAGTCACAGGATCTTGTATTACGGAATGAGTAAAGAGACTTGCCGGTAACGAGATTGAACTAGGTATGGAGATACCGACGATCAAATCTTGGGCAAGTAACATACCGATAGACAAAGGGAACTGCATATGGGATTAGCTGAATCCTTGACATTGAGGTTCGACTGGTAAAGATCTTCGTAGAATATGTAGGAACCAATATGGGCATCTAGGTCCCGCTATTGGTTATTAACCGTAGAGGTGTCTCGGTCATGTCTGCATAGTTCTCAAACCCGAAGGGTCTACACACTTAATGTTTGGTGACGATATAAGTATAGTTGAGTTGTTTTGGTGATAATCGAAGGTTGTTCGGAGTCCCGGATGAGATCCTGGACATGACGAGGAACTCCGGAATGGTCTGGAGGTGAAGATTGGTATATAGGACGAATGGTATCAGAGTCTGGAAGTGTTCCAGGGGCAACGGGTTATGGCTAGGATGGCCGAAAGGGGTTTCGGGTGCCCCGGCAAGTGTTGGGGGGCCTCATGGGACAAGGGCACTATGATCATACTTGAGCATTGGGTGTAGCTAATATGCGAGTGTGTTTCATGAATGGACCAAAGATTGAGCATAATGGGCTAGGGATAACTTGCTTTAGTGTTGATATTTTGAAAGACTTGGTTGCTTGTTGATATGCTTGAGTATTGCAATCTTCATATCAAAACTAGACTATTGCTTTGAATCATATAAAAGTCCAAATGTCCATGCTACAAAAGAAAAGAATAAGTGGTGAACATGTTAGGGAGCATTCCACATCAAAAATTTTGTTTCTATCATTTACCTACTCGAGGACGAGTAGGAATTAAGCTTGGGGATGCTGATACGTCTCCAACGTATCTATAATTTTTGCTTGTTCCATGCTGTTATATTATCATTCTTGGATGTTTTACAATCATTTTATAGCAACTTTATATCATTTTTTGGGACTAACCTATTGACATAGTGCCCAGTGCCAGTTCCTATTTTTTCCTTGTTTTTTACTTCGCAGAAAACCAATACCAAACAGAGTCCAAACGCAGCGAAACTTTTTGGAGATTTTTTATGGACCAGAAGGAACAACTTGGGCCGAAGAAGTACAAGAGGGGTGCCCCGAGGGGGGCACAACCCACCTGGGCGCGTCTGGGGGCCCAGGCACGCCCTAGGGTTGTGCCAACCTCGGTGGCCTCCCGCACCGCCTCTTTGCTCTATAAATATCCTGAAAATCCAAAAACCCTAAGAGAGTCGACGAAACATAGTTCCAGCCGCCGCAAGTTCCAGAAACACCAGATCCAATCTAGACACCATCATGGAGGGGTTCATCATCCTCATTGGTGCCTCTCCGATGATGTGTGAGTAGTTCATTGTAGACCTTCGGGTCCGTAGTTAGTAGCTAGATGGCTTCCTCTCTCTCTTTTGATTCTCAATACAATGGTCTCTTGGAGATCTATTTGATGTAACTCTTTCTGCGGTGTGTTTGTTGGTATCCGATAAACTGTGAGTTTATGATCAGATCTATTTTATCCATGAAAGTTATTTGAGTCTTCTTTTGATCTCTTATATGCATGATTACTTATAGCCTCGTATTTCTTCTTCGAATATTTGGTTTAGTTAGGCCGACTAGATCGATTTTTCTTGCCATGGGAAGAGGTGCTTTGTGATGGGTTCGATATTACGGTGCTCAATCCTAGTGACAGAAGGAGACATGACACGTATGTATCGTTGCTATTAAGGATAACAAGATGGGGTCTATTCCTACATGAATAGATCTTGTCTACATCATGTCATCGTTCTTATTGCATTACTCCATTTCTCCATGAACTTAATACACTAGATGCATGCTGGATAGCGGTCGATGTGTGGAGTAATAGTAGTAGATGCAGGCAGGAGTCGGTCTACTAATCTTGGATGTGATGGCTATATCATGATCATTGCCTGGATATCGTCATAATTATTTGAAATTCTATCAATTGCCCAACAGTAATTTGTTTACCCACCGTATGCTATTTTTCTCGAGAGAAGCCAGTAGTGAAATCTACGCCCCCTCCTCCCCCCTTCCCCCTATATATAGAGGGGTAGAGGGAGGGCAGCCGCAGCCCATCTATGCCACGGCGCTGCCCTCCCTCTCCCTCGTAGTCCTTCTTCTTCTCCGTGAGGGTTGGCGAAGCCCTGCTGAGATTTCTCCACCACCACTACCATCACGCCGTCGTGCTGCCGGAGGACTCGAGCTACTACTTCACCATTGCTTGCTGGATCGAGGAGGTGAAGGTGTCATCAAGCCGTACGTGTCTTGAACGTGGAGGTGCCATCCGTTCGGCACTTGGATCGGGAGTTCGCGGGACGGATCGTGATTGGATTGTGAAGACGTTCGACTACATCAACCGTGTTTCTTAACGCTTCCGCTTAGCGATCTACAAGGGTATGTAGATGCAATCTCTCCTCTCGTAGATGTTCATCTCCTAGATTGATCTTGGTGAGCATAGGAAATTTTTTGTTTCCCATGCAACGTTCCCCAATAGTGGCATCATGAGCTAGGTCTATGCGTAGATGACATCACGAGTAGAACACAAAGGAGTTTGTGGGCATTGATATTCAGATTGCTTCCTTCCTTGGTCTTTTCTTGATTCTGCGGTATTGTGGGATGAAGCGGCCCGGACCAACTTTACATGTCCACGTACATGAGACCGGTTCCATCGACTGACATGTGAGTTTGTTGCATAAAGATGGCTGGCGGGTGTCTGTCTCTCCCACCTTAGTTGAATCGGATTCGACAAAGGCGGTCCTTGTAGAAGGTTAAATAGCAACTTGCATATCACCATTGGGGCTTTGCGTAGGTAAGAATCGTTCTTGCTAGATACCCATAGCAGCCACGTAAAACATGCAACAACAATTAGAGGATGTCTAACTTATTTTTGTAGGGTATGTTGTGATATGATATGGCCAAAGACATGATGAGATATATTTGATGTATGAGATGATCATGTTTTCTAATAGTTTATCACGACTTGCATGTCGATGAATACGGCAACCGGGAGGAGCCATAGGGTTGTATTTAATTATTGTATGACCCGCGTGTCAATCATTAAACGCTATGTAATGCTTTACTTTATCGCTAAGCGGTAGCAATAGTAGTAGAAGCATGGTTGGCGTGACAACCCCAATGGCTACACAATGATGGATATCATGGTGTCATGCCGGTGACGATGGAGATCATGCCGGTGCTTTGGAGATGGAGATCAAAAGCACAAGTTGATGGCCATATCATGTCACTTATGATTTGCATGTGATGTTAATCCTTTTATGCATCTTATTTTGCTTAGGACGATGGTAGCATTATAAGGTGATCCCTCACTAAAATTTCAAGATAAAATTGTGTTCTCCCCAAGTGAGCACCATTGCGAAAGTTCGTCGTTTCGAAGCACCACGTGATGATCGGGTGTGATAGTCTCTACGTTCACATACAATGGGTGCAAGCCAGTGTTGCACATGCGGAACACTTGGGTTAAACTTGACGAGCCTAGCATGTACAGACATGGCCTCGGAACACAAGAGACCGAAAGGTCGAACACGAATCATATAGTAGATATGATTAACATAGAGATGTTCACCATTGAAACCACCTCATCTCACATGATGATCGGACTTGGGTTGGTGAATTTGGATCGTGTTACACTCGGACAACTAGAGGGATGTTGATTTGAGTGGGAGTTCTTAGGTATGATTAATTGAACTCATTTATCATGAACAATAGTCTAAGTTATCTTTGCAAATTTTTGTTGTAGATCAATAGCTCGCGTTGTAGCTCCCTGTTTTAATACGTTCCTAGAGAAAGACTAAGTTGAAAGATATTGTAAGCAATTATGCGGACTAGGGCCATAGTATGAGGATTGTCCTCACTACTGCACAGAAGGCTTATGTCCTTGATGCACCGCTCGGTGTGCCAACTCCTCTAGCGTCGCCTGTGGATGTTGTGAACATCTGGCAGACACGTTCAGATGACTACTCAAATAGTTCAGTGCGCCATGCTGTATGGTTTTGAGCCGGGACTTCAAAGGAGTTTTGAACGTCATGGAGCATATGAGATGTTCCAGGAGTTGAAGTTTATCTTTGATAAGAATGCCCGGATCAAGAGGTATGAGACCTCCGATAAGTTCTATGCCTGCAAGATGGAGGAGAACGGGTCTGTCAGTGAGCACATACTCAGAATGTCTGGGTACTACAACCGTCTAGCTGAGTTGGGAGTTGAGCTCCCGCCAGAGGCTGTCACTGACAGAGTTCTTCAATCGCTACCACCTAGCTACAAGAGCTTTGTGTTAAACTATAACATGCAATGGATGAACAAGTCAGTCTCCGAGCTGTTCACGATGCTGAAAGTCGCTGAATCAGACATCCAGAAGGAGCATTGATATGTTTCCATCGTATCTATAATTTTTTATTGTTTCATGCCAATATTATACAACTTTCACATACTTTTGGCAACATTTTATATGATTTATTAGACTAACCTATTGATCCAGTGCCCAGTGTCAGTTCCTATTTGTTGCATGCTTTTTGTTTCGCAGAATATCCATATCAAACAAAGTCCAAACGCGATAAAAATTTATGGAGAATTATTTTGGATTATTTGTGATTTTTGGGAGGTGGAATCAACGCAAACGGGGGCCCACAGCTCCCAAGATACACCAGGGCGCGCCCAGATGTCTTGTGCCCTCCTCGTAAGATGGTTGGGGCCCTTCTTCGGGCGCGAGAAAGATAATTTATGGAAAAAACCGTGTAAAATTTTCAGCGCAATCGGAGTTACGGATCTCCGGAAATTTAAGAAACGGTGAAGGGCCAGAAACAAGGAACGCGAAACAGAAGAGAACAGAGAGGGAGATCCAATCTCGGATGGGCTCCCGCCCCTCCGCCACCATGGCGGCCATGGACCAGATGGGGAACTCTCCTCCCATCTAGGGGGAGGCCAAGTAAGAATAAGAAGGAGGGGGGCTCTCTCCCCCTCTCTCCCGGTGGCGCCGGAGCGCCGCCGGGGCAATCATCGTGATGGCGATCTACACCAACAACTTCGCCGCCGTCAACACCAACTCTCTCCACCTCCATGCAGCAGTCTAATACCTCTTCTCCCTGCTGTAATCTCTACTTAAACATGGTGCTCAATGTTATATATTATTTCCCAATGATCTATGGCTATCTTATGATGTTTGAGTAGATCCGTTTTGTCCTATGGGTTGATAGATGATCATGATTGGTTTGAGTTGTATATTTTATTTTGTTGCTGTCCTACGGTGCCCTTCGTGTCACGCAAACGGAGGGATCCCCGCTGTAGGGTGTTGCAATACGTTCATGGTCCGCTTATGGTGGGTGGCGTGAGTGACAGAAGCATAGAGCCGAGTTTGGTGGTCATTGCGTATGGGATAAAGAGGACTTGATACATAATGCCATTGTTTGGTTTTACGACCTTAATGATCTTTAGTAGTTGCGGACGCTTGCTAGAGTTCCAATCATAAGTGCATATGATCCAAGTAGAGAAAGTATGTTAGCTCATGCCTCTCCCTCATATAAAATTGCAACAATGATCATCGATTTAGTTATTGATCACCTAGGGACAAATGACTTTCTTGTTGACAAAAGCTATCTACTTTTATTGTCTTGCATTTTATTCGTAGTTTTATTCTCGCAAAGTACTCATAGTTTTATTCTTGCAAAATAGTTTCATACTTGTTTTAGGTAAAGCAAACGTCAAGTGTGCATAGAGTTGTATCGGTGGTCGACCAAACCTTGAAGGAATACTTGTTCTACCTTTAGCTCCTCGTTGGGTTCAACACTCTTATTTATCAAAAAAGGCTACAACTGATCCCCTATACTTGTGGGTTATCAAGACCTTTTTCTGGCGCCGTTGTCGGGGAGCAATAGCGTGGGGTGAATATTCTCGTGTGTGCTTGTTTGCTTTATCACCGAGTAGTTTTTATTTTCTGTTCTAAGTTGTTCTTTATCTTTAGTTATGGATATGGAACACGAAATACCAAAAACATTAGTTGTACTTGCTACTCATGGAGATGGGGAACCTCCCAAAACCCTCGATGCTCGTTATGTGAAAAATATTATGCACTACTTTGATAATCCCGAGGAAACCCCATTCAACTTGATAATGGGAGACACGTTGGATCAACGTGAACACTTTAGGGATTATCGCTTGACTCAAAAAGGGAAATTGTTATGGGATCAAATTCATATGTTGCACTGGTATGCTTGGAATTTATGCTTGAGATATGATTATACTTGTTGCTCTAGGATGAAGGCTCCACACCTTCCCTTTTCATGCAAATTTAATGATAATGAAACCTTGTCTTCTTATGCTAATGGTAGATATGATTACTATGATGTGGAACAAATAGAAGAATTTGTTGCCTTTAAGGGTGCTTATGAAATTGAATCTATGTTTGAAAGTATGAAGATTTTGATGATTCAGTTTATAGACCTAAAATTTTTGCTATACTTAAATATTGCTAGGATTATTATAAATGCAATTATGATATTGATGTATTTATTGAGAATGTCTCTGCTGTCCAAGAATAGACTAATATTTTGCAGGAGTCTATGGAAGAAGAAATTGATGAAACTGTGAGCTCATTGGATGAAAAAGATGATGAGGAGAGCGAAGAGCGGACAAAGAACGGATTAGCTACCCATGCCCACCTTCTAATGAGAGTAACTCTCCTACTCATACATTGTTTAATGTCCCTTCTTTCTTACCGAAGGATGAATGCTATGATAATTGCTATGATTCCATTGATTCATTTGAAATATCCCTTTTTGATGAACTTGATGCTTGCTATGCTTGTGGCCAAGATGCCAATATGAATTATGCTTATGGATATGAACTTGCTATAGTTCCTTATGTTAAGAATGAAATTGTTGCTATTGCACCCACACATGATAGTCCTATTATCCTTTTGAATTCTCCCAACTACACTATATCGGAGAAGTTTGCACTTATTAAGGATTATATTGATGGGTTGCCTTTTACCGTTGCACATGATAATTTTGATGAATATAATATGCATGTGCTTGCTGCTCCTACTTGCAATTATTATGAGAGAGGAACTACATCTCCATCTCTCTATGTTTCCAACACGATAAAATTGCAAGAAACTGCTTATGCTATGTATTGGCCTTTACTTGATGTGCATGAATTGTTCTTGTATGACATGCCAATGCATAGGAAGAGAGTTAGACTTCGTCATTGCATGATATATGTTGCTTTGTGCTCGCTACTAAATGCCAAATAATTGTTAATTAAAATTGGCTTTGATATACCTTGGGATCCGGGTGGATCCATTACTTGAGCACTTTATGCCTAGCTTAATGGCTTTAAAGAAAGCGCTGCCAGGGAGACAACCCGGAAGTTTTAGGAAGTCATTTTATTCTCTTGAGTGCTTTTATAAAGTTTAAAAACAAAAAAAATATAGAGGGGGACTTAAAACTTCACAAAAAGAAAAGTGAAAGTGAGAAAGACGAGCACCGTGGAAGTGGGAGCTAGCCTTGAACTTCGTTCATGCCCATGGAAACTTTGTGAATCTCGATTACAGAAACTTTTCAACAAAAATAATTATCCCCTTGTAAAAATCCATTGTATCATAAAAATAATGTGCCAAGACTTGCCTTTAGGATGATTAGATTGCTTGTTGGTACGTGCGGTGTAAAAACAGAAACTTTGGTTGTAGTGCGTGATTTTACATTTTTTTACTGGAACGTCAAAAGTTTCTGAAACTTTTTGCACAATATTGCTATACAAATTGTTTATATTACCAGGGTTCAAGCTTGGGGATGCCCAAGGCACCCCAAGTAAATATCCAAGGAGACTCAAGCGTCTAAGCTTGGGGATGCCCCGGAAGGCATCCCATCTTTCTTCAACAAGTATCGGTATGTTTTCGTTTTCGTTTCGTTCATGTGATATGTGTAAATCTTGGAGCGTCTTTTGTGTTTAGCTTTCATTTTTATTTTATGCACCATGCTGGTATGAGATAGTCCATGGTTGATTTATAGAATGCTCATTGCACTTCACTTATATCTTTTGAGTATGGCTTTATAGAATGCTTCATGTGCTTCACTTATATTATTTGAAGTTTGGATTGCCTGTTTCTCTTCACATGGAAAACCATTATTTGTAGAATGCTCTCTTGCTTCACTTATATTTATTAGAGCATGGTCTTTTGTAGAAAGAATTAAACTCTCTTGCTTCACTCATATCTATTTAGAGAGTCAACAGGAATTGGTCATTTGCATGGTTAGTCATAAAATCCTACATAAAACTTATGTATCACTGAATATGATATGTTTGATTCCTTGCAATAGTTTTGCAATATAGAGATGATAATATGTGGGAGGTACTAGTAAACGGTTGTGGTTAGTAGGAATATTGGTGTTAAGGTTTGTGATTCCCGAAGCATCCATGTATAGTCTCTCGTTATGCTATGAAGTTGGAGCATGATTTATTATTGATTATCTTCCTTATGAGTGCCGGTCGGGGACGAGCGATGGTCTTTTCCTACAAATCTATCCCCCTAGGGGCATGCGTAGTAGTACCTTGCTTCGAGGGCTTATAAACTTTTGCAATAAGTATATGAGTTCTTTATGACTAATGTGAGTCCATGGATTATACACACTCTTACCTTTCTGCAATTTGCTAGCCTCTACGGTACCGTGCATTGCTGTCGTGGGAAAACATGGCCACCTATGGGGCCATCGGCCCCTTGTGGTTCGGCAGTGGGGAAGGACGCATTGCACAAAGAGCGGAGGGCGCGGAGCAGCACGACAGCGATCACACGGGCATTTTTTACCCAGGCTCGGGCCGCCGCAAGGCGTAAAACCCTACTCCTGCTTTGGTGGATTGATGAGAGGACCAAGGTGGAGACGCAGCGCTCTAGCCCGGCAGAGTCGCCTCGGGGCGAGAGCAACTATGCGCGTATGAGTGTACAAGGGTCCGAATCCTTTCTAAGGTTGCAATGGCCCTCCTTTTATAGATCAAGGGGTCACCACAATGGCAAATCGGTCATTGCGTACTGATTATATAGCAAACAGTGCTATCATACCTAACTCTGCAGACAGGATACAGCGCATTAAATGCGCCGCCTAGTGTCACATCGTAGCGTAGCCCGGCAAGCCTTGCCGTGCCGTTCGGCCACCTTCTAGCCTGCCTGCGTGACACATCCCTGGACGGGTGTCATTTGTAGGGGGTTTCCTCTGGAAGTGGCCGCCACATGCCAAATAGCGGCCACTTAGCCACTTGGGGGCTCGACACCGCACCAATCGATGAATTGCGTTGCTGTGAGGTGGAGCGGTGGGGCCTTGGTGGGGTAATCTGCCCTCGGTGCCCCTGGCAAGCCTGTCGGGGCAATCTGGGGACTTGTCTTCGAGGCAACCTCGTCCCTGCTAGGCTCGCCTGCCCGGCAAGGGAGGTTTTTCCTTAGTGGTATCTTGCTCCTTTGGTTGGTCTTAATCTTCTTGATCCGCCCTTTCATTTCTCAAAGAGCCGATCTCTTCTGCTTGGTCTTCTCTTGGACGCTACAACCTTGTTCTCGGGCCTGTGTACAGTCTGGGCAACACACCTGGGGTTTGTTGCACCGACAGGAGCCCCCGGGCCTGGCCCAAACGCGCTGCCGAGCGTCGTCGGGGTAGGCCCTGTCCAGTACACAGGCGGGGAGGCTGCGGTAGCTCACCCTTTGAGATCTTCTTTGCTTCTTCATTAATCTGAGCTTGAGTCAGTTTCCGGTTTTCCCGCGCGTCGTGCAAGATGTTGTGGGGGAGATTATGAGCCACGATCCATGGGCTACCCACGTTCACGGGGTGGTAACTACCATTCCATTATCTTTCCCACTTGCAACACTTCCGCCACGTGTACTGCATGCGTTGAGCAGGGTTGGTGGCGGACGTGGAGGGCATGGAAATGCGTGCCATGGCAGATAACTAGACGCCATGGATTGGTGCTGATGGTTGGCCTTGATTCCACGAGCCGTTGGTGGCGCGGGGAAGCTGGATTGGAGGAGTAGGGCGGCTGCCTTCAGGGAGAGGAACCAGCCCCCTGCCCCATTCACCTATAAAAAGGAACGCAGGGCAGGGTGCTTCTCCACACATCTCACCCCTTCCTTCTCTTTAGCAGTTCTCGTCCACCATGGTGAGGGGCCGGGGTCGTGGCGGTTCTCCGGCGGTGGCGACGAGGGCTTCTACTCGACAGCGCCTCCCTCCTCCTGTTGAAAATGTGGGGGTGGAGCCCGCCGCGAGAGGAGGTGGGAGGGGGCGAGGTCGCGGCCGCCGTGGTGCCTGGGGTCGAGGAGGACGGGGTGGTGATCTGATTGCACCTCCGCTGGCCGCTCATCCCCCAATGGAAGGCCACGTCGGAGATCAACCGCTGGAGTTCATCATCAGGTTGTATAAGCCCCCGCGCGGCCGCCTCCGCCTCCCTACTCCATTTGCGAGGGTGATGGAGCTTGAACAACTGCGCGCACTGAAGCTGCACATGAGGGGTTGCTGTAATGGCAGCATGCGGGTGGATGTGGATTTCCCCGCCCCTCATGTCATGCTCTTCCGACGCGGCTGGAAGACTTTTGCACGCGCCCACAGCTTGTCGGAGGGGCACGTCCTCCATTTTAAATTAATGGACGCCGAGCTGCTCTCCATCAAGGTCTTTGGATGCTCGGGTGTTCGCTTAGGGTGCTGCGCGGAGAGCTCAACCGATGACGAAAGCTTCTCCTCGAGCGATAGCGATGAGCAGGACAGTGATGGCGATGACGATGGCGCCGACGGGGAGGACGACGGCTCCGACTCCGGCTGAACACCAGCCGCACCATCACCGTCAGGCGGCGGCACCATCATCTGCACATGCATCTCCTTCCCGGAAAGGTGATTTGCCAGGGAGTTGGATGCAGACGGTGGGGGTGGTGCCCTTGGCTCCTCCAGCAGCCTTCCAGCTGGACCCCGACAGGCTTCCTCTCGGGCTGCAGCTTCGTTCGCCCTGCCGCATCCTGCTGGCCCTGGTGGCGGTGGCCAGGGGGACCCTTCCGCCGCTCTCTTCACCATCACCTTCACCCGTGCCCTCCCGATCTTGTCGGGCTCCCTATCATGGGGCCCGATGGGGTTAGGCTGGGCTTCTGCCCAGGCACCCCTTTTGCCCTCTTCTCTTCCCATCGTAGTGCCTAGGAGGAGAGGGACAAGAAAGGGGTTACGAGGCACTTATCTTTTTTCAATTTAATATGTGCAGGCATCGGCCAAACTTTAGTCTAAATAATGTAAACTTCTTTATCCATGTTTGTGTTCTGTAAGATCTGTACTTGCTTATCAGCATATTAATGAAAAAGACAAGCTTTGCCGGGCACTTGTGCAAGTACCATATCCATGCAGAGGTGAAATGCCTCTATACATTTAAGTAAACAAGTTTCCCCGGCAGGCTATCCTGCCGGTGCCCTTAGTTTTCTGCCGCGGGGCTAGGCCTGCCGGGCAAAAAACCATAAAAAGGGACCCCCCCCCCGGCCAAACCTTTTCCGCCAAAGGCCACTGCGACCACCCTGACCGAAGCAGCGTTCAAGTCAAAGGGTAGGAGCACCTATGTTTTGAAGGTGGCGGGGTTTTCATATGCATAAGTTCTCAAATTACAGAACAGGTATGGTTAAGAAGGAACTTATCTATTTGGTCTGCCGGGGATCGTCACGTAGGCTCGTCTTCATTTCTTCTCTTCGGGATCAAGTCCACGGCAAGAACCCTGCAACTTAGTGCAGATGAAAACAATGCCACATGCGACCTTATCTAGATGATCATGCTATGCTCATGATATGCTTATGCAGGCATGCAAGTTTCGGGGGCCCCCCAGCGCTTCGTTTATTTCTATGTTGCTTAGGGTCTGCTCCTGGCTTTGTACAAAGGGTTACATGCAACTTTGGCAAAGCTTGTACAAAAGGGTGGCTGCCGGGCAGGGCCCGACAGCCGCGCCTTACAGGTAGAACTTATGAAGATGCTCAATGTTCCATGAGTTTTGCAATTGAATGGCATCTCCGGTCTCCAGACGGACTGCGCCAGGTCTGGTGACTCGTACTACCCGGTAAGGGCCTTCCCACTTCGGCATCAACTTGCTTGCACCCATGGCGGACTGAACACGCCTAAGGACAAGGTCGCCTTCCTCAAAACTCCGAGCACGAACCATGCAACTGTGGTAGCGACACAGGGCTTGCTGGTAGCGTGCAACATGCGTAGCAGCCTGGAGACGGTTCTCCTCAAGTAGCACGGCGTCGTCACGCCGGTGCTGTTCCTGCACTACTTCATCGTAGGCAAGTTTAACACCCCCTGTCATTAGCTACAGTAACCCCCTGTCATTAGCTACAGTAATCACTTTTGATAATGACATGTCAGCAAGCTTAATAGTGCATGATCATCATTAGCATCATATTGCATTTCAACTCCTAAGTCAAATTCAAATTTAAATGAAAGTGAAATATAAAAGTTGTGCAACATAAAAACTAAAATGTTCAATAAATAGCAAATATTCCAAAGACTATTCTAAAATTGAAACCGACAATTAATAAAATAATTAGGTGGCTCAAATATTACCAAAACAGCTAGGATTAATGCATTTTAATTATTGTAAAGTTTGTGGGAGCTCCTATTGACTCCAAACTAATTTTTGGTAGTGTTAGGTAATGCCTAGTAATTATTGGAACAATTGCTATGTTTTACAAAAACCATTTTGAGGCCTAACTATTTACTAAACAGAGACGTATGAATAAATAAAAAGAAAAGATAAAAGAAAAAGAAAACAGAAAAAGAAAAAAAAAGGAAAAATCCCCCACGGCCCAACTGGGCCACAGCCCAGCCGGCCGGCCCAGCTCCCCCCCTCCTATATGGCCTGTGGCCACAGAAACCCTAGCCCACCCCGCACTCTTCCCTCGCTCACTCCCTCTCCCCACCTCCACCCGAGCGCCGCCATGGCCGTGCCGCCGTAGCACGCGCGGCCACCGCCTCTGCCTCGTCGCTCCGCCGTGTCCACGAGGACCGCCTCGACCTCCTCTTCCTCGCCGACCAGTCACTCGAGCCGGAGAGCCTCTGCATCGGGCTGCACATTGTCGTCTTCAACCTGCGGCCGCCGTAGTTCGCCGCTTCGATTCGCCGTCGTCGACGCCTCCCCGAGCCCTCTGCCACTTCCCTACGGCTCACCGTGAGCCTCTCCTTCCTCCCCGCTCTCTCTCGTCGCCGCTAGCTAGCCGTAGCCGCCGCCCCCCCTTTCGCCCGAGCTCGCCGCCGCAAAGCTCGTCGCCGGCATCGCTCCGATGACCAAATGGTCTTGGGCTCGTGCGCGTTAGCTTCCCCGCGTCGCATAGACCACGCCCAGCTGCTCCGTTCGATCGCTAGCACGCTGGAGCACCCACTCTGTTGCGCGCCCGAAGCCACCCCCCCGCCTCTCTCGTCGCCGGCGCCGTTCCCGGCCATCTCCGGCCACGACACCATCACCACCGGGCGCGGCGTGGACTGGCCGTTCCATAGCACGAAACCGCGCTCAAAACCGTCCACCACAACGAGTTTCCGAGCTCGCCGGAGCTCTCGGCTGCGTCCGGCGCTCGCCGGCGCGTCTCCGGCGGCCGGCGCCGATGTGGCGCCGTGGGCCCCGCCCCTGTGTGGCTGGCGCTGGGCCCCGCGGGCCCAGTTGACTGGTCAGCGCTGCTGACTGGGCACAGTGGCCCACTGACATGTGGGTCCCGCTCGTTTAATTCAATTTTAAAAATAAATAAAAATGTTAATTAATTAATTAGTTAATTAAACCCTAATTAGACACTGACTATGGGGGCCCACCCCTAATTAATCCTGCTTAGTTTAAACTAAACACTGGATTAACTAATGTGACACTGACATGTGGGCCCCACTGTCAGGTTTGACTTTGGTCAACCCTCTGCTGACTGCTGACGTCAGCAATACGTCACGATGATGTCACCCTCGTACTGTTTCGGATAATGTTGATTTAATAAATAATTAAATTCCAGAAATTAATAAAAACTTTAGAAAATCATATAAAATAATCCGTAACTCAGATCGAAAAACTTTGTACATGAAAGTCGCTCAGAACGACGAGACGAATCCGAATCCGCGGTTCGTTCGTCCGTCACACGTCCCTAACTATCCGAACATGCAACCGTTCCCCTCCGGTCATCTGTCTGACAAATGTCCGGAACCGGGAAAACATTCCCGGATGGATCCCCCCTTCCTCGGTGATGTGCAACCATACGGTAGGACACACCCAGCACTGCACATTGTCATGTCGTACTTTGTGTTGCTCATGTTTGCTCTATATTTATACAGTTTTCTCCCCCTCTTCTCTCTCGATAGCCCCCGACCCCGACGTCGTCCCCGAGACCGACGCAGCTCCGGAGCCCGAAGACACCATTGACAACCTTGCCATTGCCGCCGAGCAACCAGGCAAGCCCCCCCCTTTGATCATCCCGATATCGCCCATTCTAGTTCTCATGCTTGCATTAGAATTGCTGCTACTACTGCCTTACCTATTCTGATGCATAGCCTATTCATTGTAACCTGCTGTTGATAATTACCTGCATATCCTAAACTGCTTAGTATAGGCTGGGTAGAGACCTATCAGAAGACCAGATCCACGGGATTGAAGACCAGGCCCCGGCACCGCACATCACCCCCCCTTAGTTGTAACGACACTGCAGCGTTACTATCAAGTGCCGAGGGTGAAACTTCTTGTAGCACTTCTGATGTTAACTCTGTAGAGAAGCTATTTGGTCGTGGTCATCGAGGGTGATTCCTCCTTCACCACTTCCGGTAACGACGCTGTCGTGCAACACATCAAGTGTGAACCCAGTGAGGGTGATTCCTCCGAGTTCACCTTGACGGAGACATCGAGTAGGAATCCAACGAGGGTGATACCTCGGATTCCCCTGATGTTATGGACACACGGATACTTGGACTTTACACTGTTACTTGGATAGGCGGGTCGACCCTGAGGAGTACCCGCGTGCGCCTGAGAGGCGAGTGTTGTGAAGACGGGTGCCTGTATGGTGCCCGAGTGATGAATTAGAGGCACGGCCGGGCATTCTTAACCCTTGCAGCAAGTCATCGAGACGGGGCGACGGGGTCACATCTTTCGTGAGTCTCTGCTCATTACCGCAAGCCCCTAGTTCACTAACAATTTGGATATTTGATTCGAGCAGGCCTCTGGCCTGATAGCACTAACCATCACGTGGGCATAGTATGGGCGTTCTGCATCGTATGCATCAGCCGAAAGCTCTGTCAGACGTCTAGTTCAGCATGGCGGCACGGACGGACCGGCGCCTTCCTATAGTGTTGGTGCCTGGCTTCACCGTGTGCGCAACGACCCGGAGGGTGAGGGGCGATGGCCAAGACCCCCTTGCGCTTAGGATGTAGACCGGCGGGGACCTCTCTGCTGAGCTGTAGGTAGGGTTGCGATGTGTCGTTTGGCCGAGGCCGGGCATGACCCAGGAAAGTGTGTCCGGCCGGAGTTAATCAAACATGTTGGGTAAGTTGGTGCACCCCTGCAGGGAAGAAAACTTCTATCGACAGCCTGTCCTACGGTAACGGACACTCGGAGTTGTATCCCGATCGATACAGCTAGAACTTGAGATGAGACCTGGATATGAGGCTCTGGGATTGCTTCTCGCAGGGAGTCGAGAAGGGATCTCCAGACAAGGTTGATGACTGTATGGCTGTGGGATTGCTTTCTCGCAGGGAGTCGAGAAAGGATCTCTGGGTGAGGATGAGACTTAATGATACTGCTACATTATATTGAACTGTTCTACTCTCTTCTACTGCTGCAAGACCGCTGAAGATGCTAGTCTTCGATAGGACTAGGCCTTCTCTCTATTCTGGCATTTCTGCAGCCCAGTCCACATATACAGCCTCCCCTTGAAAATGTTGCATATGTAGTGTAGATCCTTGCTTGCTGAGTACTTCTGAGTACTCACGGTTGCTTTGTTTTCCTTTTCTCCCCATATCAGTTTGTCGTGACCAGAGGACGGAGCCCCCTGAGACAGATGCCCTGTCGTTCGACTACTACTACTACCCAGAGGATGGATACTACTACGAGTTGACTGACGACCAGGAGTAGGATCGGAGGGTCCCAGGCAGGAGGCCTACGCCTTTCGATCGTAGTGTTTTATTTTGCCCCGCCTTTCTATAGGCCTGTCTGTTTCTCTTTTAATATCTGTACTCAGATATCTGATGCTTCCGCTGACGCTTGTATGCAAGCTTATGTATTCGAGCCCTCGAGGCCCCTGGCTTGTAATATATAGCTTGTATGACTTTATTTATGTTTTAGAGTTGTGTTGTGATATCTTCCCGTGAGTCCTTAGGCTTGATCGTGTGCATTTGCGTGTATGATTAGTGCACGATTAGGCCGGGGGCGTCACAGCAAGCACTCGAGGAGACCCGAATATGAGTTCCGTGGGGATAACTGCTTCTGCCCCATAGACCAGGGAGAAGGGAGTCTGCCCGATAGCTCGATTTGGTGTCGTACAGAGGGACCAAAGAACCACCGGCAGCTCGTCGATCCATCGCCTGCCGCACATCTATAGCCGATTAAAAGTTCTTGTCTTAAGACCTCACAGCACTTCAGCGTTCGCCCTCTCAGCTTGCCCGTTGCTTCTGGGATGGGCCACAGAGGCAAATGAGACCTCGCTTCTGAGTGCATGAACGTATTACATGAAGGCGCGACTTGTGACATGGGTGCCATTGTCGGTGATGATTCGGGCAGGTACCCCGAAGCGGCACATCAATCCTTTCAAGAACTTGATAGCTGACTGCGCGGTCACCTTTCTCACGGGCTCTACTTCCGGCCACTTTGTAAACTTGTAGATTGCGACGAACAAAAATTCAAAGCCCCCGGTAGCACGGGAAAGGGGCCCAAGATGTCGAGCCCCCAGACTGAAAATGGCCATGACAAAGGGATTGTTTGGAGAGCTTGAGCAGGCTGATGGATATTCTTGGAGTGGAACTAGCGGGCTTCACACTTGGTGACTAGCTCATTTGCATATTGGAGGATTGTGGGCCAGTAGAAGCCTTGCCGGAAAGCTTTCCCAACCTTGATCCGATGTGGGAGCCACACATACCCTTGTGTATCTCTGCCAGCAGTTCCTTTCCTTCTTCCCAGCAAATGCACTTCAATTTCAGACCGTTGGGCCTTCTTCTGTATAGCGTGTCATCAACGAACTGATACATACTGGCCCTCCGGGCTACTCTTTCAGCTTCTTCTTGCTCTTCAGGAAGTTCTCCTGTTTGGAGGAAATGAACAATGTGCCGCGCCCAAGTTGGAGCCTGGGGCTCGGCAACAAGGGCTAGCGGCACCTCCCCATCGATGGGAGCGCATGCCTCGACTGCAAAGACTGGTAGTTCGGTGGGAGGATGCAGCTCACTGATCGAAGGGGAGTTGTTTCCGCCAAGCTCTCTGTCGGGGGGCTTCGGGAAGCTCTGCTGGGAGAGGCTTACCGGAGTTTAATTTCCTCCTCTTGCTGGCCATTGTTGCTGGGGATACGGAGGGTTGAGTTAGATGGAGAACAAAAATCCCTGGTTCCACAAGGAGTTTTTGCGCAGCGCACTTTGATAGATGATCAGCAATGCTGTTTTCCGCACGCGGTATGTGCTCTGTTTGCAATCCGTCAAAGCGCTCCTCCAACTTTCTCACTTCCTCGACGTATGCCTCCATCAATGGGCTTTGATAATCCTTGTTCACTTGTCTCACCACCAGTTGTGAATCTCCATGGATAATCAGCTTCTTGATTCCCAGTTCTGTTGCAATTCTGAGCCTCGCAAGGAGCCCTTCATACTCTGCAGTATTGTTGGTAGCCTTCTCCCGGGAGAAATGCATTTGAACGATGTACTTAAGGTGCTCCCCAGTGGGAACAATGAGAAGCACGCCTGCTCCTGCACCTTATAGGGAGAAGGCACCATCAAAATACATAATCAATTCTTGGGGCACTTCCTTGCCGGGGATGACTGTCTCCAGTCTTTTTCATCAGGGGTCGACGTCCACTCCGCAATGAACTCTGCCAGTGCTCTGCTCTGAATAGTTGACGTGCTTTCAAACTTCAAACCAAAGCTGGATAACTCCAAAGCCCATTCCATGATCCTGCCAGTGGCCTCGGGGTTTCGGAGTATGCGTTGCAAGGGGAAGCGGGTGACAACCGTGATCTTGTGGGCTTGGAAGTAGTGGCGCAGTTTCCTTGAGGCCATGATGACGCCAAAAATCAACTTTTGCACGCCAGAGTACCTCGACCTAGCTCCCTGCAGTAGGGAGTTGACGAAGTACACTGGGCGCTGCACCACCTTCTTCCTTGCCGTGATCTTGGAACTATCTCCGCTGCCTTGCTCTTCTTTGTCTTGAACTGCATCTGACCTTGCCGGGACGGGTTCACTTTCCTCTCCAAAGGGGATGGCGGTGGCGACTGCTGCGTCATCTACCTCCCGTTGTGCTACCAGCGCTGCGCTGACCACTTGATTGGTCGCTGCTAAATATAGCAGCAACGGCTCTTGTGGTTAAGGAGCGACTAAGGTGGGAACAGAGGAAAGGTAGGTCTTCAAATCTTGTAGCGCAGCGTTCGCCTCCGGGGTCCACTCCACGGGTCTTGCCTTCTTCAAGATTTTGAAGAAAGGCAAGGTGCATTCGCCGGACTTGGAAATGAACCTGCTCAGCACGGCAACACATCCAGTCAAACGCCTCACGTCTTTAACTGTCTTGGGTGCTTGTATCTGCTCGATAGCCTTGATCTTGTCGAGGTTGGCCTCTATCCCCCGATGGGACATGAAGAAGCCAAGTAGCTTGCCGGAAGGAATGCCAAACACACACTTCTCCGGGTTCAGCTTCAAGTTGATTCTGCGCAGATTTGCAAAGGTCTCTTCCAAATCCTGAATGAGAGTAACTCTGTCCTTGGTTTTGACCACTATATCATCCATGTAGGCTTCAATATTTCTATGCAGCTGGGACTCAAAGCCGATCTATACTGCTCTTGCAAAAGTGGATCCAGCGCTCTTCAACCCGAAGGGCATTCGTACAAAATAGGCATGGGGTTATGAACGCGGTCTTCACATCGTCTTCCTTGGACATGAAGATCTGGTGGTATCCAGAGTAGGCATCCAGGAAGGAAAGCAGGTCGGAGGTGGAATCCACAATCTGGTCGATGCGCGGCAAGGGGAACGGGTCCTTCAGGCATGCTTTGTTCAGATCTGTGAAATCCATGCAAAGCCTCCATTTCCCATTCGCCTTGCGCACTACCACTGGGTTTGCTAACCATGTTGGATGCAACACTCCTCTGACTAGACTAGCTGTCTCAAGTTTCTTGATCTCCTCGGCAATAAACTGCTGCCGCTCCAAAGCTTGCTTCCGGACCTTCTGCTTGACGGGCCGGGCATGTGGGCAGACAGCAAGGTGGTGCTCGATTACCTCCCTGGGAACACCGGAGATGTCAGATGGTTGCCAAGCAAACACATCGACATTCGCCCGCAGGAAGGCAACGAGCGTGCTTTCCTATTTGTCGTCGAGGGTGGCACTAATGGTAAACGTACCGTCAGCGCCAGCCAGCCCTGCCGGGACCTTCTTCACAGCGGGTGCAGCAGCCTTGGACCTCTTGCTATTGGAACTCTCCGGCAAGTCATCAACAGGCGCAGCGCACTCCGAAGAGGTACGCTTCCCGGATTCCTCGCTGGCATCCTTGCTGGCTTTCTTATTTTTCTTGCTTTCCTTGGCGGGAGCAGTGGCTTCCGCGGCCTCTATAGCGACTGCTTCCCGGTACATCTTATCCACGCATATGATTGCGTCTTTCTTGTCTGATGGAATGGAAATGACGCCCATTGGCCCTGGTATCTTCCAAGTGTTGTAGGCATAGTGGGATGCCGCCATGAATTTGGCCAGGGCAAGGCGACCAATGATTCCATTGTACGGCAGGGGGAGGTCAACCACATCAAACACGATCTTCTCAGTCTGGTAGTTTAACTCCCCCCCCCCCGAATGTTACGGCAGTGTGATCTTCCCCTTTGGACGACTCCTGCCGGGGTTGATCCCTTGGAACGTACCAGTAACCTTGAGCTCTTCATCTGCTATCTGGAGTTTGCTGATGACCTTTGGAGAAATCAGATTCAACCCGGCCCCGCCGTCAACCAACATCTTTGTGACCTTGAGGTTGGGGATTGTTGGTGAAACCAACAACGGCAAACACCCTACCGCGGTAGTGCGGTCGGGGTGATCATCCTCATCAAAGATGATGGGCGTGCGGGACCACTTGAGATGCTTTCGAGAATCTGCCGCTGGCTCCACAGCATTGACCTCACGCGCCCATCTTTTGAGTTGGCGGTGAGAGGAGTGTAAGGATGCACCCCCGTTAATGCATAGGGCATTAGTGGCTTTCTGGATCTCCTGCTCGCTGGTTTCCTCTTCATCTCCTTCATCACTCTCGTCCTCGCAATCCTTCTTCTCATGGCCTTTGGCGGGTTTCCCCTGATACTGAGGAGCCTTGCTGGGGTGACCTGTTCTGCTGCCTCGGCCCTTCCCGCCAGCGCCATCTTGGTCTTTCTCCTTATCACGCTTCTCGTACTCAGCCCTCTGCTTCTTGATGAGTTGCTCAACCTGATGACACTCCTGAAGATCGTGGCCCTTGGTCCGATGGATCTTGCAGTACGGCCCATCACTCTTCCCAGCCTTCTCGCCAGCCGCGGCTTCCCGGCAATTAGTGCACGTGACAGCTTCCTTGTCGGGAACCTTGGTCTTGGCCTTCTTGCCAGTACTAGGTGCACTCGATCCTTCAACGGCCATCACCGCTTTATCCTTGCGCTTCTTGTTGCGCTTCTTGTTCTTCTTCCTTTGGTTGGTGGCGTCGTCGTCATCCTCTGAGTCGATGTCGATGCCATCTTCTTCACCGGGGAGTCATCTCCCCACTTCTACTCGGGCACACTTATCCACCAGAGTGTATAGCTCATTCACAGTCTTGGGCAACCGAACGTTCATTTTAGAACGTATCCGGCGGTTGCACACGTTGGACTGGAACGTGGCTATCACGGCTGCCGGGTGGATGTCTGGAATATTCCTGTGCACCCGGCTGAACCTCTGCATGTACTTCCACAGACTCTCTCCTTCTTTCTACGGAAGGAGATGCAAGTCGCTCGGCCGCCCTGGTTCTTGATGGCCGCCCGTGAAGACGACCAACAAACTCATGGCACAGGTCAGCCCAGGTCGAGCTGGAATTCTCTGGCAAATGCATCAGCCAAGACCTCACATTTGGCTTGAGTGCCAAAGGGAAGTAGTTGGCGAACACCTTCTCGTCTCTTCCCCCGACAGCTTGAACATTGATGGTGTAGATGCTCAAGAACTCTGTCGGGTTCAATCTTCCATCGTACTTCTCTGGTATTTCTGGCTTGAACGTGCGAGCAGATGGCCAACAGACTTGCCGCAGCTCGCGAGTAAATGCGGGGCACCCAACCACAAAAGGTAGGTACCCACCTTCACCGGGCGTGGGCTCGTCGACATCGGGGCCATTGCGCCTATCAGACTGGCGTTGGGTTTTGCGGCATCGTTCGGTGGTGGCGCGCGCGTCTTCCCTCCGCCTGTCTTCCAAGACTCGCCGTTGGTCTCGTCGTGCTCGAGGATCGCATGAAGCCATCGATACGCCATTGGGTTCTTGGTCGCGTGGCGCTGGCTGCGGTCCCTGCGCTTGCTGCCACGGAGGGGATTGCACCGTGGGGGTGGCCCCTTCGGTACAGCCAGCGGCTCGGGCCGTTGTCGCCACCTGCGGAAGCCGTGACGGGCCCGCTCGCTGTGATCCTCCCACCTCAGCGAAACCAATCAGGCTTTGAATGGTGGCTCTCCACTCATCCATTTGATCGGCCGCCGGCAGAAATCTCAACAGGAGTTGGGCCCGTGCCATGGCCTCCGAAGCAGTAGTCGGCATGGATGACGGTGCCGGTAGTGGTAGCGCTGTGCTTTCATCGCTGTTAGCCAGTCGCCAGGGTGGCGTGGTGACGAGATGGTTGTGCTTGGGGATCGGCGGCTCCGTTCGGCGCATCGGCTTGGCCAGCCCGCTCCAGGGGTGGCGCGTGCCCTGCAGCCACACACGCAGTGGGGGCGGCCGGAGGGTTGCGATTCGCCCCAGGGCGAGCGCCACCGCTGTGGCTGTGTCCTTCGGTGGGGTGGAGAGACGCGGACAAGATGATCTCTCCACCCGCACCTTGTGGAGCATGGCCGCTGGGAAGTTGTTGGCGCTGTCCTTCTCCAGTGCCTCCCGCTCCCGTTTCAGCCATAGGGGAGGTGGCGATGACGCCACCTGCACCGGCCATGTCCCCCGCAGCGTCCACGTCCCCGTGCGCCCCCGTAGCCCCCATGGCGTCGGCGGTCGCGTGCGAAGGGGCCTTCGAGGTGCACGGGTGAGCTGCGGCACCGGGTTTCTTCTTGGGCGCCATGGATGATGAAGCCATCGATGAAGAGAATGATGATGAAGATGACGCGCTGGGTACGCTCTCGTGTTCGCGCAAGCGCTTCCCCCTACCTGGCGCGCCAAAGATGTCATGGGAAAACACGGCCACCTATGGGGCCATTGGCCCCTTGTGGTTCGGCAGTGGGGAAGGACGCATTGCACAAAGAGCGGAGGGTGCGGAGTAGCACGACAACGATCACACGGGCAGTTTTTACCCAGGTTCTGGCCGCAGCGAGGCGTAAAACCCTACTCCTGCTTTGGTGGATTGATGAGAGGACCAAGGTGGAGACACAGCGCTCTAGCCCGGTAGGGTCGCCTCGGGGCGAGAGCAACTACGTGCGTATGAGTGTACAAGGGTCCGAATCCTTTCTAAGGTTGCCATGGCCCTCCTTTTATAGATCAAGGGGTCACCACAATGGCAAATCGGTCATTGCGTACTGATTAGATAGCAAACAGTGCTATCATACCTATCTCTACAGATAGGACAGAGCGCATTAAATGCGTCGCCTAGTGTCACATCGTAGCGTAGCCCGGCAAGCCTTGCCGTGCCGTTTGGCCACCTTCTCGCCTGCCTGTGTGACACGTCCCTGGACGGGTGTCATTTGTAGGTGGTTTCCTCTGGAAGTGGCTGCCATGTGCCAAATAGCGGCCACTTAGCCACTTGGGGGCTCGACACCGCACCGATCGATGACATGCGTTGCTGTGAGGTGGAGCGGTGGAGCCTTGGCGGGGTAATTCGCCCTCGGCGCCACTAGCAAGCCTGTCGGGGCAATCTGGAGACTTGTCTTTGGGGCAACCTCGTCCCCGCCAGGCTCGTCTGCCCGGCAAGGGAGGTTTTTCCTTAGTAGTATCTTGCTCCTTTGGTTGGTCTTGATCTTCTTGATCCGCCCTTTGATTTCTCAAAGAGCCAATCTCTTCTGCTTGGTCTTGTCTTGGACGCTGCAACCTTGTTCTCGGGCCTGTGTATAGTCTGGGCAACACACCTGGGGTTTGTTGCACCGACAATTGCCCTTTCTCACCTCGAGAGTCGGTGCAAACTTCGCCGGTGCATCCAAACCCTGTGATATGGTACGCTCTATCACACATAAGCTTTATTATATCTTCCTCAAAACAGCCACCATACCTACCTATTATGGCCTTTCCATAGCCATTCCGAGATATATTGCCATGCAACTTCCACCGCTTCCGTTTTGATGACTTGAGCATTCATTGTCATATTGCTTTGCATGATCATATAGTTGACATAGTAGTTGTGGCTCAGCCACCGTTCATCATTTTTTATACATGTTACGCTAGATCATTGCACATCCTGGTACACTGCCAGAGGCATTCATATATAGTCATATTTTTTTATAGGTATCGAGTTGTAATATTGAGTTGTAAGTAAATAGAAGTGTGATGATCATGAACTTTCATTATTAGAGCATGTCCAGTGAGGAATGGATGATGGAGACTATGATTCCCCCACAAGTCGGGATGAGGCTCCTGACCAAAAGAAAAAGAAAGAAAGAAAAATGAAAAGAAAAAAAAATGAAAGAAAGAAGGAAGAGAAGGGGCATGATAGTTCCACACTTGTGCTTCAAAGTAGCACCATGTTTTTCATATAGAGAGTCTCCTATGTTGTCACTTTCATATACTAGTGGGAATTCTTCATTATAGAGTTAGATGCACACCCACTTAGTTTTCATATTGAGCTTTCATACACTTATAGCTCTTAGTGCATTCGTTGCATGGCAATCCCTGTTCCTCGCATTGATATCAATTGATGGGCATCTCCATAGCCCATTGGTTAGCCGCGTCGATGTGAGACTTTCTTAATTTTTTGTCTTCTCAATATTTACCCCTATCGTCATACTCTATTCCACCCATAGTGCTATATCCATGGCTTGCGCTCATGTATTGCGTGAGGGTTGAAAAGGCTGAAGCGCGTTAAAAAGTATGAACCAATTGCTTGGCTTGTCATCGAGGTTGTGCATGATAAATACTTTATGTCAAGAAGATAAAGCATGACAAGACTATATGATTTTGTAGGGATAGCTTTCTTTAGTGTTGATATTTTAAAAGACAGGACTGTTTGTTGGGATGCCTGAGTATTGATGTCTTTATGTCAAATTATAGACTATTTCTTTGAATCACTCGTGTCTTAATATTCATGCCATGATTAGACATATGATCAAGTTTATGCTAGGTAGCATTCCACATCAAAAATTGTCTTTTTATCATTTACATACTCGAGGACGAGGAGGAATTAAGCTTGGGGATGCTGATATGTTCCCGTCGTATCTATAATTTTTGATTGTTTCATTCCAATATTATACAATTTTCACATACTTTTGGCAACATTTTATATGATTTATTAGACTAACCTATTGATCCAGTGCCCAATGCCACTTCCTGTTTGTTGCATGTTTTTTGTTTTGCAGAATATCCATATCAAACGAAGTCCAAACGCGATAAAAAATTACGGCACGCCGGGTGTCTTGTGCCCTCCCCGTAAGTCGGTTGGAGCCCTTCTTCGGGCGCAAGAAAGATAATTTATGGGGAAAATCGTGTAAAAATTTCAGCGCAATCGGAGTTATGGATCTCTGGGAATTTAAGAAACGGTGAAGGGCCAGAAACAAGGAACGCGAAATAGAAGAAAACAAAGAGGGAGATCCAATCTCGGAGGGGCTCCCGCCCCTCCTCATGGAAATATGCTCTATAGGCAATAATAAAATGGTTATTATTATATTTCCTTAATCATGATAAAGGTTTATTATTCATGCTAGAATTGTATTGATCGGAAACTTAAATACATGTTTGGATACATAAACCAATACCGTGTCCCTAGTAAGCCTCTACTAGACTAGCTCATTGATCAAAGATGGTTAAGGTTTCCTAACCATAGACATGAGTTGTCATTTGATAACGGGATCACATCATTAGGAGAATGATGTGATGGACAAGACCCAACCGTTAGCATATCATATAATCATTCCGTTTATTGCTACTGCTTTCTTAATGCCAAATACATGTTTCTTCGACCATGAGATCATGCAACTCCCGGACTCCAAAGGAATGCCTTGTGTGCTATCAAACATCACAACGTAACTGGGTGATCATAAAGATGCTCTATAGGTATCTCCAAAGGTGTCTGTTGAGTTGGCGTGAATCGAGATTGGGATTTGTCACTCCGTATGACGGAGAGGTATCTCTGGTCCCTCTCGATAATACACATCACAAGAAGCTTGCAAGCAAAGTGACTAAGGAGTTAGTTGCAAGATGATGTATTACGAAACAAGTAAAGAGACTTGCCGGTGACGAGATTCAACTAGGTATAGAGATACCGACGATCGAAACTCGCACAAGTAACATACCGACAGACAAAGGGAATTACGTATGTTGTCATAAAGGTTCAACCGATAAAAGATCTTCGTAGAATATGTAGGAATCAATATGGGCATCCAGGTCCCGCTATTGGTTATTGACCGGAGAGGTGTCTCGGTCATGACTACATAATTCCCGAACCCGTAGGGTCGCACGCTTAACGTTCGTTAACGTTAGAGTAGTATTGGGATATTTGATGAGTGGTAACCAAATGTTGTTTGGAGTCCCGGATAAGATCCCGGATGTCACGAGGAGTCTCGGAATGGTCGAGAGGTAAAGATTTATATATGGGAAGTCATATTTTGGGTTCCGGAAAAAGGTGCAGTTTTTTCGGTATTGTACCAGGAAGCTTCCAGAAGGTTCCGGAGGGGTTCGGAAGTCCACAAGTGGGTTCACCACTACCCAAGGGCTAGCATGAGCTGCGGGGAGGCACCCCGGCCTTATTGGGCTAGGCGCACCAAGTCCTCAAAAGCCCATGTGGTTAGGGAAGGCAAAAAAGGAAGGAGTCCTAGTAGGAATAGGATTGGACTTGGAGTCCAAGTCCTCTCCCCCTTAGCTGCGCCCTAGGGCTTGGAGGGACTGTTTCCCACACCCCTCCACCTATATATAGAGGGGAGGGGCGCCCCAAGAGGACACACCAAGCCCTTGGTGCCCCTCTCTCTCCCGTTACTCCGTAGTTCCACCGCCTCGTCCCGGCGACGCTTAGCGAAGCGCTGTCGGTGCTCCACCACCACCATCACCACCACGCCATCGTGTTGGTTGTGATCCCATCTACTTCTCCTCTCCCGCTTGCTGGATCAAGAAGGAGGAGACGTCATCGAGACGCACTTGTGCTAAACTCGGAGGTGCCGTCCGTTCGGCACTAGATCGGTTGGATCGTGATCGGATCGCGAAGAGTACGACTACATCAACCGCGTGATAAACACTTCCGCTTAGCGATCTACAAGGGTACATAGACATACTCTCCCCTCTCGTTGCTATGCATCTCCATGTATAGATCTTGCGTGTGCGTAGAATTTTTTTGTTTTCCATGCAACGTTCCCCAACACCTCCGCCGCCATGGAGGCAATGGACCAGAGGGGGAACTCTCCTCCCATCTAGGGGGGAGGCCAAGGAAGAAGAAGAAGGAGGGGGGCTCTCTCCCCCTCTCTCCCGGTGGCGCTGGAGCACCGCCGGGGCAATCATCATGACGGCGATCTACACCAACAACTTCGCCGCCATCAACACCAACTCTCCCCCCCTCTATGCAGCGGTCTAACACCTCTTCTCCCCGCTGTAATCTCTACTTAAACATGGTGCTGAATGCTATATATTATTTCACAATGATCTATGGCTATCTTATGATGTTTGAGTAGATCTGTTTTGTCCTATGGGTTGATAGATGATCATGATTGGTTTGAGTTGTATATTTTATTTTGGTGCTGTCCTACAGTGCCCTCTGTGTCGCGCAAACGGAGGGATCCCCACTGTAGGGTGTTGCAATACGTTCATGGTTCGCTTATGGCCGGTGGTGTGAGTGACAGAAGCACATACCCGAGTTTGGGGGTTATTGCATATGGGATAAAGAGGACTTGATACTTAATGCTATGGTTGGGTTTTACGACCTTAATGATCTTTATTAGTTGCGGATGCTTGATAGATTTCCAATCATAAGTGCATATGATCCAAGTAGAGCAAGTATGTTAGCTCATGCCTCTCCCTCATATAAAATTGCAACAATGATCACCTGTTTAGTTATCGGTCACCTAGGGACAAATGACTTTCTTGTTGACAAAAGCTATCTACTTTTATTGTCTTGCATTTTATTCGTAGTTTTATTCTCGCAAAGTACTCGTAGTTTTATTCTTGCAAAATAGTTTCATACTTGTTTTAGGTAAAGCAAACATCAAGTGTGCGTAGAGTTGTATCGGTGGTCGATAGAACTTGAGGGAATATTTGCTCTACCTTTAGCTCCTCGTTGGGTTCGACACTCTTATTTATCGAAAAAGGCTACAAACGATCCCCTATACTTGTGGGTTATCAAGCATCAAGTGTTGATGGTGAATAAAACCACTAGTTTCAAGAAAGGCAAGGGAAAGAAGGGAAACTTCAAGAAAGGTGGCAAAGCAGTTGCTCCTCCCGTGAAGAAACCCAAGGCTAGACCCAAGCCGGAGACTGAGTGCTTCTATTGCAAGGGAACTAGTCACTGGGAGCGGAACTACCCCAATAGATAAGAAGGCTGGCAACTTCAACAAAAGTATATTTGATATACATGTTATTGATGTGTACCTTACTAGTACTCCTAGTAGCACCTGGGTATTAGATACCAGTTCAGTTGCTAATATTGGTAACTCGAAACAAAAGCTGCGGAATAAATGGAGACTAGCTAAGGGCGAGGTGACGATGTGTGTTGGAAGTGTTTCCAAGGTTGATGTGATCACCATTGCACGCTCCCTCGAGCTTCGAGATTAGTGTTGAACCTAGATAAAAGTTATTTGGTGTCTGCGTTGAGCATGAACATGATTAGATCATGTTTATTCCAATACGGTTATTCATTTAAGTCAAAGAATAATGGTTATTCTATTTACATGAATAATACCTTCTATGGTCATGCACCCAATGTGAATGGTTTATTGAATCTCGATCGTAGTGATACACATGTTCATAACATTGATGCCAAAAAGATGTAGAGTTGATAATGATAGTGTGGCGCCCCGCCTGATTACCACTGTAGCCAGACGGTCGCCACGCATACCAGCCCAGGAAATGACTCTGCCATGCGTGTTTACAACAAGTATCATGAACATAGGCATTTCTATTAATGGATATATGGGTCTTACATGGAATATTACACAGGAGTGATGGCAGCGGAAAAGCTCTATCTAAGTCAGCATGGTCTTGGTGCGGCTCCAATCCACATGGATCTAACTGGGTTACTCTCCTAGCCCGCGAACGCTCCGGCTCCTCAACGACGGACGACGGATCTTTATGTGAACCTGGCCACATTAAAGGCCGTTGAGTACTTTTGAATGTACTCGCAAGCAAACCAAACTAACATATACACCAAGCAATGCAATCCATGGCATTCAAGCATGCATTTGTTATTAGAGCAATATTAATTATCATGGCATAATAGGTTTATCCAGCAATATAACTACTAAAGTAAATACAGTAAAGCATAGCAAGTAAATAATCCATACTCCGAACATTCTCATGATCCAATCTAACTCTTTCGGTCATCCGACCATCTCTTTCATAGCCATCCCATGGCTAACAGATCATATCCCTGACATCATCCGATGGCGATGCATCTCCACTGTAAGTCTGATAAACTTACTCTCTTCTGGGTTGTCTTACAACCCTCAGAATATTCATGATCCACTGAGTACTTTCGATCATAAGGCGAGTTCTTCCATCATTGTTATCACTGTTATGGTTGACCACCTAGCGAGGCCTAGACGGACTGTCCAATACCATGGACGCGGCTATTCGAATAGATTCTTACACTCTGCAGAGGTTGCGCACTTTACCCACACCATGGAGCACCTGGCCCTGTGATCCCATTCGGGTGGACCAGTGTTGCCCCAACGAAACCTGCCTAACCCGTGACTCCTCCATCGTACCACCGGCAATCATCCTCCCCCGGAGTCCTGCCCTGGGTGGCCCCTGTGTCACCTCGTGACACCTGCCACCGTCGTGGCCAAACAACTGTTCCAAACAGGGACTCCCAGGTTAAACAATCAACTGGGCTCACAAGGTTATCGCCGCCTACCGGGCCAGGGTAGCGTGTGCTCATAACCTTCCCTACTTGGTGGTACTGATAAAAGAGCACGTGATCAGACCAAGTCAAGGCTGTCCCATACCGGCAAATGTGGTTGCACGGATAATCCTGGATAAGTGACTCTGGATCAACCGACTGGGTTTAGTTTTAGCAAGTAATTAACATGCATGGATATTCATCATGAATAACTTAACATGGTGGTAACTATGTATGAGGTAACACCTGTGGAACCATAACAACCTATCTACATATAACATCACAATGGGTCATTAGTGAAACAAGATTTAAATGGAAAGTTACCACTTTACAAGTTCTAGCTGTAAGTTACGACCATCGGAACCCTTGCATAAAACCTGCAAAGAAACCAGTAGCCACCAGAACGGTCTTTACAACTCAGATCTGGGACATTACCGGAATAACTCAACCCCGGCTCAAGACGGCTGGAAAGCAGCTCAGAGCATGAGACGGTGTTGATAAAAATAATGTAGCAGTTCCCTAAGACGGCCGAAAAACAGCTCAAAGCAAAGGGTCACTACTACAAAAAGAAATTCAACAACTATCCGAGACGGCCGCAAAACAGCTCAGAACACGGCCAGTTGTTGAAAAGAGAAGATAAAGTGGGCATCCACCCTGGACGGCCGAAAGCAGCTCAGACACAGGCGTGGTGCCATCATCGAAGAAAGTACAAACAAGGGTTCGTCAGAGTCACATACAGCCCACTACTACGCATACGATTACAAGCATATTAATTTAAACAAGCAGGAATAACACAGAGCAATGCTTTAGGGCATATATCAGATGGTCGGCTTGCCTAGGGTCGAAGAATACTCCGGGAAGAAGTGCGGAGAGTCCGCGGAAAGGATCGCCGGAAACCGTTCTCTCTCGGAGGGGGCTGATAGAAGGCAAGGGCACAATGGTCATTTTCACAGTGTGGAATGCTACTTCTTGAGCTTGCGTTGGTTTTTCCCTTGAAGAGGAAAGGGTGATGCAGCAAAGTAGAGATAAGTATTTCCCTCAGTTAGAGAACCAAGGTATCAATCCAGTAGGAGACAACGCACAAATCACCAATACCTGCAAAACAATCAAACACTTGCACCCAACGCGATAAAGGGGTTCTCAATCCCTTCACGGTCACTTGCAAAAGTGAGATCTGATAGAGATAGATAAAACTAAACAAAAGATAAAATAAATATTTTTTGGTTTTTTGGTTTATAGATCTGAAAATAAAAGATTGCAAAATAGTAGATCGGTGTCGGCGTACGACACCTATGGGATCGCGTGGATCCCTTTATGGTTCGGCAGGGAGAGAGGTATGCACAAAGAGCAGATCCAACAATCAACGCAATGGGATTTTTACCCAGGTTTGGGTCACTGAGAAGCGTAATACCCTACTCCTGCTTCAGTTTATTGTGGATGTTTAAGCCCAACATCTAGGAGCTCTTGCAATGAACAGTACGTTCAAGCAGCAGCTACACATGCAGAATGGGCCAAAGGGTCCCCCCTTGTAGCTACACCTTGGGCCTCCTTTTATATGTCCAAGGGGTCACCAACAGTGGCGTTCAGTACATACATTGAGGTGTAAAGTGGCTACAGTGTTTACACACTTATCACAAACGATTTAGGACAGACGCATTAAATGCTCCGTTTAGGTGTCCTTTCTTTCTTGGGGACGGAAAAAGGGGCCGTCCCATCAGCACCGCTTAAGCCCGTTCACCACTAGAACCATGCCACACATCCAAGAGGAAAAAACCCAAATGACAGGTTGGTCAATTCGCTGTAGCGACGGCAAGGTGGCGGAACCTTGCCGGGTGCAGAACTTGCCGGGTCTTTGCGGGCCATCCCGGCAAGCATCTTGCCGGGAGCCAAGCCATCAGTCTTCAGTCTTCTGGTCACTGGTTTGAACGCCTTCTTGACAATCTTGCACTTGCTTCCAGCTGTCCTCCGGCAGGCCTTGCTGCCGGTACGGCTACAACTGCCCTGGGTACTAAAAGACCCAAACTTTAGTACACCGACAGGAGCCCCCGAACCTAGGCCATACACTGGTGCGAGGCATTGTTGGGCTAGGCCCAAACAATGCACGGGCACGCGTGGCAGGAGTTAGCTATTATTATCTTGTTTACCACGCTTCCCCACGACGCCTAATAAACGCGCGACGTGGGAACGTGTGGAACGACCGCAGCAACAGTGCGCTCGCGAAAGCGCATTTACATTGATTAGAAAGGAGGCAGCCACGCGCCTTCCCCATAAAAAGGAATCCGCAGAGGCGCCGCTCATTTACCTCCCATTCTTTCCAATATAGAAACCGCCGCCGTCTTCTTCCTCAAACTCAAAATAGAACCTTTCTCATCCATCCGCCGCCTCCACGCCCTCATCATCCTCGGTCTTTGCTTCCACAGCCGCCATGCCGCCCAGAGCGAGCAAGGGTAAAGAGGTGAAAGCCATCGAGGAGAGCGAGCTGGTGAAGATGCGGAAGGAACACGTCGTCTTCGCCCCGACGCTCGATGCAAGCGCTCTGAAGGACCGGTACCTATGCATGTGGGGGAGGGAGACGAAAGCTCACCCCGCCACTCACGTGAATCCTGGTTCCTCCAAGGGCGGCCCAGATAAATTTCATTTCTTTGTTGCATTCTTCTATTGCGGGCTCTGCCCTCCATTTTCTGATTTCTTCAACGACATCATGTACACATACGGCTTCCGTCTCTTGGATTTCACGCTGAATGTCGTGACATGTATGTCAGTCTTCGCCCATCTCTGCGAAAACTTTGCCGGAATAATCCCCAGCACAGCCCTCTTTCGCCACTATTTCATTCCCCGGATCGAGAAAGGAGAGGCCCTTTCCGGTTCTATCAGCTGGATTCCAAGGGCCTGGAATAAGGAGATATATCCAGAAGGGCTCTACCATAGCAAGTGGGAAGAATGGCGGGGCAAATGGTGCTGGATCAAGGAGGAGGATTTCCAGCCTATCTGTCTGCCCCGACAAACGAAAGTGGTCCGCGGTAATAACTGGAGTTCCCTCGATCCTCAAGATGAAAAGCTCACAATTGCAATTACCAGAATCCACCGTCTCAAGGTTGCCGGGCTGACAATAGAAATGGTTGGCGCTGATTTCCTTCGCCGCCGCATCGCCCCTCTGCATAGCAAAGGGAGGCCAGCCTGGGAATTTCAGAATGCGGCAGATATCATGAGGCTGCGTCCAGGTTTGAACAACAACTTGACGGTTATGCAGCACACAGCTCTTTGCCACAGACTATTTAGGCCCGACGGGAAATTCAAGTTGCCGGCGAACATAATTCCTCTGTGCAACAATTCTGCTCTGACCTCAATCATCGCCATGATGCCGGCGTGCAACACCCATGGCCTTGACGGAACTTGGGTCGAGCCATCTACAGAGCGCGCACAGGCGTTCTTCGACAATCTGTCGGAGAGAGCCATCCGGGAAGAGACAAACCTTATCCGCCCCACCACTGATGAAGAGGTGGCGTATATCGCCAGCAGGGCGGAAGAGGCAAATCTTGCTGCGGAGGCCAGCAGCGTTGGCTTCACGGAAGAGGAGGCCAGCAAAGAAGAAGTAATGTCTGAAGAGGACCTTGCCGGGCAGGATGAGGCTGCCGGGGAACAGAGCGACACGGCTGATGGGGGCCCTTCTGGCGAGGACACAACTGAGGAATAGCTGCACGAGGAGCCCCCAGCTCCAGAGAAGAAGAAATGCGTTCTTTGGAAAGCTGCCTCTGGCGTCCCAGCAAATCAACCCTCCTCGAGCGGTGAGGTTCCTGGCAAGAAGGCGGCTGGCAAGGCTGCGCAGTGGCAAGAAGCTCAACAGCAACCAGTGCGGCGCACGAGACGCATGGCCGCGGCAACAACTGGAGTGGCGGGGGCGTCTCATATGACAGCACTGGTGGCTGGGGCATCAGAACCACATCAACCTACCATTTCTGCCGTAGCCAAGCGATCCAGGACCCCTTCTCCACCTCCTCGCATGGACATTGTAGAGGAGGTCGACTTCGACCTTTTCGCTTTTATCCCGGAGAGAGAAGAGTAAGGGTCCCATCGTATCTTTTAATTTCTGAGTTTTTGATTTTGCTTAATTCACTTGTCTTGCTTTGGCTTGTCTCCGCAGGGATACGGAAACATTGGCGCAAAGGATGGTGAAGAGGGCAAAGACTTCAACGGGTGACGAGCCCCCGGCAAGTACCATGGATGCACCAGAACTCATCATCATCAGCCCGGAGCTCAGTCCTCCTCGCAGCCCCCAACCCAGCCCCCAGCGTGAGTACACTACTCATTTTTTTGCTGGCGGGTGTGGAGATGTTTTATCTTTGTTACTGACATCACCGGGCTTCGCAGGAGAAGAACGGCAACAGGAAGAGCCATCGGAGGCCGTCCCCGACATGCCGCCTCCGTCAACCACGCCACCCAAAAATGAATCTCCGGCAAGGGCTTCCACCGGCGAGCCCATTCGTGTCGAAGAGGAGCCGGCAAGCACGGGCACTGGCAGTCCTACATCGGCAACCAATGTTGCCGGGAAAGGAGAACCCACCTCTCGACAGCTCAACACAGGTAAACCACTTGTCTCTGAGTATTTGTTATTCTTTCTTTATTTTTGTCTTCTTGAACTTCAACTTTGGTCTCATCTTGTTTCTTTCCCTGGTCTTCAGATCTTCCCTCGATGGAACAAATGGATGTTGACATCGTTATCGAGGAGACCGCCAAGGATGCTGCCGCCGAGGCCGACAAGATCGCTGCTGACGAAGCCGCCAAGGACGCACAGGAAGAAGCCGCCAAAAGGTCTGCTGAGAGGACCGACAAGGAGACTAGTGACCATACTGATGGCATTCCCGCCACAGGAGCGCCTGGCGCTACACCGACCACAGAATCCCCACTTGCCGGTGAGACGGTTGTCGAGGATCAATCGTCAACATCCGAGGTCCCCCCGTCAAGAAGATACCTCAAAGTTGGCGACAACCTGTTTGTTAGCATACCAGGGACGGCAAGCACTAGGGTGTCAACTGAAGGGGAATTTTTTTATGAAGAGGTCATCACCGCTGCCGGGCTTAAAATTGTTGACGAGCCACGCGCCAGCAGTAGCGGGTCTGAGGAAGAACATCTCCTCCAAGCCATGAGCAACAACTTTCAGAAGCTCCAGGCCCTTCACCGCGCCCAGAAAGAGAAGCTGGACTCCTGGGCAGCAGTTACTGAAGCAGCAGAAGCAGATTTCCAGAAGCGCGTCGAGCAAACACAAGTCTGGTACGCTGAGGCTTTCCAGGAACTGATGACTAGTCGAGAACAACTAAGCTAGAGTTGGAACGAGTTCCTCTTGAAGCAGTCTAACACTGAGAAGGCACAGGAAGAGGCCGCACAGCGGGCCACTGCAGAGGAAGCTCGCTTAACACAGCTCCGTGTCGGGCTTGACGCTCAGGAAGAAGACCTTGCTGCTCGCGAGAAGGCACTTGCCGCCAAGCTCCATAGCAAGGATGAGGAGATCGAAAAACTTGTCGCGTAGCGGACCCAGGAGCTGGAGTAGAAACACACGGAGACTCTCGAAGCTCCGACTGTAGATCACGCCGGCAAGTTAAAGGAAGCCATCAATGCTACTGAAGCTGCAGAGGCCGCTAAGAACAAATTGGATGATAGGGTGAAGAAGCTAGAGGCGGACCTCGAGGAACATGGCAAGGAGCTCTCGACGCTCAAAGCCGACAGAGAGAAGACTCTCTACAGCTTGGCGGAGATGCAAACCTCCATGTCTGACCAGATCAAAGAGCTCACCGCAGCCAAAGAATCCATCGCTGATCTGACTCTGAAGCTGACCACGCTGGAGAAATCCCTGGAGGACGGCAAGGCTTGAGAAAAAGCTTTGATCAAGGACCTCCGGAATGAGAAAGACCTGCTCAATAGCGCCGCTGCCTCTTACAATGATTTTGAGAAGGGCGTGAAGATCTGGACCGAGCGCCTTGTCGACGTCGCGGAGAGGCTTGAAGTAGAGCTGTCCAGCATGGGCCTACAGAACTTTAACTACTCCTCCGACGACAGGGTGTCCTCGAGCGCCAAGCTGACCATGTTCTTCGAGGGCGTCGTCGATGCCTTGAAGCTGCTCCATTCTGAACGAGCAACCCATCTGGCCAACGAATCCTACAAACTCTGCCGGGCCATCCTCCTCCAGGTGCTCGTCAAAGTGGTGCACAAGAACCCCGACATCAACCTCACCAACGTTCTCGACAGCTTGCCGGAGGATGCAAACCTCGAGGCACTCAAAGAGCTTGTCGCGCCCATCGTCGACAAGGTTAGCCAAGTCAAGAGGGTTGAAGGCCAGCGCAGGGACTAGCCACTTCATTTCATCTTTGCCGCCACCATTCTATGTCAAAGACAATTTCATCTTTAATTAGAATCACGGCAACTATCAATGTAATATAACTTGCTATGTTTTGGATGAATGCATGCTATTTCCCTTGTCAGATTTCTTTCTGTATGGTGCATGCCCTACGCTTATTGGAAACTTGCCGGTGCATGTGTCCTGCCGCGAGCGCTAGATGCGGGTCTTTAGCAGCCTGCTGGAGGTGTCGCTACCGGCCAGGTATCCTTGACATTTTCAGTGCAGCCACCTACACTGTTGAGCGGACTCGAAACAGAGTAAGTGCGCAACCGATCACGACAAGGTTCCTTCGTGTGTAGGTTTTCCATACAAAAGCCAAAATCGTTCAAGGAAAATGGCCTTTAAGTAAAAAGAAATTCACTTAAAGTTCTGCAACTTAGCTTTTTGGTGCTGTATTCCTTCCGGCAAGATGTCAACCTTGAACGTCGCCTGTTGGTATCCATACCATCACTCCCCCCGGCAAAGTTGCACGCGAAGGAGCCTTCTATCCTTTGAGAAAAAGGAAGAAGAGAAAACAAGGATATGGAACCTTGGCGGTTCGTTAGTGCTTACCGGAAGCAAGTGTAATACAATATCTCAGACAAACATGCATATAGAATAACATGAAAATCAACAGGAATTGTAAAACACTTAAGTTTATTCAACTATGCACAGGGTCTGCGCCTGGCTTTGTACAAAGGATTACATGCCTTGCCGGCAAGACTTGCGCAAAAGGTGGTTGCCGGGAGACCCGGCAACCTCGCCTTATGGATAGAACTTACGAAGATGTTCGATATTCCAGAAATTGCTCACTGGAATGCCATCCTCGGTCTCCAGGCGGACAGCACCAGGCCTGGTGACTCGTATTACCCGATAAGGGCCTTCCCACTTCAGCGTCAACTTGTTGGAATTCTTGGCCGACTGAACGCGCCGAAGAACAAGGTCACCTTCCTCAAGACTTCGGGCATGAACCTTCCGGCTAAGGTAGCGGCGCAAGGCTTGCTGGTAGCGTGCAGCTCGCACAGCAGCCTGAAGACGATCTTCCTCAAGGAGCGTTGCGTCATCTTGCCACAACTGCTCTTGCTCAAGCTCATCATAAGCGAGCACTCGAGGTGACCTGTATATGAGTTCCGTGGGGAGAACTGCTTCTGCCCCGTACACTAGGGAGAAGGGTGTCTAGCCAGTGGCTCGATTTGGTGTCGTTCTGATTGACCAAAGAACCACCGGCAACTCATCAATCTAGCGTCTTCCGCACTTTTTCAGCTTGTCAAAAGTCCTTGTCTTGAGCCCTCGCAACACTTCAGCATTTGCCCTTTCTGGTTGGCCGTTGCTTCTCGGATGAGCAACAGAAGCAAAACAGATTTTGCTGCCAAGGTCTTGGATGTATTGCGTGAAGGTGTGGCTCGTGAACTGTGTGCCATTGTCGGTGATGATCCTGTTTGGCACACCAAAATGGCAAACTAGTCCCTTGAAGAACTTGACGGCTGATTGTGCTGTCACCTTTCTCACTGTTTCCACTTCCGACCACTTTGTGAACTTGTCGATTGCGACGTACAAGTACTCAAAGCCCCCAGTAGCACGGGGAAAAGGGCCCAATATGTTGAGCCCCCAGACCGAAAATGGCCAGGAAAGAGGGATTGTCTGAAGAGCCTAAGCTGGCTGATGCAATTTCTTCGAATGAAACTGGCACGCTTCACACTTGGTTACTAGTGCAGTTGCATCCTGGAGGGCAGTGGGCCAAAAGAAACCTTACCGGAATGCCTTACCAACAAGAGCTCTCGAGCCTATGTGGGAGCCACATATGCCTCCATGTATCTCTGCCAACAGCTCCAGTCCATCTTCCCGAGGAATACACTTCAATTTCACGCCGTTCGGTCTTTTTCTGTACAGGACGTCATCCACGAACTGGTACATACTAGACCGACGGGCTACTTTCTCTGCTTCTTCCTGCTCTTCGGGGAGTTCCCCTGTTTGGAGGAACTGGACGATGTGCTGCGCCCATGCCGGAGCCTGAGGCTCAATAGCAAGGACTAAAGGCATATCTTCTGCCACGGGAGCATTTGTCTCGACGCCAAGGACCTGAGGCCTCGCCGGAGCCTGTTGTTCCCCGGCAAGCTTGTTGTTGTTCCCGGCAGCTTCCTTGCCGACGGCTTCTAGGAGCTCTGCCGGAAAGTACTGGCCAGAACTCAACTTCCATCACTTATGTTGCCTTGCTGATGGTGTTATAGATGGCTGAGTCAATCGGAGCACAAAAGTACCTGGTTCCACAGGTAACTTAAGGGCAACACGCTTTGACAGGTCATCAGCAATGTCGTTCTCCGCTCGAGGAACATGCTCTATATGTAGACCGTCAAAGCGCTCCTCCAGTTTCCTCACTTCATCTACATATGCTTCCATCAACGGGCTCTGATAATCTTTATTCACCTGCTTGACGACAAGCTGTGAATCACCTCTGACGATGAGCTTCTTAATTCCAAGATCTGTTGCGATCCTGAGACCGGCAAGCAGCCCTTCGTATTCTGCAGTGTTGATTGTTGATCTCTCCCAGGGAAAGTGCATCTGAATTACATATTTGAGGTGCTCTCCGGTGGGTGCGACAAGCAGCACGCCAGCACCGGCGCCTTGCAGCGAGAAAGCCCCGTCAAAATACATAATCCATTCTTGACCTGTTTCCTTGCTGGGAAGAGTTATCTGTTGACTTTCTTCGTCTGGCGTTGGGGTCCATTCTGCAATGAACTCCGCCAAGGCTCTGCTCTGAATTGTTGAAGTGCTTTCAAACTTGAGATCAAAGCTTGACAATTCCAACACCCACTCCACAATCCTGCCGGTCGCATCTGGATTTCGTAAAATCTACTGCAACGGGAAGCGAGTGACGACGGTAATCTCATGCGCTTGGAAATAATGGCGCAGCTTCCTCGAGGCCATAAGGAGGCTGAAGAGCAATTTCTACACACCAGAATATCTTGACCTAGCCCCCTACAAAAGGGAGCTGACAAAATAAACTGGGCGTTGCTCCATCTTCTTCCTCTGCGCTGCTTCCTTCAACTCTGCAAATCCTGCCTTGTCGGCACCAGACCTTGCCGGAGAAGACCCCAGCTCATCGCTTGTCGGGCTTGCCATTGCCGCTGCTTTTTCATCAACTTCTCTCTGCGCTACCAACGCAGCACTAACCACTTGATTCGTCGCTGCTAAATATAGCAACAACGGCTCTTGTGGCTTAGGCGCGACTAGTATCGGCGGAGAGGAGAGGTACTTCTTCAAATCCTGCAGCGCTGCCTTCGCTTCCGGAGTCCATTTCATTGGACCTGCCTTCTTCAAGATTTTGAAAAAGGGCAGGGCGCGCTCAGCAGATTTGGAGATGAACCTGCTCAGAGCAGCAATGCAGCCGGCAAGTCGACGCACATCTTTGACACGTCTTGGTGCTTCAATCTGCTCAATCGCCTTGATCTTGTCGGGATTTGCTTCGATCCCACGCTGAGATACAAAGAACCTGAGAAGCTTGCCGGATGGAATGCCAAACACACACTTCTCGGGATTGAGCTTCAGATTGATCTTGCGTAGATTTGCAAACGTCTCTTCCAAATCTTGTATGAGCGTTGCCTTGTCCTTGGTTTTAACCACTATGTCATCCATATAAGCTTCCATATTTCTATGTAGCTGGGGCTCAAAACCAATCTGGACCGCTCTTGCAAACATTGAACCAGCACTTTTCAACCCGAAAGGCATACATAGGAAACAATACGCACCACACGGGGTGATAAATGCGGTTTTCTCTTCATCTTCCTTTGCCATGAAAATCTGATGGTACCCTGAATAGGCGTCGAGAAACGACAGTAGATCGCAGCCAGCAGTGGAGTCCACAATCTGGTCGATGCGTGGTAAGGGGAAAGGATCTTTTGGACAGGCTTTATTGATATCTGTATAGTCAATACATAGCCTCGATTTTCCATTCACCTTGCGCACTACAACTGGATTGGCCAACCATGTCAGATGGAGCACTCCTCTGACCAAACCTGTCGTTTTCAACTTCCTGATTTCTTCGGCAATAAATTCTTGCCGTTCCAAAGACTTCTTCCTAACCTTTTGCTTGACGGGCCGTGCATGAGGATAGACAGCAAGGTGGTGCTCAATTACTTCCCTGGGAACACCGGGGATATCAGATGGTTGCCATGCAAACACATCGATATTCGCCCGCAGGAAAGCAACGACCGCGCTTTCCTATTGTCATCGAGGGTGGAACTTATGGTGAAAGTTCCTCCCGTACCATCCTCCTTGACGGGCACCTTCTTGGTTTCTGGTGGAGCTGCCTTGGATTTCTTGCTCTTGCCGGTGGAGCTCTCCGGCACATCCTCGACGGGAGCGCAGCACTCTGAGGAGGTGCGCTTGCCGGAGTGTGTGCTAGAGATCTTGCCGGTCTTCTTCTTCCCCCCAGGAGCTTCAGCGGTAGGAGCAAGTGCCTTGGCGGCAGATGCTGCAACTGCCACCCGGTAGAGTTGGTCGGCACAGATACCGCATCCTTCTTGTCGGAGTTGACAGTGATGACGCTCATCGGCCCGGGCATCTTCAATACGTTGTAAGCGTAGTGCGAGGCCGCCATGAACTTGGCTAGTGCTGGACGGCCGAGAATCCCGTTATACGGCAACGGAATCTTGGCGACGTCGAAAATGATCTTCTCTGTTCTGCAGTTCAGCTCGCTACCAAATGTCACCGGCAACGTGATCTTGCCCTTCGGTTGGCTCCTTCCTAGATTGATCCCTTGAAACGTGCCCGTTTCCTTGAGATCTTTGTCAGGAATTTGCAACCTCTTGATCACGCTAGGCGAGATCAGATTCAAACCGGCCCCATCGTCAACTAACATTTTTGTCACCTTAAGGTTGCGAATCGTTGGTGAAACCAACAATGGCAAACACCCGATGGCGGTTGTGCGATCAGGGTGATCCTCAATGTAAAAAATGATAGGCATGTCGGACCATTTCAGAGGCTTCCATGCATCGACCGACGGCTCCGCCGCATTAATCTCTCGCACCCACTGTTTAAGTTGGCAGTGAGAAGAATGCAGCGAGGCACCTCCGTCAAGGCACATAGCTTCCGTAGCCCTTTGAAACTCATGCTCGCTGGAGTCGTCGTCCTCTTCATTGTCATCTTCACCCCCCTCTTCCTTGTCGCGGCCTCGAGCGGGCCTCTCCTTCTGTTGCTTGGCCTTGCCGCGGCGACCTCCTCGGCCACCGTGCTTCTTGCCAGACCCCTCAGCACCATCCTGGGCCCTCTCCTTGTCTCGCCTTTCATATTCAGCTTTCTGCCTCTCGACAAGCTGTTCAACTTGCCGGTAGTTCTGGAGATCATGGCCCTTGGTGTGATGAATCTTGCAATATTGCTTGTCGGAGCCCTCCGGCTTGTCGGCAGCCACCAAGGCCTAACAGGAGGGACACCCGGCAACATCCTTGCCGGGGCCATCAACCTTGGCCTTCTTGGCGGTGGCGGGGTCGCCGGATTCCTCGACAACAAGCACAGCCTTGCCCTTACGCTTCCTGTTACGCCGTCGACCTTTTCTTGCCGGGGCGGCGGCATCTTCATCTTCAGAGTCGACTCCCGGGCCGGCGTCCTCGCCGGGGAGTCTCCTTCCCTCTTCATCCCAAGCACATTTGTCTGCCAGAGCATAGAGCTCAGCAATATCCCTGACTTTGGTCATCGCCAGCTCCTCTCGCATCTTGCGGTTGCGCACGTTCTGATGAAACTCGCTAATAACAGCGGCGGGATGAACGTCTGGAATATTGTACTGTACGCGGCTGAATCTCGGTATGTACTTGCGCAAGGGTTCGCCCTCCTTCTGGGGGATGAGATGTAAATCACTTGCCTGGCCAGGAGCTTGGTGGCCTCCGACAAAGGCGCCAACAAACTGATGACACAGGTCTGACCAGGAAGAAATGGAATTCTCTGGCAGATGCATCAACCACGACCTGACGTTGGGCTTAAGCACCAATGGGAAGTAGTTGGCGAGTATCTTGTCGTCTCGAGCTCCGGCAGCCTGCACCACGAAGGTGTAGATGCTCAGGAACTCCGACGGGTGAGTCTTGCCGTCGTATTTCTCCGGGAACTCCGGCTTGAATGTTCGGGAATTGGGCCACTGGACTCGCCGCAGCTCACGGGTAAACGCTGGACACCCCACCTCATAAGGCAGGTCACCAGGATTCCCTGGCGTAGGCTTGTCAACAGTAGGCCCTGTGCGCCTATCAGATTGATAGCGCGCTTCCCGTCGCCGCTAGATGGTAGTTCGAGCGTCTTCTTTGCTTCGTTCCTGAAGAACTTGACGTTGATCGCAGCACATTCGCGGATCGGACGACGCCATGGAATCATCATCACAACCATCGATCCGCCGAGCTAGCGACTGTTGTTGTCATCGTGGAGGAGAGTGCATTGTAGTCGTCCCACCTCCAGTCTTTTCGCCATCAGCACAGGTCGGCTCGACGGACCGCCGCCGCGAAGGCTCCGCCTGCTGCGGCCCATCTCCGTTGGCGAAGCCGATGAGGCTCTGAATAGCAGCTCTCCATTCTCCGAGCTTCTCCGGAGCGGGAGGGAAATCCAGAAGCAGCTGCGCTCGCGCCAACGCTTCTGCTGGTGTAGGTTGTGGCGAGATGTGCGAGGTATGTGAGGTGCTCTGACTCCTAACCATGTTAGAAGGAGCTCCATCATGATCCCGCGACCGCACCGCGCTTCCACCAGCATCTTGGTGTGCATGTTGGTCGCGCGCATCTCGGGAATGATGCGCAGGGGCCTTTCCTTGGGGACGCCTAGAACCACCGTTGTCACGGCGTTGTTCGTCGCGCGCGACCTGAGAAGGTCGCAGCGCATGCGCCGGCGCGGGTGTCTTGGAAGGCGCCGTCCCGTCCTTGGAGTTCGTCGCACCACCCGTAAGCAGCATAGCTCCGCCCTTCGATCTGGTGGTGCGCGGGTCATTGTCGCCGCTACGAACGATGCCGCTCGCCTGGCTTTGTCCGCCAGAAGGTCGTGGAGGCTCAAGACCTCCACCTCCTCCACCTGCGTCCATGCCGTCGCCCGTCCGTGAAGGCATGGGCAAACCAGACGCAGATGGACCAGCCGCCACCAAACCCTTCTTATTGGGGGCCATGACGATAGAAACTGACGCGCTGATCACTAGATCAGGTTCGCGCAACCTCCTTTCCCCCTACCTGGCGCGCCAAAGATGTCGGCGTACGACACCTATGGGATCGCGTGGATCCCTTTATGGTTCGGCAGGGAGAGAGGTATGCACAAAGAGCAGATCCAACGATCAACGCAATGGGATTTTTATCCAGGTTCAGGCCGCTGAGAAGCGTAATACCCTACTCCTGCTTCAGTTTATTATGGATGTTTAAGCCCAAGCTCTAGGAGCGCTTGCAATGAACAGTACGTTCAAGCAGCAGCTACACATGCAGAATGGGCCAAAGGGTCCCCCCCTTGTAGCTACTCCTTGGGCCTCCCTTTATACGTCCAAGGGGTCACCAACAGTGGCGTTCAGTACATACATTGAGGTGTAAAGTAGCTACAGTGTTTACACACTTATCACAAACGATTTAGGACAAACGCATTAAATGCCCCGTTTAGGTGTCCGTTTAGGTGTCCTTACTTTCTTGGGGACGAAAAAAGGGGTCGTCCCATCAGCACCGCTTAAGCCCTTTCACCACTAGAACCATGCCATGCATCCAAGAGGACAAAACCCAAATGACAGGCTGGTCACTGCGCTGGAGCGGCGGCAGGGTGGCGTAACCTTGCCGGGTGCAGAACTTGCCGGGTCTTTGCTGGCCATCCCGGCAAGCATTTTGCTGGGAGGCAAGCCCTCGGTCTTCTGTCTTCTGGTCACTGGTTTGAACGCCTTCTTGACAATCTTGCACTTGAATCCAGCTGTCCTCCGGCAGGCCTTGCTGCCTGTACGGCTACAACTACCCGTGCACAAGTACGGGGTACAAAAAGACCCAAACTTTAGTACACCGACAATCAGAAATTAATATGATCGAAAATAGACCTGGGGGCCATAGGTTTCACTAGAGGCTTCTCTCATGACAGCAAATAATATGGTGGGTAAACAAATTACTGTCGAGCAATTGATAGAAAAGCGCAAATTATGACGATATCCAAGGCAATGATTATGTAATATAGGCATCACGTCCATGTCAAGTAGACCGACAACTGCCTGCATCTACTACTATTACTCCACACATCGACCGACTCCTGCCTACATCTAGAGTATTAAGTTCATGAAGAATAGAGTAACGCTTTAAGTAAGATGACATGATGTAGAGGAATAAACTCAAGCAATATGATGTAAACCTCATCTTTTTATCCTCGATGGCAACAATACAATACGTGCCTCGCTACCCCTACTGTCACCAGGTGAGGACACCGCAAGATTGAACCCAAAGCTAAGCACTTCTCCCATTGCAAGAAAAACCAATCTAGTTGGCCAAACTAAACCGATAGTTCGAAGAGAATTACAAAGATATCAAATCATGCATAAAAGAATTCAGAGAAGATTCAAATAATATTCATAGATAAGCTAATCATAAATCCACAATTCATCGGATCTCGACAAACACACCACAAAAGAAGATTACATCGGATAGATCTCCAAGAACATCGAGGAGAACAAGGTATTGAGAATCAAAGAGAGTGAAGAAGCCATCTAGCTACTAGCTATGGACCCGTTGGTCTGTGGTAAACTACTCACGCTTCATCGGAAGGGTAATAGAGTTGATGTAGAAGCCCTCCGTGATCAAATCCCCCTCCGGCAGGATGCCGGAAAAGGCCCCAAGATGGGATCTCACGGGAACAGAAGGTTGCGGCGGTGGAAAAGTGTTTTCGTGGATGCTTCTGGTGGTTTGGGAATATATGTGAATATATAGGAGGAAGATCTAGGTCAGGGGGTCACCGAGGGGCCCACAAGGCAGGGGCGCACCCTACCCCCTTGGGCGCGCCCTCCCCCCTTGTGGCCGCCTCGTGGCTCTTCTGACTTGCACTCCAAGTCTCCTGGGTGTCTTCTGGTCCAAGAAAAATCATCGCGAAGGTTTTATTCCGTTTGGACTCCGTTTGGTATTCCTTTTCTGAGAAGCTCAAAAACAAGGAAAAAAACAAAAACTGGCACTGGGCTCTAGGTTAATAAGTTAGTCCCAAAAATAATATAAAATAGCATATTAATGCATATAAAACATCCAAAACAGATAATATAATAGCATGGAACAATAAAAAAATATAGATACGTTGGAGACGTATCAAGCATCCCCAAGCTTAATTCCTGCTCGTCCTCGAGTAGGTAAATGATAAAAACAGAATTTTTGATGTGGAATGCTACCTAACATATTTATCCATGTAATTTTCTTTATTGTGGCATGAATGTTCAGATCCATAAGATTCAAAACAAAAGTTTAATATTGACATAAAAACAATAATACTTCAAGCATACTAACAAGGCAATTATGTCTTCTCAAAATAACATGGCCAAAGAAAGTTTATCCCTACAAAATCATATAGTCTGGCTATGCTCCATCTTCATCACACAAAGTATTCAAATCATGCACAACCCCAATGACAAGCCAAGCAATTGTTTCATACTTTTGGTGTTCTCAAACCTTTTCAACTTTCACGCAATACATGAGCGTGAGCCATGGACATAGCACTATAAGTGGAATAGAATATGGTGGTTGTGGAGAAGACAAAAATAGGGAGATAGTCTCACATCAACTAGGCATATTAACGGGCTATGGAGATGCCCATCAATAGATATCAATGTGAGTGAGTACGGATTGCCATGCAACGGATGCACTAGAGCTATAAGTTTATGAAAGCTCAAAAGAAAACTAAGTGGGTGTGCATCCAACTTGCTTGCTCATGAAGACCTAGGGCAATTTGAGGAAGCCCATCGTTGGAATATACAAGCCAAGTTCTATAATGAAAAATTCCCACTAGCATATGAAAGTGACAACATAGGAGACTCTCTATCATGAAGATCATGGTGCTACTTTGAAGCACAAGTGTGAAAAAAAAGGATAGTAACATTGCCCCGTCTCTCTTTCTCTCTCATTTTTTTGTTTGGCTTCTTTGGCCTCCCTTTTATTTTTTCCCTCACATGGGACAATGCTCTAATAATGAAGATCATCACACTCTTATTTACTTACAGCTCAAAAATTACAACTCAATACTTAGAACAAAAATATGACTCTATATGAATGCCTCCGGCGGTGTACCGGGATGTGCAATGACTCAAGAGTGACTTGTATGAAAGAATTATGAAAGGTGGCTTTGCCACAAATATGATGTCAACTACACGATCATGCAAATCAATATGACAATGATGGAACGTGTCATAATAAAACGGAACGATGGAAAGTTGCATGGCAATATATCTCGGAATGGCTATGGAAATGCCATAATAGGTAGGTATGGTGGCGGTTTTGAGGAAGGTATATGGTGGGTTTATGGTACCGGCGAAAGTTGCGCGGCACTAGAGAGGCTAGCAAAGGTGGAAGGGTGAGAGTGCGTATAATCCATGGACTCAACATTAGTCATAAAGAACTCACATACTTATTGCAAAAATCTATTAGTCATCAAAACAAAGTACTACGCGCATGCTCCTAGGGGGATAGCTTGGTAGGAAAAGACCATCGCTCATCCCCGACTGCCACTCATAAGGAAGACAATCAAAAAATACCTCATGCTCCAACTTCGTTACATAACGGTTCACCATACGTGCATGCTACGGGAATCACAAAGCTCAACACAAGTATTTCTCCAATTCACAATTACTCACTAGCATGACTCTAATATCACCATCTCTATATCTCAAAACAATCATAAGGAATCAAACTTCTCATAGTATTCAATGCACTTTATATGAAAGTTTTTATTATATCCCTCTTGAATGCCTATCATATTAGGACTAAATTCATAAGCAAAGCAAATTACCATGCTGTTTAGAGACTCTCAAAATAATATAAGTGAAGCATGAGAGTTCAATAATTTCTACAAAATAAAGCGACCGCCGTGCTCTAAAAAGATATAAGTGAAGCACTAGAGCAAAATTGCCTAGCTCAAAAGATATAAGTGAAGCACATAGAGTATTCTAATAAATCACGATTCATGCGTGTCCCTCTCAAAAGGTGTGTACAGCAAGGATGATTGTGGCAAACTAAAAAACAAAGACTCAAATCATACAAGACGCTCCAAGCAAAACACATATCATGTGGTGAATAAAAATATAGCCTCAAGTAAAGTTACCGATAGACGAAGACGAAAGAGGGGATGCCTTCCTAAGCATTCCCAAGCTTAGGCTCTTGGTTGACCTTGAATATTACCTTGGGGTGCCTTGGGCATCCCCAAGCTTAGGCTCTTGCCACTCCTTATTCCATAGTCCATCAAATCCTTACCCAAAACTTGAAAACTTCACAACACAAAACTCAACAGGAAATCTCATAAGCTCCGTTAGTATAAGAAAATAAATCACCACTTTTGGTACTGTTGTGAACTCATTCTTTATTTATATTGGTGTAATATCTACTGTATTACAACTTCTCCATGGTTCATACCCCCCGATACCACCCATAGATTCATCAAAATAAGCAAACAACACATAGAAAACAGAATCTGTCAAAAACAGAACAGTCTGCGAAGATCTGGATTGTTCTCATACTTATGTAACTCTAAAAATTCTGAAAATTTAGCAAAACAGAGTAAATTTATATATAAATCTTTTGTAACAAAATCAGGGTTTTTCCGTGCTCCAGTGAATCTAAACAATTCTGTGACTGGACACAAAAGTTTCTGTTTTTCAGGAAGATCAAATCAACTATCACCGTAAGCCATCCCAAAGGTCTTACTTGGCACAAACACTAATTAAAACACAAAAACACATCTAACCAGAGGCTAGATGAATTATTTATTTAAAAACATAACCAAAAAGCAAAGAACAAAAATAAAATTGGCTTGCCTTCCAACAAGCGCTATTGTTTAACGCCCTTAGCTGGGCATAAAAACACACAGATCTAGGTATTGTCATCTTTGGTATGCAATTCTTCAATTGCACACTTATAATCCTTAGGAGATTCTTTGGTTTTATCAATGATCAAACTCCTAGGCAATAAATCAAGAAATTCACTCGTGGCAATTGGTTACTTAATAATATCGAAAAAATTAGGGTGAACACTTATTGTTTTGAGATCTTCATTTTCTTTACTAGAAGATTCACCCTTATTCTTAGGAACGTAAATAAACTTAGCAGTCTTAGTAGGAGGAAGATTTTGAGTAGTTTTAACAAAGGAAAAAGCGGAACCCAAGTTGGTAATAATATCTTCTAGTTTGCCAATTCTAGTAGAATCTTGATCTATCTTTTCATTAACTATGGGTTCCTTTTCTCTAAGATTCTTTAAAGTAACTCCTACCTTAGATCCATATTGAGTAATCTGATTATGAATCTTTTTATCCAAATTTTCAGTCAACTCTATGGTAGCAATTTTATTCTCAATAATATCAAGCCTTTGCATCACATGTTCCAAGGTTAAAACAGCTCCATTGAACAAAAGAGGTGGTGGGCCAAACAAATCTATCATAGCGTTGTAAGAATCAAAAGTATGGCTCCCCAAAAAATTCCCCCCGGTAATGGTATCTAGAACATATCTATTCCAAGGAGTAATGCCCACATAAAAATTGCGAAGAAGAACGGCAGTAGATTGCTTTCAAGTAGATCTATTCTGTGCATTGCAAATTGTATACCAAGCATCTTTTAAATTTTCTCCCTCCCTTTGTTTAAAATTGAAGAATTCATTATCGGGAGTGCTAACAATGATGGGAGGACTTGCCATGAAAGAAAGACAGGCGATCTAACACACGAGCAAAAAGCAAACGAAAAAGACGAATGAAAGAAGGGCGAATAAAAAGGCAAATCTTTTTGAAAATCGTTTTAGAAGTGGGGGAGAGGAAAACGAGAGGCAAATGGCGAATAATGTAATGCAAGAGATGAGAGTTTATGATGGGTACTTGGTATGTCTTGACTTGGCGTAGATCTCCCCGGCAACGGCGCCAGATATTCTTCCAGCTACTTTTTGAGCTTGCGTTGGTTTTTCCCTTGAAGAGGAAAGGGTGATGCAGCAAAGTAGAGATAAGTATTTCCCTCAGTTAGAGAACCAAGGTATCAATCCAGTAGGAGACAACGCACAAATCACCAATACCTACACAAACAATCAAACACTTGCACCCAACACGATAAAAGGGGTTAACATTCCCTTCATGGTCACTTGAAAAAGTGAGATCTGATAGAGATAGATAAAACTAAACAAAAGATAAAATAAATATTTTTGGGTTTTTTGGTTTATAGATTTGAAAACAAAAGATTGCAAAATAGTAGATCGAAAATTAATATGATTGAAAATAGACGCGGGGGCCATAGGTTTCACTAGAGGCTTCTCTCATGATAGCAAATAATACGGTGGGTAAACAAATTACTGTCGAGCAATTGATAGAAAAGTGCAAAGTTATGACGATATCCAAGGCAATGATTATGTAACATAGGCATCACGTCCGTGTCAAGTAGACCGACTCCTGCCTGTATCTACTACTATTACTCCACACATCGACCGACTCCTGCCTGCATCTAGAGTATTAAGTTCATGAAGAATAGAGTAACGCTTTAAGTAAGATGACATGATGTAGAGGAAAAAACTCAAGCAATATGATGTAAACCCCATCTTTTTATCCTCGATGGCAACAATACAATACGTGCCTCGCTGCCCCTACTGTCACTGGGAGAGGACACCGCAAGATTGAACCCAAAGCCAAGCACTTCTCCCATTGCAAGAAAAACCAATCTAGTTGGCCAAACCAAACCGATAGTTCGAAGAGAATTACAAGGATATCAAATCATGCATAAAAGAATTCAGAGAAGATTCAAATAATATTCATAGATAAGCTGATCATAAATCCACAATTCGTTGGATCTCGACAAACACACCGCAAAAGAAGATTACATCGGATAGATCTCCAAGAACATCAAGGAGAACGTTGTATTGAGAATCAAAGAGAGAGAAGAAGCCATCTAGCTACTAGCTATGGACCCGTAGGTCTGAGGTAAACTACTCACGCTTCATCGGAAGGGCAATAGAGTTGATGTAGAAGCCCTCCGTGATCGAATCCCCCTCCGGCAAGATGCCGGAAAAGGCCCCAAGATGGGATCTCATGGGAACAGAAGGTTGCGGCGGTGGAAAAGTGTTTTCGTGGATGCTTCTGGTGGTTTGGGAATATATGTGAATATATAGGAGGAAGATCTAGGTCAGGGGGTCACCGAGGGGCCCACAAGGTAGGGGGCGCACCCTACCCCCTTGGGCGCGCCCTCCCCCCTTGTGGCCGCCTCGTGGCTCTTCTGACTTGCACTCCAAGTCTCCTGGGTGCCTTCTGGTCCAAGAAAAATCATCGCGAAGGTTTTATTCCGTTTGGTATTCCTTTTCTGCGAAGCTCAAAAACAAGGAAAACACAGAAACTGGCACTGGGCTCTAGGTTAATAAGTTAGTCCCAAAAATAATATAAAATAGCATATTAATGCATATAAAACATCCAAAACAGATAATATAATAGCATGGAACAATCAAAAATTATAGATACGTTGGAGACATATCGTGGAAGCATTATGAAAATGATACCGTCGGAACGGGTTCGACGAACTGAAGACGTGGGAGTTGGATTCACCTCGATCGGAGTTGCGAACGAAAAGTTGTGGCTGTTCGTTCGTTAAACGGTGAAATGAATAAATAGTGTCCACTTCGGCCGCTAACCGGTGAACGTCCACTAATTAGGGGTTTCGGCGCCAGCTGGAGAGAGAAAGCGCCTTTCCCCGAATACGCTTATGATAAGTGAAAACGTATTTAGCCCGTAAGCCGCAGTAAAGTACGCTTTCCCTTAACTGAAAACGGATTTAGCTGGGGGCGCTTCCACTTAACCAGCGGGGCCCGTGGCTGGTATGGCTGCCATGCGGGGCCCGCACTCTCTCTCCTCGTGGCCTCCTCCTCCTACCTCGCGACGGGGCAGACCAGAGACGAGGCCGAGCGCTCGCCGGCGCTCGCTCCGGCGACACAGGCTGCCTCCGACGAAGCTCGAGCCATCGGCGGGCTCAGGAGGGAACGCCGCCTCCACCCCGGCCGGACACGGATGCCGAAGAGGGCCGGAGCGACGATGACTTGGATGGCTGTGGGAGGCGATTTCAGCGGCGTCCCGGCGACCTGGGGGTTCCCCGGAGAGGGAAAGTAGTCGGGAGGGCTCGCCGGAGTACGAGGGTTCGTCTGGTGGTGGTAGGAGTGCGAGAAGGGCTCGGGTTTGCTCGAATTTGAGCACGAGGTGGTGGCGGCCATGGTGGCCGAGGCAGCAATGGGAGACGGGGAGGGCTTCTCCGGCTCGGGTGAGAGGTTGGGGAGGGAGCTGGGAGCGAGGGGAGGCTGGTGTGAGCTCAAGGTGATGCGGGGAGGGCCTATATATTGGCGGGTGAGCTTGCCGGGTAAGCTCGGCCGCCGTGGCCTTCCTATCCAATCACTGGAGCTCAGGAGAGTCATAGCTGGCCGCTTGCGGCGTCGGGAAGGGTCTAGGGCAGACGGTGGAGTCCAGCTGGAGCTACGGGAAGGATCGAGGGGGAAGAAGACAGGAGAGGAAAACGACGGTGTCACGGGCGCACAGTTCGCCGGAGTTGTCGTGGCGTGGGGAGGAAGAAACTTGAGGGGGAAGGTGCTGGAGAGTGGGCACGCGGCCTCTGCTAAGCCGTTGGACACGCCGGGACAAGCCGAAGCTGGCCGAAGCGAGCTGGCCGACGCGACGACCGCGTAGAGCACTATTTCTGTCAGCTGTTCACGCGGTCACCGCGTGCACCGCCTGCTCTGGCACACGTCTAACCACCACACCTTGTCCAACACGTCCCTTGCTTCTCAAATAGATGAGATATGAGGCTGGAATCAACTGGAAGGCTCTGGGGTGGGGGAAACTTGCAGAGTAAGATTCTAACCGCAAGGTGTTTGGAGTGGGGTGGGGGAGACTCACTTGGTGAAAGTTGCTGGTTTTTGGCGTGTGGCTATGATCTACCAAGGTGAATGCCCTGGTAAAATTTGAGGCCATTTGGATAAGAATTGAGGACACTTGCTGTAGAATGGACCCCATTGGTCAGAAATGCAAACTTTGATGTGGCACTCACATACTAGCTTGCATTGAGTTGAAATTTGGAGGAGGTGAGTAATTTGAGCATATGAAGCCACTATAAAAGTTTCATACCATTTGGGTACACCAAAATGGTACTTACTTCACAGAGGTTCCAAATGGACAGAAACTTGGGAAATTTACTGTGGAAGAATGGATAGATGGATTGAGCTGGATTTTGGTTTCCATGAGTGATTTATCAATGTTAACCACCATGAAAAATTTCAGCTCAAATAGATCAAGGGTTCAAGCACTTCCTTTGCAATTTTCCCAACTGGACAGAATTTGCAAATTGATGTTGTGCTCAAAATTTGAACTATGGAACTTGGGTTTTTGATGGAAATGGTGAATATATGGATAGGAGAAGCTCCACAATTTATTTGGGATTCTTCATGGCTACCAAAATGGTAGTTCCTTTAGAAACTGCCCAAAATGCAATATTGGCATTAAATAGGAAAATGCAATTTCCCTTATTTAATTATGGCCAATATTTTTATGGGAGCTCAATATGATCACAAAGAATATCTCCCCAAGTTTTCATGAACTTTGGAGATGGATAGATATTTTTCTGGATTTAATTCCTTTAACTGGTAGAAAAAGGAATTAATTATAAATGAAAAATATTGCAAATGACTTGGCAATATTTTTGCATATCCAGGGTTTATAGATAAAGGATGATCACTGGGAAAAGTTTAGGAGGCAACAGGTTAAAGGAAATTGGGGTTCCTTTGTAACTGCAAGAGTTAGGGTTTCCCTTCCGGTAAATCGGAAGGTAGGGTTTCGGTGGCAAAACCCTGAGAATATATCTTGGGTGGCAAGGTTGGACTAAAGAGAATCTCTGGTTGGATAGGGAAGGCAAGGTTAAATGACCATCTTCATATACCCAAGAGCTAAAGAAATCCGGTAACACTGAGAAAAAAGACGGGAGTCAAATCCCGCGAAGGAAAAATCCAAGAGCGAAAACCAGGGTGTTACAAACCTACCCCCCTTAAGAAAATCTCGTCCTCGAAATTTGCGGGCTTACCTCCCTGTGAAGGGGGACTTACCTGTGTGCGACTTGGATCCATCAGCGGTCTTGTCTTCGTTGGTTCACTGACCCTTTTAACTGCCTCTTCTGATGGACCATGTGTTGTCTTTTCACACAGCTTTCTTGAATCCTTCTCTTTTCCTGTAAGGTGTACCCTTTTGTCCTGGTAGTAGTGTTGCTGGGTGGGGTAGCGGGTAATACCGACAAACGGCTCAGTTTCCATGGCCCGGAAGTAACTGCTTCGGTTTTGTTTGATACTCTGTATCTTGACAGTCATGGGCAAGACATCCTTTCCTGGTACCAGGCTCACTTGCTCGAATGGCCTCGAGTGAGTGGCAGTGGCTTTCTTTTTGCCATGTCAGAATGCTCAGTCTAGCTGTGGGTTCCGTACTGATGTTTCCTTCTGTCTTAGGCACTCTGACTTTGTCCTTAGGTGATCCACAATTCAAGGAACAACATGACCGAGCTATTGCTGCTATATCCCCAACTGAGATGTCAGGCATGATCACAAAGTAATCATAGATAGTAATATCCTATTCCAATGATGTCATGATGTTTATGAGCTGTCGATGCTAATGTGCTTTGAGCCATTCTATCCGAATGTCTTGTTTCAAACTCTGTCGCTCGTGAAGATGGCTCTGTAGTATATAGCCTCTGTAGTCCTTGCTATGACCACTGAACTGAACATAGTATCGCTATCATCTGGTGTATCTTTTGGAACATAGCCTCTTGTCTTGGTTGATGGCCCATATTCATGATAAGTGTGGCAATCTCACTTGTAACCGCAAGTAGTACATTGTTGTGGCCGTATATGCAAGAGTCTGACAAGGGTCGGTAATACCACTTTGTCCGTGAATCTGTATCTTACTGACTGTCACGGAGGTTGTTTGTTCACAACTTCCTTGTTCTTGAGGATTCCTTTGATCCACTTGTCATGTCCTGCCAACACGGCTCCTTGATGGTTTTTCCCGGCTTGTCGGGCTTGTTCTCACAACTTACTCTTGCATACCTCATAGAGATTGCTGTACTCATATTCTTCTTTTAAATACGGGGCCAACGTTTCTCTGAACACAGTCATTCCCGATGAGTGGCTCGCAAGAACTGATCCGCTGGACTACATGCTCACAACATATGCAGGTGTAGGATAACTCCTTTCATAACCACTGAGTTCTGAGGCGGCTGTGTGTCCCGACTAGTTTGTGGTTCTGACAGGATTGTCGTGGGCACGGGGTGTGTTAAAGAAGGCTGAATTCCTTATGCTTGAAGCTTCTGCCAGGCTAGCGTACTAAAGAAGGCTGGGTATCGTACCTCAGAAGTTTTCCAGGTGGCGTACCAAGGAAGGTTGGCAGTCTGGTAGCTTGCGGAGGAAGGCTGGGTTCCTTAGACCAGAAGCCTTTTACTGTGTGCGCAGTCGGATCTATGGCCGATTCTGGCTTCCTTTCGATGTATCCGGAATTTTACCCATAGCGGAGCCAAACTTGGTATAGGCCATACCTTAACTGCAGATATTCTGTTGTCATGCACACTGCTTGTCCTTCTGCTGGTCTGATCCTTGCTGCTGTAAAGGTTGCAGAACTGATGTATGCTTCATGTTGTTAATTAATTCGGAATATCTTTTGTGTTCAAACCAAGTGTTGCCGATAATAAGTAGTTGACGAATAATTCCATTTGGTTGAGTTGAGCTTCCAAGCATGTGAAGTTCTCATCGATTCTGGGCAGCCGTAAATTCATCCATATTCCTCGCAAACCTTGTTCACAGCGCCCGGAAAATTTTGTATTTGCATCGGTGAACTTCGTAATATGCTTTGCACTTTGTACCAACGTACCGGAGTTTTGTTGTTGTTCTTGGCACATTCACATTATTGAAACATGTCTTCGGTAGGTAATACATGATTCTTGAGTCCATTGAGAAAAGACTCAAGGTTCACCTCACTGACTGAAATAATCCTTGTATCGCGGATGGAATTATTTGTCCTTGCTGGTGTCCATTCCTGATAGCTCATCTGACTGCTTCTTAGATGTGATATGCTATGGGGCAAACTCTCTCAGGTATGTTCTGGTCTTGTCTATTGCACACAGATTCTGCTTTTGACCCATCCTTTATTCTTGATAGATCCAGAGATGATGTTCTGAATATCAGGCAGTTGGCTTGACTTGACTCTTACTGAATTTGGATTATTGGGTATTATCCAAGTTGTATGCTGGTCTTCTTCACGGCACTTGCGGATGGATCCAGTCAGAGCGAAGAAACGGAACCGACAAAAGAAACAAGAACCGCGAAAACCAAAAATCAAATAAAGCTCAAAATGTTGCGGACCTTACACACGTGGCCGAAGATCCACTAGTATAACTAATATAGCGCACTCGATGCACCTCTAAGGATTTAGAAGCAAAACCACACAATGCTCCTGGTAGCACTGGTGTCGAGCTCCTACTACTTCCTTAGGGAACATCAACCTCTCAACGCACGACCATAGCCCAAAATGGCTTAGTCAATTATCCTACGGTTGTTGGGGAAAAGATGGAATTTATAGGCGTTTCCCAAAGGAAACTAGATTTAAGAAGAGAAATGCCATGGCTAGCAAGTAGGGTAGGGATATCTGGTTTACCTAGGGGTTCAGGGCTCATGGGTCGTTGTCTGGTGCGAACATTTCACACCGGAGGCAAAGGTCATGAGGGTTGGGGTCTGATGGAGCCAAAACCTATGGGGTTGCCTTATGATCAATAGTAGCCATGCCTGCTTGGCAAAGATGGCTGAAATTCATCTGGGCTTTCTACTGAGCACAAGACAATGAAGTCTGGCTAGGGGTAACCTATAGTCAGCCTGGCTGCTCTGATACCATCCGTTGTGGCGCCCCGCCTGATTACCACTGTAGCCAGATGGTCGCCACGCATACCAGCCCAGGAAATCACTCTGGCATGCGCGTTTACAACAAGTATCATGAACACAGGCATTTCTATTCATGGATATATGGGTCTTACATGGAATATTACACAGGAGTGATGGCAGCGGAAAAGCTCTATCTAAGGCAACATGGTCTTGGTGCGGCTCCAATCCACAGGGATCTGACTGGGTTACTCTCCTAGCCCGCGAACGCTCCAGCTCCTCGACGATGGACGACGGATCTTTATGTGAACCTGGCCACGTTAAAGGCCGTTGAGTATTTTCGAATGTACTCGCAAGCAAACCAAACTAACATATACACCAAGCAATGCAATCCATGGCATTCAAGCATGCATTTGTTATTAGAGCAATATTAATTATCATGGCATAACAGCTTTATCCAGCAATATAACTACTAAAGTAAAATACAGTAAAGCATAGCAAGTAAATAATCCATACTCCGCACATTCTTATGATCCAATCCAACTCTTTCGGTCATCCGACCGTCTCTTTCATAGCCATCCCATGGCTAACAGATCATATCCCTGACATCATCTGATGGCTATGCATCTCCACTGTAAGTCTGATAAACTTACTCTCTTCCGGGTTATCTTACAACCCTCAGAATATTCATGATCCACTGAGTACTTTCGATCATAAGGCAAGTTCTTCCATCATTGTTATCACTGTTACGGTTGATGATATGTAGAGTATTCGAGTGTAGAGTATTCAACCCAAATTTATTGATTCGACACAAGGGGAGCCAAAGAATATTCTCAAGTATTAGAAGCTGAGTTGTCAATTCAACCACACCTGAAAGACTTAATATCTGCAATAGAGTATTTAGTAGCAAAGTAGTATGGAAGTAACGGTAACAGTGGCAAAAGTAACAGTAACAGTTTTGTAGCAATTGTAATAGTGGCAACGGAAAAGTAACGTAGCAAAGATCAATATGTGAAAAGCTCGTAGGCAACAGATCAGTGATGGATAATTATGTCGGGTGGCATTCATCATGCAACAGTTATAACCTAGGGTGACACAGAACTAGCTCCAATTCATCAATATAATGTAGGCATGTATTCCGTATATAGTCATACGTGCTTATGGAAAAGAACTTGCATGACATCTTTTGTCCTACCCTCCAGTGGCAGCGGGGTCCTAATGGAAACTAAGGGATATTAAGGCCTCCTTTTAATAGAGAACCAGACCAAAGCATTAGCGCTTAGTGAATACATGAACTCCTCAAACTACGGTAATGTCCGGAAAGAATCCCAATTATTGTCACCTTGGGGTATGCGGATCATAACACGTAGTAGGTGTCTACAACTTGCAAGATAGGATCAAGAACACATATATATTCATAAAAACATAATAGGTTCAGATCTGAAATCATGGCACTCGGGCCCTAGTGACAAGCATTAGGCATAGCAAAGTCATAGCAACATCAATCTTAGAACATAGTGGATACTAGGGATCAAACCCTAACAAAACTAACTCGATTACATGATAAATCTCATCCAACCCATCACCGTCCAGCAAGCCTACGATGGAATTACTCACGCACGGCAGTGAGCATCATGAAATTGGTGATGGAGGAAGGTTGGTGATGATGATGGCGATGATTTCCCCTCTCCGAAGCCCCGAACAGACTCCAGATCTGGCCTCCCGATGAAGAACAGGAGGTGACGGCGGCTCCGCATTGTAAAACGCGATGAATCCTTCTCTTTGATTTTTTCTCCCCGAATGTGAATATATGGAGTGGGAGTTGAGGTCGGTGGAGGTCCAGGGGACCCACAAGGCAGGGGCGCGCCCTGCACCCTTATGGACAGCAGGTGGGTCCCCCTCTGTTGATTCTTTCGCCAATATTTTTTATTTATTCCAAAAATATTCTCCGTGAAGTTTCAGGTCATTCCGAGAACTTTTATTTCTGCACAAAAATAACACCAAGGCAATTCTGCTGAAAACAGCGGCAGTCCGAGTTAGTTCCATTCAAATCATGCAAATTAGAGTCCAAAACAAGGGCAAAAGAGTTTGGAAAAGTAGATACGATGGAGACGTATCATGTAGCAGTATACCGACAACTGTCGACGCACACCGCACCCACGAGGAGACCATTGCCCGCAAGCACCGCCCCGACGACGCCTAACCCCACTTACCCGGAGCAAGGGCTCAAACCCGTCTCAGGTCCAAACCGATCCACCCGAGCTTGAGCCCAAGATCTGGAGCCGTCATCGTCATGCGAGCCGCCGAAGCCGGTTGTCCAGTACCAGGCATGCCCCACACGACGCCAGCCCTTCACTAGGAGAAGGGGAGCACCTCCATGCCCCTGCGCCACCAACGGAGACCTGGCATCCCATACCAGCCACTAGCCCGCAACCCCTGCCTCTGCATCACCCTCGTTAGATCCGTGTCGAAGAACCATGGCAGGGCAGGACCACGTCTGTAGCTCCCAGGCCGCCATTGCAGACCACCCTCCTGCAGGGACCCAGATGGGCCACTGACCACGCCCCGCGCCGCAGGCCAGCCGCCTGGCGACAGACCCCGCTGGATCTGGCCCGGAGCGGACTCTAATGGAAATATGCCCTAGAAGCAATAATAAAGTTGTTATTATTATATTTCCGTATTCATGATAAAGGTTTATTATTCATGCTAGAATTCTATTGACCGGAAACTTAAATACATGTGTGGATACATAAACAAATACCGTGTCCCTAGTGAGCCTCTACAAGACTAGCTCGTTAATCAGAGATGGTTAAGGTTTCCTAACCATGGACATGAGTTGTCACTTGATAACGGGATCACATCATTAGGAGAATGATGTGATGGACAAGACCCATCCGTTAGCTTAGCATATGATCGTTTAGTTTATTGCTACTGCTTTCTTAATGTCAAATACATATTCCTTCGACCATGAGATCATGCAACTCCCGGATACCGGAGGAATACCTTGTGTGCTATCAAACGTCACAACGTAACTGGGTGATCATAAAGATGCTCTAAAGGTATCTCCGAAGGTGTCTATTGAGTTGGCGTGAATCAAGATTGGAATTTGTCACTCCGTATATCGGAGATGTATCTCTGGGCCCTCTCGGCAATACACATCACAAGAAGCTTGCAAGCAAAGTGACTAAGGAGTTAGTTACAAGATGATGTATTATGGTACAAGTAAAGAGACTTGCCGGTAACGAGATTGAACTAGGTATGGAGATACCGACGATCGAATCTCGGGCAAGTAACATACCGACAGACAAAGGGAATTACGTATGTTGTCATAAAGGTTCGACCGATAAAGATCTTCGTAGAATATGTAGGAACCAATATGGGCATCTAGGTCCCGCTATTGGTTATTGACCGGAGAGGTGTCTCGGTCATGTCTACATCATTCTCGAACCCGTAGGGTCTGCACGCTTAACGTTCGTTGACGATATAGTATAATATGAGTTATGTGATTTGGTAACCGAATGTTGTTCGGAGTCCCGGATGAGATCACGGACATGACGAGGAGCTCCGGAATGGTTTGGAGGTAAAGATTGATATATAGGACGATGCTATTTGGTCACCGAAAAGGTTTCAGAATGTAGCGGGTAATCATCGGATCACCGGAAAGGGTTCCAGGAAGCCTTGGGAGGTTAATGGGCCATATGGGCCAAATGAGGGGAGCACAGCAGCCCACAAGGGGTTGGCGCGCCCCTCCTCTGGCTGCAGGCCTTGGGGAGAAAAGGAAGCCAGGAAGGGGGGAGTCGGCCTCCCCCTACCTTCCCTCTCCTCCCCTTCCCTTCCCCCCGTGTGCAAACAAGCAAGGGGGGCGCCATAGGGCAGACGCCCAAGGGGCCGGCTGGCCACCTTGGGGCGCACCCTGGCAGCCTCCCCTCCCCCCACCTATATATATATATGAGAGGGAGGGGGCGCCACACACCCACGACAATCCCTAAGCCGTGTGCGGCGCCCCTCTCCACAGTTTCATCCTCCGTCTAGTTTTTCCGCAGTACACGACGAAGCCCTGTGGGAACAAGTTCACCACCACCGACACCACGCTGTCGTGCTACCGGTACTCATCTACTACTTTGCCCGTCTTGCTGGATCAAGAAGGCGAGGAAGTCATCGAGCTGAACATGTGCTGAACACGGAGGTGCCGTACGTTCGGTACTTGATCGGGCGGATCGTGAAGGTGTACGACTACATCAACCGTGTTGATAAACGCTTCCACTAAACGGTCTACGAGGGTACGTAGACATACTCTCCCCTCTCGTAGCTATGCATCTCCATGGATAGATCTTGCGTGTGCATAGAAAAAAAAATTGTTTTCCATGCAACGTTCCCCAACAGTGGTATCAGAGCCAGGTCAATGCGTAGATGATATGCACGAGTAGAACACAAAGAAGTTGTGGGCGGTGATGGTCATACTGCTTACCACCAACATCTTATTTTGATTCGGCGGTATTGTGGGATGAAGCGGCCCGGGCCAACCTTATGATACGTCTCCAACGTATCTATAATTTTTTATTGTTCCATGCTATTATATTATCTGTTTTAGATATTTTATATGCATTAATATGCTATTTTATATTATTTTTGGGACTAACTTATTAACCTAGAGCCCAGTGCCAGTTTTTGTTTTTTCCTTGTTTTTGAGCTTCGCTGGAAAGGAATACCAAACGGAGTCCAAACGGAATAAAACCTTCGCGATGATTTTTCTTGGACCAGAAGACACCCAGGAGACTTGGAGTGCAAGTCAGAAGAGCCACGATGCGGCCACAAGGGGGTAGGGCGCGCCCCTGCCTTGTGGGCCTCTCGGTGACCCCCTGACCTAGATCTCCCTCCTATATATTCACAAATATTCCCAAACCACCAGAAGCATCCACGAAAACACTTTTTCACCGCTGCAACCTTCTGTTCCCGTGAGATCCCATCTTGGAGCCTTTTCCGGCATCCTGTCGGAGGGGGATTCGATCACGGAGGGCTTCTACATCAACTCTATTGCCCTTCTGATGAAGCGTGAGTAGTTTACCTCAGACCTACGCGTCCATAGCTAGTAGCTAGATGACTTCTTCTCTCTCTTTGATTCTCAATACAACGTTCTCCTTGATGTTCTTGGAGATCTATCCGATGTAATCTTCTTTTGCGGTGTGTTTGTCGAGATCCAACGAATTGTGGATTTATGATCAGCTTATCTATGAATATTATTTGAATCTTCTCTGAATGCTTTTATGCATGATTTGATATCCTTGTAATTCTCTTCGAACTATCGGTTTGGTTTGGCCAACTAGATTGGTTTTTCTTGCAATGGGAGAAGTGCTTGGCTTTGGGTTCAATCTTGCACTGTCCTCTCCCAGTGACAGTAGGGGCAGCGAGGCACGTATTGTATTGTTGCCATCGAGGATAAAAAGATGGGGTTTACATCATATTGCTTGAGTTTATTCCTCTACATCATGTCATCTTACTTAAAGCGTTACTCTGTTCTTCATGAACTTAATACTCTAGATGCAGGCAGGAGTCGGTCGATGTGTGGAGTAATAGTAGTAGATCCAGGCAGGAGTCGGTCTACTTGACACGGACGTGATGCCTATATTTCATAGTCATTGCCTTGGATATCGTCATAACTTTGCGCTTTTCTATCAATTGCTCGACAGTAATTTGTTCACCCACCGTATTATTTGCTATCTTGAGAGAAGCCTCTAGTGAAACCTATGGCCCCCGGGTCTATTTTCCATCATATTACTTTCTGATCTACTATTTTGCAATCTTTTATTTTCATATCTATAAACCAAAAACCCTAAAAACATTTACTTTATCTTTTGTTTAGTTTTATCTATCTCTATCAGATCTCACTTTTGCAAGTGACCGTGAAGGGATTGACAACCGCTATATTGCGTTGGGTGCAAGTGTTTGATTGTTTGTGCAGGTATTGGTGATTTGTGCGTTGTCTCCTACTGGATTGATACCTTGGTTCTCTAATTGAGGGAAATACTTATCTCTACTTTTCTGCATCACCCTTTCTTCTTCAAGGGAAAAACCTACACAAGCTCAAGAAGTAGCAGGAAGAATTTCTGGCGCCGTTGCCGGGGAGATCTACGCCAAGTCAAGACATACCAAGTACCCATCATAAACTCTCATCTCTTGCATTACATTATTCGCCATTTGCCTCTCGTTTTCCTCTCCCCCACTTCTAAAATGATTTTCAAAAAGATTTGCCTTCTTATTCGCCCTTCTTTCGCCCTTCTTCCGTTCGTCTTTTTCGTCTTCTTTTTGCTCGTGCATTAGATCGCTTGTCTTGCTTTCATGGCTAGTCCTCTCATCATTGCTAGCACTCCCGATAATGAAGTCCTCAATTTTAAACAAAGGGAGGGAGAAAATTTAAAAGATGCTTGGTATAGAATTTGCAATGCTCAGAATAGATCTACTCGAAAGCAATCTACTGCCGTTCTTCTTCGCAATTTTTATGTGGGCATTACTCCTTGGAATAGATATGTTCTAGATACCATTACCGGGGGGAATTTTTTGGGGAGCCATACTTTTGGTTCTTACAACGCTATGATAGATTTGTTAGGCCCACCACCTCTTTTGATCAATGGAACTGTTTTAACCTTGGAACATGTGATGCAAAGGCTTGATATTATTAAGAATAAAATTGCTATTGTAGAGTTGATTGAAAATTTGTATAAAAAGATTCATAATCAGATTACTCAATATGGATCTAAGGTAGGAGTTACTTTAAAGAATCTTAGAGAAAAGGAACCCATAGTTAATGAAAAGATAGATCAAGGTTCTACTAGAATTGGCAAACTAGAAGATATTATTACCAACTTGGGTTCTGCTTTTTCCTTCATTAAAACTACTCAAAATCTTCCTCCTACTAAGACTGCTAAGTTTATTTACGTTCCTAAGAATAAGGGTGAATCTTCTAGTAAAGAAAATGAAGATCTCAAAACAATAAGTGTTCACCCCAATTTTTTTCGATATTATTAAGGAACCAATTGCCACGAGTGAATTTCTTGATTTATTGCCTAGGAGTTTGATCATTGATAAAACCAAAGAATCTCCTAAGGATTATAAGTGTGCAATTGAAGAATTGCATACCAAAGATGACAATACCTAGATCTATGTGTTTTTATGCCTAGCTAAGGGCGTTAAACAATTGCGCTTGTTGGGAGGCAACCCAATTTTATTTTTGTTCTTTGCTTTTTGGTTCTGTTTTTCAATAAATAATTCATCTAGACTCTGGTTAGATGTGTTTTTGTGTTTTAATTAGTGTTTGTGCCAAGTAAGACCTTTGGCATGGCTTACGGTGATAGTTGATTTGATCTTGCTGAAAAACAGAAACTTTTGTGTCCAGTCACAGAATTGTTTAGATTCAATGGTGCATGTAAAAAGCCTTAATGTTTTACACAAGATTTATATACAAATTTCCTATGTTGTCCTCAATTTTCAGAATTTCTGGAGTTACATAAGTATTAGAACAATTCAGATCTTCACAGACTGTTCTGTTTTTGACAGATTCTATTATCTATGTGTTGTTTGCTTATTTTGATGAATCTATGGGTAGTATCGGGGGGTATGAACCATGGAGAAGTTGGAATACAGTATATATTACACCAATATAAATAAAGAATGAGTTCACAACAGTACCAAAAGTGGAGATTTATCTTCTTATACTAACGGAGCTTATGAGATTTTCTGTTGAGTTTTGTGTCGTGAAGTTTTCAAGTTTTGGGTAAGGATTTGATGGACTATGGAATAAGGAGTGGCAAGAGCCTAAGCTTGGGGATGCCCAAGGCACCCCAAGGTAATATTTAAGGACAACCAAGAGCCTAATCTTGGGGATGCCCCGGAAGGCATCCCCTCTTTAGTGTTCGTCTATCGGTAACTTTACTTGAGGCTATATTTTTATTCACCACATGATATGTGTTTTGCTTGGAGCGTCTTGTATGATTTGAGTATTTGTTTTTTAGTTTGCCACAATCATCCTTGCTGTACACACATTTTGATATGGACATGCATGAATCGTGATTTATTAGAATACTCTATGTGCTTCACTTATATCTTTTGAGCTAGGCAATTTTGCTCTAGTGCTTCACTTATATCTTTTTAGAGCATGGTGGTGGCTTTATTTTGTAGAAATTATTGAACTCTCATGCTTCACTTATATTATTTTGAGAGTCTCTAAACAGCGTGGTAATTTGCTTTGGTTATGAATTTAGTCCTAATATGATAGGCATCCAAGAGGGATATAATAAAAACTTTCATATAAAGTGCATTGAATACTATGAGAAGTTTGATTCCTTATGATTGTTTTGAGATATAGAGATGGTGATATTAGAGTCATGCTAGTGAGTAATTGTGAATTGGAGAAATACTTGTGTTGAGCTTTGTGATTCCCGTAGCATGCACGTACGGTGAACTGTTATGTAACGAAGTTGGAGCATGAGGTATTTTTTGATTGTCTTCCTTATGAGTGGCGGTCGGGGACGAGCGATGGTCTTTTCCTACCAATCTATCCCCCTAGGAGCATGCGCATAGTACTTTGTTTCGATGACTAATAGATTTTTGCAATAAGTATGTGAGTTCTTTATGACTAATGTTGAGTCCAAGGATTATACGCACTCTCACCCTTCCACATTTTCTAGCCTCTCTAGTGCCGCGCAAATTTCGCCGGTACCATAAACCCACCATATACCTTCCTCAAAACAGCCACCATACCTACCTATTATGGCATTTCCATAGCCATTCCGAGATATATTGCCATGCAACATTCCACCGTTCCATTTTATTATGACACTTTCCATCATTGTCATATTGCTTTGCATGATCATGTAGTTGACATCGTATTTGTGGCAAAGCCACCTTTCATAATTCTTTCATACATGTCACTCTTGAGTCATTGCACATCCCGGTACACCGCCAGAGGCATTCATATAGAGTCATATTTTTTTCTAAGTATCGATTTGTAATTTTTGAGCTGTAAGTAAATAAGAGTGTGATGATCTTCATTATTAGAGCATTGTCCCATGTGAGGAAAAAAATAAAAGGGAGGCCAAGGAAGCGAAACAAAAAAATGAGAGAAAAAGAGAGAAGAGGCAATGTTACTATCCTTTTTTTTCACACTTGTGCTTCAAAGTAGCACCATGATCTTCATGATAGAGAGTCTCCTATGTTGTCACTTTCATATGCTAGTGGGAATTTTTCATTATAGAACTTGGCTTGTATATTCCAACGATGGGCTTCCTCAAATTACCCTAGGTCTTCATGAGCAAGCAAGTTGGATGCACACCCACTTAGTTATCTTTTGAGCTTTCATAAACTTATAGCTCTAGTGCATCCGTTGCATGGCAATCCCTACTCACTCACATTGATATCTATTGATGGGCATCTCCATAGCCCATTAATATGCCTAGTTGATGTGAGACTATCTCCCTCTTTTTGTCTTCTCCACAACCACCATATTCTATTCCACTTATAGTGCTATGTCCATGGCTCACGCTCATGTATTGCGTGAAAGTTGAAAAGGTTTGAGAACACCAAAAGTATGAAACAATTGCTTGGCTTGTCATCGGGGCTGTGCATGATTTGAATACTTTGTGTGATGAAGATGGAGCATAGCCAGACTATATGATTTTGTAGGGATAAACTTTCTTTGGCCATGTTATTTTGAGAAGACATAATTGCCTTGTTAGTATGCTTGAAGTATTATTGTTTTTATGTCAATATTAAACTTTTGTTTTGAATCTTATGGATCTGAACATTCATGCCACAATAAAGAAAATTACATGGATAAATATGTTAGGTAGCATTCCACATCAAAAATTCTGTTTTTATCATTTACCTACTCGAGGACGAGCAGGAATTAAGCTTGGGGATGCTTGATACGTCTCCAACGTATCTATAATTTTTTATTGTTCCATGCTATTATATTATCTGTTTTGGATGTTTTATATGCATTAATATGCTATTTTATATTATTTTTGGGACTAACTTATTAACCTAGAACCCAGTTCCAATTTCTGTTTTTTCCTTGTTTTTGAGCTTCGCATGAAAGGAATACCAATCGGAATAAAACCTTCGCGATGATTTTTCTTGGACCAGAAGACACCCAGGAGACTTGGAGTGCAAGTCAGAAGAGCCACGAGGCGGCCACAAGGGGGGAGGGCGCGCCCAGGGGTGGTAGGGCGCGCCCCCCTGTCTTGTGGGCCCCTCGGTGACCCCCTTACCTAGATCTTCCTCCTATATACTCCCTCCATTCCAAAATATAAGGTGTATTTGTTTCCGTGCAAGTCAACCATTTGAAAGTTTGTCCAATGTTACAAAATAGAATAACAACGTCCGCAATACCTAATAGATAAATTATGAAACTACTTTTCATGATGGATCAAATGATATAAATTTCGTATTGTGAATATTGATATATTTTTCTAAAAACTTGGTCAAACATGCACTAGTTTGACTTTTGAAAGAACAAATACACCTTATATAAAGGAACGGAGGGAGTATTCACATATATTCCCAAACCACCAGAAGCATCCACGAAAACACTTTTCCATCGCCGCAACCTTCTGTTCCCGTGAGATCCCATCTTGGGGCCTTTTTCGGCATCCTGCCGGAGGGGAATTTGATCACGGAGGATTCTACATCAACTCTATTGCCCTTCCAATGAAGCGTGAGTAGTTTACCTCAGACCTACGGGTCCATAGCTAGTAGCTAGATGGCTTCTTCTCTCTCTTTGATTCTCAATACAACGTTCTCCTTGATGTTCTTGGAGATCTATCCGATGTAATCTTCTTTTGCGGTGTGTTTGTTGAGATCCGATGAATTGTGGATTTATGATCAGCTTATCTATGAATATTATTTGAATCTTCTCTGAATTCTTTTATGCATGATTTGATATCCTTGTAATTCTCTTCGAACTATCGGTTTGGTTTGGCCAACTAATTTGGTTTTTCTTGCAATGGGAGAAGTGCTTGGCTTTGGGTTCAATCTTGCGGTGTCCTCTCCAGTGACAGTAGGGCCATCGAGGATAAAAAGATGGGGTTTACATCATATTGCTTGAGTTTATTCCTCTACATCATGTCATCTTACTTAAAGCGTTACTCTGTTCTTCATGAACTTAATACTCTAGATGCAGGCAGGAGTCGGTCGATGTGTGGAGTAATAGTAGCAGATGCAGGCAGGAGTCGGTCTACTTGACACGGACGTGATGCCTATATTTCATAATCATTGCCTTGGATATCGTCATAACTTTACGCTTTTCTATCAATTGCTCGACAATAATTTGTTCACCCACCGTATTATTTGCTATCTTGAGAGAAGCCTCTAGTGAAATCTATGGCCCCCGGGTCTATTTTCCATCATATTACTTTCCGATCTACTATTTTGCAATCTTTTATTTTCAGATCTATAAACCAAAAACCCTAAAAATATTTACTTTATCTTTTGTTTTGTTTTATCTATCTCTATCAGATCTCACTTTTGCAAGTGACCATGAAGGGATTGACAACCCCTTTATCGCGTTGGGTGCAAGTGTTTGATTGTTTGTGCAGGTATTGGTGATTTGTGCGTTGTCTCCTACTGGATTGATACCTTGGTTCTCTAACTGAGGGAAATACTTATCTCTACTTTGCTGCATCACGCTTTCTTCTTCAAGGGAAAAACCAACGCAAGCTCAAGAAGTAGCAGCTTACATGTCCACGCACATGAGACCGGTTCCACGGACTGACATGCAGCTTGTTTTGCATAAAGGTGGCTGGCGGGTGTATGTTTCTCCTACTTTAGTTGAATCGAATTTGACTACGGCCGGTCCTTGAAGAAGGTTAAAACAGCAAACTTGATAATCACCGTTGTGGTCTTGCGTAGTTAAGAACGGTTCTTGCTAGTTACCCGTAGCAGCCACGTAAAACTTGCAACAATAAAGTAGAGGACGTCTAACTTGTTTTTGCAGGGTATGTTGTGATGTGATATGGTCAACACGTGATGTGATATACATTGTTGTATGAGATGATCATGTTTTGTAATATCAACAACCGGCAGGAACCTTAGGGTTGTCTCTTAATTATTGTATGAAATGCAAGCGCCATGTAATTGCTTTACTTTATCGCCATGCGTAAGCAATAGTTGTAGAAGCAATAGTTGGCGAGACGACCCCGATGCAACGATGGAGATCAAGGTGTCGAGCTGGTGACGATGGAGATCATGATGATGCTTTGGAGATGGAGATCAACACCACAAGATGATGATGGCCATATCATGTCACATATTTTGATTGCATGTGATGTTTATCCTTTATGCATCTTATCTTGCTTAGAATGACAGTAGCATTATAAGATGATCCCTTCACTAAATTTCAAGATAAAAGTATTCTCCCCGAGTATGCACCATTGCAAAAGTTCGTCGTTTCGAAGCACCTCGTGATGATCGGGTGTGATAGACTCTACGTTCACATACAATGGGTGTAAGACAGTTTTTCACAAGCAGAATACTTGGGTTAAACTTGACGAGCCTAGCATGTATAGACATGGTCTCGAAACACTGGAGACCGAAAGGTCGAACGTGAGACATATAGTAGATATGATCAAGATAGAGATGTTCACCATTGATGACTACCCCATCTCACGTGAAGATCAGACATGGGTTAGTTGATTTGGATCATGTATCACTTAGATAACTTGAGGGATGTTCATTTTAGTGGGAGTTCATTAGTAATTTGATTAATTGAACTTAACTTATCATGAACTTAGTCTTAATAGTTTTTGCATATCTATGTTGTAGATCAATGGCCCGTGCTACCGTTCCCCTGAATTTTAATGCGTTCCTAGAGCAGTAGTAGAAAACAGGGCTTTGGTCCAAGTTCAATCTACACATTAGTCCCGGTTGCATTACGAACCGGGACTAATGTGAGCATTAGTCCCGGTTCGAGCGGCTAGGGCGCTGGGCAGGCATTAGTCCCGGTTCAAATGGGACCTTTAGTCCCGGTTTGAGCCATGAACCGGGACTAAAGGGTGCGATGCCCTTTAATCCCGGTTCGTGGCTCGAACCAGGACTAAAGGTTAGACCTTTAGTCCCGGTTCGAGCCACGAACCGGGACCAAAGGGGTTGAGGCTTTAGTCCCGGTTGGTGGCTCCAACCGCACCTTTAGTCCTGGTTGGAGCCACGAACCGGGACTAAAGGGTTTTGAAATTTGTTTTTTGTTTTTCCATTTGTTTTTTGTGTTTAGTTTCTATTTTAATTGCTTATATCTTTTAGGATATTTGATGTTTTTGAGTGATTCTTTTTGCATTAGATTCAAAATTTTGTCTAGTTTCTGTTTGTGCCATTAGTTTTCAAATTTGAATGATTTAAATATGAATTTGTTCAAATTTGCTTCAAACCCTAGATTGTGAATAATTTGAGTTTAAAAATAGTTTTTAATTTAATTCTTTTTGCTCCTAGTCACATGTTAGATTGTTGTCACAGTAAGATTTATTTGGTTATTTTTAGAATAATTTATATTATGATTTTAATTAAAACAGTACTGTTTTGCTTATATAGTTGTTTTAGTCCTTTAATTGTTGTTTTCAATTATTTTTAGTTAGTTCTTTCTGTAGATTTTAACATGTTGTAGTATGCTTCTGTTAGACAACAGTAGATAAATTTTTATAATTAATTAATATTAATTTTGCTAAAGTTTTGTATTAATAGTTGTTTAGCCTTTAATAATAGTTGATAGAATTAATTTTGCTATATTAAAAGTAATTCTTTTTGCCACTTTAATAGAACGTGACTCTGGCTTGGTTAACCTTAGTTGTGACTCTGGCTGGGACGGTGCTACCAGATGTAGTCGACGGTAGGATTGGATAGACACCATGTTGTAGTATGCTTCTGTTGGACACCATCAAACTCTACCCCCCCTCCCCTGTATCGCCATTTCAGTTTTGAAAAAAACAAAAGAAAATGATAAAAACTTCAAAAAATAAAATCCTTCGAGATGTAGTTATGTTCCTACATCTACTAGTTAGGAAAATTAAAAAGCATAAATTTCGACATGTTTTGCAAAAAAGTGTTATGAAAAAGTAAAACGGCTATAACTTTTGCATACGATGTCAAAAAAAAGTATAATATATCAAAATGTTCAGCACGAAAATCCGGTTCCGATTTTGACCGCCATAGGCCGTTTTGCAAATTTTTAGAATCCTCAAATTCTGAAAGGAAAAAAAAGTTATCCTCAAATTTAAGTTTTTTTGAATTTTTTGTCAAACTCTGGTCAAACTATGGTCAAACTACTTATTCAAGAAATATTAGTTTTACTAATTAATTATTGTTTTTTAGAATAATAGTTTCAAACTTAAACGGTGCTTCATGCTCAAGTTCAACTCCTAAGGGTTAATAGGATTGACAGCTTACTATTATCAGGAAAATAGCAAGTGCAGACTTGGAAACTAGGGAGAATAGAACTCGGAAGTTAAGCGTGCTTAGGCTGGGGTAGTGAGAGGATGGGTGACCAGCCGGGAAGTTAGACGATTTGGAATGAGTGGTACATACTTGAGCAGTGATGAGGGGTGATTAGAGATTAAATTGCCAAATAATTCAAAAAATAAATTCAAGTTTTTTTTCAAAAAAATTTAGAAAAACCAAATTTCAAAAAAATTCCTTACCAACCGGGACTAAAGGTGGAGCTCCAGAAACCGGCCGCGTGGAGCTCCTTTAATCCCGGTTAGTAAGCAAACCGAGACTAAAGGTTTTGGGCTTTAGTCCCGACCCTTTTGTCCCGGTTCCAGAACCGGGACTAAAGGCCCTCTGGAACCGGGACTAAAGGCCCGTTTTCTACTAGTGGAGAAAGCTAAGTTGAAAGATGATGGTAGCAACTACACGGACTGGGTCCGTAACTTGAGGATTATCCTCATTGCTGCACAGAAGAATTATGTCATTGATGCACCGCTAGGTGACAGACCTGCTGCAGGAGCTACTACAGATGTTATGAGCGTTTGGCAGACTCGATCTGATGACTACTCGATAGTTTAGTGTGCCATGCTTTACGGCTTAGAACCGGGACTTCAAAGACGTTTTGAATAAAATGGAGCATATGAGATGTTCCAAGAGCTGAAGTTGATATTTCAAGCTAATGGCCGGGTTGAGAGATATGAAGTCTCCAACAAGTTCTATAGCTGCAAGATGGAGGAGAACAGTTCTGTCAGTGAACACATACTCAAATTGTCTAGGTATCATAACCACTTGACTCAGCTAGGAATTGATCTTCCAGTTGAGAGTGTTATTGACAGAGTTCTTCAACCACTGCCACCAAGCTACAAAGGCTTCATGATGAACTATAATATGCAAGGGATGACAAAAACGATTCCCGAGCTCTTCGCAGTGCTTAAGGCCGCGAAGGTAGAAATCAAGAAGGAGCATCAAGTGTTGATGGTTAACAAGACCACTAGTTTCAAGAAAAATGGCAAGGGAAAGAAAGGGAACTTCAAAAAGAATGGCAAGCAAGTTGCCGCTCCCGTGAAGAAACCCAAAGCTGGACCCAAGCCTGAAACTGAGTGCTTCTACTGCAAAGGGAATGGTCACTGGAAGCGGAACTGCCCCAATTACTTGGCGGATAAGAAGGATGGCAAAGTGAACAAAGGTATATTTGATATACATGTTATTGATGTGTTCCTTACTAATGCTCGTAGTACCGCCTGGGTATTTGATACTGGTTCGGTTGCTCATATTTGTAACTCGAAAAAGGAGCTACGGAATAAACGAAGATTGGCTAAGGACGAGGTGACGATGCGCGTTGGGAATGGTTCCAAGGTCGGTGTGATCGTCGTCGACACGCTACCTCTACATCTACCTTCTGGATTAGTTTTAGACCTCAATAATTGTTATTTGGTGCCAGCGTTAAGCATGAACATTATATCTGGATCTTGTTTATTCAGAGACGTTATTCATTTAAGTCAGAGAATAATGGTTGTTCTATTTATACGAGTAATATCTTTTATAGTCACACACCTTTGATGAATGGTCTATTCTTGTTGAATCTTGATCGTAGTGATACACATATTCATAATATTGATGCCAAAAGATGCAAAGTTGATAATGATAGTGCAACATACTTGTGGCACTGCCGGTTAGGCCATATTGGTGTAAAGCGCATGAAGAAATTCCATGCGGATGGACTTTTGGAATCACTTGATTATGAATCATTTGATACTTGCGAACCATGCCTCATAGGCAAGATGACTAAAACTCCGTTCTCCGGAACAATGGAGCGAGCTAATGACTTATTGGAAATAATACATACCGATGTATGCGGTCCGATGAGTTTTGAGGCACGCGGTGGGTATCATTATTTTCTAACGTTTACAGATGATTTGAGTAGGTATGGGTATATCTAATTAATGAAACACAAATCTGAAACATTTGAAAAGTTCAAAGAATTTCAGAGTGAAGTAGAGAATCATCGTAACAAGAAAATAAAGTTTCTACGATCTGATCGTGGAGGTGAATATTTGAGTTACGAGTTTGGCCTTCATTTAAAACAATGTGGAATTGTTTCACAACTCACGCCACCTGGAACACCACAGTGTAATGGTGTGTCCGAACATCATAACTGTACTTTATTAGATATGGTGCGTTCTATGATGTCTCTTACCGATTTGCCTTTATCATTTTGGGGTTATGCATTAGAGACAGCCGCATTCACGTTAAATAGGGCACCGTCTAAATCCGTTGAGATGACACCGTATGAACTATGGTTTGGAAAGAAACCTAAGCTATCGTTTCTTAAAGTTTGGGGATGCGACACTTATGTCAAAAGGCTTCATCCTGATAAGCTCGAACCCAAATCGGAGAAGTGCGTCTTCATAGGATACCCTAAGGAAACTATTGGGTACACCTTCTACCATAGATCGGAAGGCAAGATCTTTGTTGCCAAGAATGGGTCCTTTCTAGAGAAGGAGTTTCTCTCGAAAGAAGTGAGTGGGAGGAAAGTAGAACTTGATGAGGTAATTGTACCTTCTCTCGAATTGGGAAGTAGCACATCATAGAAAACCGTTCCCGTGATGCCTACACCAACTAGAGAGGAATCTAATGATGATGATCATGAAACTTCGGATCAAGTTACTACTGAACCTCGTAGGTCGACCAGAACACGTTCTGCACCAGAGTGGTACGGTAATCCTGTCCTGGAAATCATGTTGTTAGACAACGGCGAACCTACGAACTATGAAGAAGCTATGATGAGCCCAGATTCTGATAAATGGCTTGAGGCCATGAAATCTGAGATAGGATCCATGTATGAGAACAAAGTATGGACTTTGGTGGATTTGCCCGATGATCGGCAGGCCATTGAAAATAAATGGATCTTCAAGAGGAAGGCAGACGTTGATGGTAATATCACTGTCTACAATGCTCGACTTGTCGCGAAAGGTTTTCGACAAGTTCAAGGAGTTGACTACGATGAGACTTTCTCACCCGTAGCGATGGGCCATATGGGCCAAACGAGGGGAGCACACCAGCCCACAAGGGGTTGGCGCGCCCCTCCTCTGGCCGCAGGCCTTGGGGTGAAAAGGAAGGGGGGAGTCGGCCTCCCCCTGCCTTCCCTCTCCTCCCCTTTCCTTCCCCCCGTGTGCAAACAAGGAAGGAGGGGGCGCCATAGGGCAGGCGCCCAAGGGGGCCGGTCGGCCACCTTGGGGCGCACCCTAGCTGCCTCCCCTCCCCCCACCTATATATATAAATATATATATATATATATATGAGAGGGAGGGGGCGCCACACACCCATGACAATCCCTAAGCCGTGTGCGGAGCCCCTCTCTACAGTTTCATCCTTCGTCTAGTTTTTTCGCAGTACACGGCGAAGCCCTGCGGGAACAAGTTCACCACCACCGTCACCATGCCGTTGTGCTGCCGGAACTCATCTACTACGTCGCCCGTCTTGCTGGATCAAGAAGGCGAGGACCTCATCGAGCTAAGCGTGTGCTGAACACGGAGGTGCCGTACGTTTGGTACTTGATCGGGCGGATCGTGAAGGTGTACGACTACATCAACCGCATTGATAAACGCTTCCGCTAAATAGTCTATGAGGGTACGTAGACATGCTCTCCCCTCTCGTAGCTATGCATCTCCATGGATAGATCTTGCGTGTGCGTAATTTTTTTCCATGCAACGTTCCCCAACAGACTCAAGCATGTCGGATCTGGCCAGGAGCGACCCACACGCATCCACCTGATGGCGAGATTTCCGCAGCCGCCACGCTACGACTGGGAGCAGGGACGCCGGCACGTCGCCCGCAGATGACCACCCAACCGCCCAGCACGCCCGCCATCATGCCCCTGTGCCCCATGGTAGCCTAGCACTGCCACTTGAAGTCGCCTTCCCATGCAAATGCCCATCGAGAAGAGGGGAAGAGAGGCACCACCGCCACCACGCCAACCGGGCTTTGCCCGTCAGCGCATGTCGACGGCGGCTGCGGGAGGATGGGTGTGAGGGAGGGGAAGCTGGGCTGGCGGCTAGGGTTCCCTCCCTACTGCTGGCAGGAAGTTGGGAGGATAATTTTTAGTTGACTAAGAACAGCTCACGTGGGAGATTAATTTCCTCTTTATATGTCAAAATGAACTGCATCTCATGTCAATTGTGCCACTCTGTTTTATAGATAGAACAGACACATACCAAGCACAGGGCCGGTCCATAGGCCAGGCAAAAAGGGCAACCGCCCCAGGTCCTGAGAGCAACCGGGCCCGAATTACTACAATATGGTAGTAATGACCATATTATCTCTACTCCTAATGTCTGAGTTGGTGAATAGCCTCCACGGTTTATTTTCGTCCCATCACTTTCAACCTTTTTTTTCGTCCCCCCTCCCATCACCCCACCGGTTTATTTTTGCCTCAACTCTCGCAGAATTAAAAAAAATCTAAACGGATCAAGACTTTCCATGTTGACGCATGTTATTTAGTAATGCCTTTGTGTGAAAGAATCAATCATGATCAGGCTCTAAATATCAAATCTAAATTAATTAATCTTACGATAAATAGCTCAATCAAATTAATCTCTACTCCTAATAGAGGAGTTGGTAGTCTCCGTTTCATGTTTTTTTTCATCTCACCTCTCACTTTCGTTGATTTTTTTCGCCTCTCCCCTGCACGTAACCAAAAAATCAGGCTGTTTCCTACATCGATTGTGGATGCCCCAGCCGCCATAGCGGAGCTCGTCGCCGCCGCCGAGATCCGAGAGTAGCCTCCGCCGCCGAGGCCCGGCTGAGACGCGCCAAGGCATCGCCCAAGCCCGAGACTCCGGTTAATCGAACTCGGCGCTTGGCGATCTCGCGACTCCGCCATGTTGATGAGTACCCCTCGGTTCAGATCTTGATTCAACCCCACTTGACGGCCTGCTCCCCCCCCCCCCCCCCGCGCAGATCTTCTCTGCCGCCAATGAGCGCTAGCAGCCCACACGGCAATTGGCCGGCTCCTCTGCTTGCTCTGGTCCGCTGGTCCGCCTGGCTGCGTCTTCGATTGAATCAAGTATGTATGGACTGTCCCTTGCCCGCACGTATTGCAGCTAGCCGTCCTAGTCTGGCTACCGCTCGTCCATCTGATGTGTGTTGCTGGTTCGGTTGTCGCTTGTCTGTGCTGGCTCTCCCACGGTCTCCACGGACGCCACCACCATGGCCATCACAATCCCTCGCAAGAAGAATATCGAGACATGGCAAATCCAGTGGCTAACTTGGCGTGGTTCTGTTGTGTAGGGGCAAACATTGGTTTCCCCAAGGATCTTAGGCCATGAGGCTGTAGAGTACGCATCTTCCCTGTCTCTATCTTATTTAGTTACAATTACGCTGATTAATTTGGTGGAATCTTAGTATGTACGACAAGTATCCATATTTCTTAGTTACAGTTTCGCTGATTAATTTGGTGGAATCTTAGTATGTACAACAAGTATCCATATTTCTTAGTTACAGTTTTGCTTATTATTATTTGTATTCATGTTAGCTTTCTAATAACTATTGTTATACTTGTGACGCCCCCGGCTTAATCGTGCACTAATCATACACGCAAATGCACATGATCAAGCCTAAGGACTCACTTGAAGGAATCACAACACAACTCTAAAGCAAAAATAAAGTCAAACAAGATTTATATTACAAGCCAGGGGCCTCGAGGGCTCGAATACATAACCTCGCTTACAAGCGTCAGCGGAAGCATCAGATATCTGAGTACAGATATAAAAGATAAAACAAACAGGCCTTTAAAAGGCAGGGCAAAACAAAAGACTACGATCGAAAAGGCGCAGGCCTCCTGCCTGGGACCGTCCGATCCTACTCCTGGTCGTCGGCAAGCTCGAAGTAGTAACCACCCTTGGGGTGGTAGTAGTAATCATCGACAGAGGCAGCTGGCTCCGGGGCTCCGTCATCTGGTTGCATCAAACGGATATGGGGAAAAAGAGGAAGCAACGCAACCGTGAGTATTCATCCGAAGTACTCAGCAAGCAAGGATCTACACTACATATGCATCATTATCAAAGAAAGGATGTATATGTGGACTGGGCTGCAGAAATGCCAGAATAGCGAGAAGGCCTAGTCCTATCGAAAACTAGCATCTTCAGCGGTCTTGCAGCATTAGAAGAGTGTAGATTAGTACAACATAAAGTAATAGTAGCATTAAGTATCAACCTCGGCCAAAGATCCTTTCTCGACTCCCTGCGAGAAAGCAATCCCAGAGCCCTAGTATCCATTTCCCATCATAAGTATCCAGTTCTAGTTGTATCGATCGGGATACAACTCCGAGCGTCCGTTACCGAGGATCCGGCTATGCATAGATTAGTTCTTCCCTGCAGGGGTGCACCAACTTACCCACCACGCTCGATTAACTCCGGCCGGACACACTTTTCTGGGTCATGCCCGGCCTCGGCCAAACGATACGTCGCAACCCGACCTAGGCTTAACAAAGAGGTCAGCACGCCGGACTAAACCTATGCCCCCAGTGGTCTTGGGCCATCGCCTCGGGAACTCCTGCACGTTGCGGGGCCACCGAGAGCAGACCTAGCAACCCACACTATCAAGGCGGTTGCATTACGCGGTCCAACCCGACGCGTGCCGCTCAGTCGCTGAGGTCCATTAAGCTTCGGCTGATGCATACGACGCAGAGTGCCCATAACTGTTCCCACGTGATGGTTAGTGCTATCGGACCAGAGGCCCACTCGGATCGAATATCCAAATCGTTAGTGTGTTGGTAGCATGCGGTAACGAGCAGAGACTCACGATCGATGTGACGCCATCGCCCCGTCTCGAGGACTTCCGGCAAGGGCTAAGAATGCCCGGCCATGCCTCGTAATTATATCTCGGGCACCCTCCAGGTCAACCCGTCTTCACATCACTCGCGGGTACCCCTCAGGGTCGACCCGCCTTTCCAAGTAACAGTTTATAAGTCCAAGTATCCGTGTGTCCATAACATCAGGGACTCCGAGGTATCACCCTCATTGGATTCCTACTCGATGTATCCGTCAAGGTGAACTTAGGAGGAATCACCCTCGAGGTTCACACTTGAGGTGTTGCACGACAGCGTCATTATCGGAAGTGGTGAAGGAGGAATCACCCTCGATGACCACGACCAAATAGCTACTCTACAGAGTTAACATCAGAAGTGCTAAGCGAGGTATCACCCTCGGCACTCGATGGTAACGTTGTAGTGTCATACAACTAAGGAGGGTGATATGCGGTGCTGGGGCCTGGTCGTCGAGTCTTTTGATGATCCAGCGGGGCAACTGGGACAAGTGGGATCACTGGGGTTCACTAACCAGCCTATTCTAAGCAGTGTAGAATAAGCAGGTAATTATCAAAAGCAGGTTACAATATCAGGTCATGCATCAGAATAGGTAAAGCAGTAACAGCAGCAATTCTAATGCAAGCACAAGAGAGAAGAGAATAGGCGATATCGGCATGTTCAAAGGGGGGGTGCTTGCCTGGTTGCTCGGCGGCAAATGCAAGCTCCTCAACGGTGTCGTCAGGCTCCTGAGCTGTGTTGGTCTTGGGAACTGCGTCGGTACCGGGGTCTACCGAGAGAGAAGAGGGGGAGGAAACAGATAAATATACAGCAAACATATGCAACACAAAGCATGCTATGCTAACGTGCAGTGCAGGGTTGCCTAAAGACATATCTAAATCATTTTAATTATTTTAGGATTAAAGTTGGATTTATTAACCGGTATGTATGCATTGTTCTTCTACCGGAAATAGGCTAAAAGTTGCGGGTTCACCTCCGTAGAGGGTCCCGACACGAAAACAGATGGCACGGTTGGATTCATCTCGTCGTTCTGAGCAACTTTCTTGTAGAAAACTTTTTCATCCGAGTTACGGTTTATTTTATATGATTTTTCAAAGTTTTATTCATTTTTCTAGAATTCCTGAAAATTGGCCAAGTCTGAGAATTGCTTAGTTTAAACATCACTTAGCTGTTTTTCAAAGGCTATAACGATTGTTCTGTTCATCCTACGGATTAGTGCCTTATATCAATTGTGAGCATTTTTCTGCGATCTACATGTTAGTATCACTTTTATCCATATTAGAGTTCATTAACATGACCATCAACAGCTCTAAAGTAGCTATAAAAATAAAGCTATTTTTCAGTTCTTCACTTAACAAAACTTAGCATTTTGTGATTTTCGTAGGAATTAATCCACGCATTATCTGAAACTGGTCCAATGGATCAAAATGAAGCTTGTTATGTCTACTTTCTATTCATATAATTTTTACTCATGTTAGGACTTGTCTTGTCACTGTTTAGGGGCTATTTAGAGGGCTAGTCAGTGTATTATCAGTGAAGCTAGCTACTGCTACAGTAACTGAACGTTACTGTAGCAGAGCAGCAGCAGAATGCGGCAGCAAAGCAGCTGCGGCATGAGCAGCAACCAGTGGGGCAGCAAAGCAAGCAGCACGGCGGCAGCGCAGTAGCAGTTCGCGGGCGCACGCGCACGCAGCAGAAGCAAAGCAGCGGCCGCAGCGCTAGCAGCAGCAACAGGGTGAGGCCAAGGCGCGCGCGACAGGAGCAGCGGGGGGACGCGATGAATGAGGCGACGACCGGAGCTACGGGCGCGACGCGAGCGAGGCCATGAGCGGCTTTAGGAGAAGCCACGGGCACCAGGGGGTTTCCCTTGCACGCGCGCATCCAAACGAGGCCCGTGGGAGGCCGGGGAATGGCTGGAACGAGGCCGGCGTCGACCTCGCATGGCGGCGGTCTTCGGCACACACGGCAATGATGACTACGGGGCACGGAGAGGAACCAGGGGAGGTCGGAGAGGACTGGGGGCTCACAGTGGGTGTCGCGGGGAGCTCAGGGGAGGTCGGGGTAGTTGCAGGCGAGCGGATCGACGGGCGGCGTCCGGCGAGGGAAACGGGTCAATGGCGACACGGTGGGCCGCTCCAGCTCGAGCTGGTCAATGCAGAGGACAGAGTCAAGGCCTGTGAAGCTGTGAAGCTCCTGGACAAGCTGGAGCAGCGAGGGGAGCGAGCTGGCCGCGGTGACGAGGAGGGCATGGCGGCGGCGACGGTGGAGCTCTCTGGATCGAATAGGGCAAACAAGAGGAAGGGAGAAGTGGGGATTAGGGTTGTCCAGGGGGTCCGAGACGAGGCTAAATAGCCCTCCACGGTGACACAAGGCCGCTGGTGTTGAGCATCGCGCGACGCATCGCGCGCGCGTGCTCTGTGCGGCCGACATGGAGGTAGAAGAAGCTCTGTAGCTGCTGTTGGGCTGGGCTAGATTCCTGTGCACTAAGGTCCAGCGGTACAGTAGGCCATTTCTGTTCTTCTTTTCCTTTTTCTGTTATATAGAATAGCTTATGTTTTTATTTAAATAAACTAGCAAATGAATTTAGTTGGGTATGAAAATTGGCACATATTTACTATGCATTATGACAATGCCTCACACAAGTTTCAGGAATATTTGTAAAGGTTCTCACATTTGTTTATTTTGAAAAGGGCCATTTGAATCGTTGTTGGATCATTTGTTAACTTCCTTGGAATTTATCTGTGAGTCAAATGAAGTTTGCTTCAACTTGACAATTACTTTGTGAATATTTGCAAAACTTTGAACACTTTAGTTTTGCAGTTTGAAGAAATTATAATTTTGACTTTATTTTAAATTGGAATTTGAAGTTGGATTATTCTTAATTGTTATTATAGGGCTTAATGATGATGACTTGGCATGACTAATTAGCATAACTACTGTTTAGTAATCTGGGGATGTCACAACTCTCCTCATCTCAAAGAAATTCTCGTCCCGAGAATTTAGAGGTAGAGTAGGGAAAAATCTGGTGGATAACTCAGGAAGAACTAAAAGGATGTATCTCTCGAATTGAGACTTAAGTAAGCATCGAGAGCAAAGTAGGAAGGTACGATAAGAAGTTTCAAGCGAATGGACATCCGATCGATACTTGAACAGAGTGTGTAAAGGGATTCAGAGCATCGGGAATAGATCATCTCTCGGAGGGTGGCTCATGATAACACACAAAGCCAAGAGCATATGTTACTTCGGAATCAAGGATATACAGGAGAGTCAGGTTCCGATCCTGAGGAACTGTGGGGGGGTGTCGATCAAAAGTAGGGACAACGGTGACATCTTGCACGGTCATGATAGCAAGGCCTGTCAGAGGATATCTTGTCAGCTATGTTGGCAACAACGTCGGTACCAAGGGCGAGGGATGAAGAGAACCATTTTCCTGCTCGTAAGAATGAGGCGGACCAATAGGCAAAGCTCTCGTCCATCGGGGGTTACCGGAATGTCATCAACAAAATTAACAGGGTCTCACTGACAAGGTTGTACACCGGGGTGTTTTATAAGCAGGGAATTATTTCTGCTTATACTATATAGATCACAAGAAAGGTTAAACAAACCAATGGAAAGGAAAATGTGTTTATGCACAAGAATTAGGAATGTAAGTTTTCCCAAGGAAAAGTAGAGCACGATATACATGTCAGATCAACAAGTACATCACCATTTAAATAAAAGGGCAAGGGAATTCAATGATGTTATCCATACAACGGTGTTTGGATAATAGAGCAAGAAACATTTGGCAATGCACTTCCAATGTTCTTGTTGTTGTTCGGCGTACCACAGTCATGCTTCGAGGTAGCATTGGTATGGGGTTTCAAGTAAAAGGTTGGATATGAAGAGCACAAGAGTTACAAAGGAACAGTTATAATAATAGCAGGGAACTCAATGCCAGAGCAAAACATGACCAAGTCTGTGTTGGTAGGAAGTCAAGGATGGTGTCGATAATAACACAAATCATCGAGGGCAAGGATGGTATTTCGCATCATGAATTCGATTGATATCTTAGAACAAGGCAGTATATTGATGGTGATCACGACAAGTTTTGTCGAGAAGCTCTATGAAGATGTAATAGAACAACGACGGCATCCGGCAAAAGGAATGATGAAGTGAAAGGTTTTTGAAACCACGGATACGACACAAGCTCGAAATCAAGCTTGTTGTTCAGGGTGAAATGATAAGATGAGGAAGATCGACGTAAGCTTCGCCCATCGTCGAAAAGTTGTGCTCCGGGAATAAGGACCAGGTAGCACAGTTAAAAGTTGGCACGATAAAAATATAGCCGATCAGGCTAGGAATGATGTGATGGGGTATTAAGCTTCCCAGTAACAAGTATCAAGGGTAATACTGGAAGGTAAATCGGAGTAGAGGTTGGACGGGGGAAATGATTTGCAGAGGATAAGTATTTTGACTTATCAGGGAAATGGAATCAAGGCGGAATATGGTTGGAAGCACGATTGCAAAGGATCAATTCATAGATACAAGATGAATTTTGTACCAAGGAAATAATTATTTTTACGAGCAGCTTCCATGATAAGTTCTACATCGGGTCCATGGGCATGAACACAAAGGTTCAAGGTCGACTCCCACTTCTTCAATGCATAACCTTTCATTCACTCCTCGTTTTCAAAGAAATTGTAGTGCGGAAGATTTATCTGGCGAAGCACCAGAAGAGTATGACTCGCATAACTTTCGAGTTCACACGGATTAGCGAAAGCATAGGTTCAACCCATTGCGGCATCTTAGGAACATATACCACAACTTCAGGAGTAATAACACGAGCTCGAAAGCAGAGCAAGGTTGACAAAGCAGAGAATACAATTTACCTAAATGCATTATGTATCCGAGGAAAGACTCGCAAGGCTGTTGAAAACGAAAGACTCTGTCGGATAATAACCCAACAAAGAATTTGACGGTCCACGATGGATCTGATGTGAGTATCGATACTCAACCAGAAGAAGAAAGATTACAGGGGCATTGGATTATAGAAACAAATGAATAATTCGGTGTTTAAAAGAATTATGATTTCCAAAACTAAGGATCAGGGGCAGACGCTCTGATTGAAGATGGATAGGTAACTTGAATAGACTTAAGGGTACGATCGACGGCACTTAGATTGGTCGAGAACCGTCTTATGTCCAAATATGATGTCTGAGTTGAAAGATAATTTCTAAGGATCAACTGATGATTGTGTGCATTTGCAGCATATTAAATCAAGGGACTCAAAATGGTGGAGACAAGGGAGGTCAACGAAGATTATCAAACATATGGAATTAACCATATTGCAAGCAGGTAAGAATGTTAAGAGCCATAGGCTGCAGAGGATTTTCGGAAGATCGAATAGCATTATGAAGTATGTTGCGGAACACTTGAACAACTGGGGAGTATTACAGGGTATCTTGTGATAACAAAAGCAGCTGGGAAAGAAGATACCAACGACAAGGATGGTTAGTTATCCACGAGGGTTTATCGGTGCTCAGGAACTGCAAAGCAGTGGGCACAGGGTTCTCAGGAAACATCGAGGAGTATCTGCAGAATCTTCTGGCGAAGCAAGCGATCATCTGTAGTGATGGGGCTCTCCAAGAGAAAACGGTTATGAGAACTTAGTGTTGGAGTTAGCAAAAATTTTAACCCGAATAGAAGAGAGATCAGAGTCCCAGAGTAAAGATGAGGAATAAAAGACCCTAATACCACCCAATGGCGACGTGGGCCCGTAAGCCACACAGCCAAGTTAGTAAAATGGTTTTCAGATAATAGACTCAACTTCGGCCAAGGAGTTGGAAAGGGAGTTCCTACAGGTAGTCGGCTCTGATACCAACCTGTGACGCCCCCGACTTAATCGTGCACTAATCATACACACAAATGCACACGATCAAGCCTAAGGACTCACTTGAAGGAATCACAACACAACTCTAAAGCAAAAATAAAGTCATACAAGCTTTATATTACAAGCCAGGGGCCTCGAGGGCTCGAATACATAAGCTCGCTTACAAGCGTCAACGGAAGCATCAGATATCTGAGTACAGATACAAAAGATAAAACAGACAGGCCTTTAAAAGGCGGGGCAAAACAAAAGACTACGATCGAAAAGGCACAGGCCTCCTGCCTGGGACCCTCTGATCCTACTCCTGGTCGTCGGCAAGCTCGAAGTAGTAACCACCCTCGGGGTGGTAGTAGTAATCGTCGACAGGGGCAGCTGGCTCCGGGGCTCCGTCATCTGGTTGCATCAAATGGATATGGGGAAAAAGAGGAAGCAATGCAACCATGAGTACTCATCCGAAGTACTCAGCAAGCAAGGATCTACACTACATATGCATCATTATCAAAGAAAGGATGTATATGTGGACTGGGCTGCAGAAATGCCAGAATAGAGAGAAGGCCTAGTCCTATCGAAGACTAGTATCTTCACCGGTCTTGCAGCATTAGAAGAGTGTAGATTAGTACATCATAAAGTAATAGTAGCATTAAGTATCAACCTCGGCCAGAGATCCTTTCTCGACTCCCTGCGAGAAAGCAATCCCAGAGCCCTAGTATCCATTTCCCATCATAAGTATCCAGTTCTAGTTGTATCGATCGGGATACAACTCCGAGCGTCCGTTACCGAGGATCCGGCTATGCATAGATTACTTCTTCCCTGCAGGGGTGCACCAACTTACCCACCACGCTCAATTAACTCCAGCCGGACACACTTTTCTGGGTCATGCCCGGCCTCGGCCAAACGATACGCCGCAACCCGACCTAGGCTTAATAGAGAGGTCAGCATGCCGAACTAAACCTATGCCCCCAAGGGTCTTGGGCCATCGCCCCGGGAACTCCTGCACGTTGCGGGGCCACCGAGAGCAGACCTAGCAACCCATACTATCAAGGCGGTTGCGTTACGCGGTCCAACCCGGCGCGCACCACTCAGTCGCTGACGTCCATTAAGCTTCGGCTGATGCATACGACACAGAGTGCCCATAACTGTTCCCACGTGATGGTTAGTGCTATCGGGCCAGAGGCCCACTCGGATCAAATATCCAAATCGTTAGTGTGTTGGTAGCGTGCGGTAACGAGCAGAGACTCACGATCGATGTGACCCCGTCGCCCCGTCTCGAGGACTTGCGGCTGTTGGGGAACGTAGCATACAATTTCAAAAAAATTCTACGCTCACGCAAGATCTTTCTAGGAGATGCATAGCAACGAGAAGGGGAGAGTGTGTCTACGTACCCTCGTAGACCGAAAGCGGAAGCGTTTGACAACGCGGTTGATGTAGTCGAACTTCTTCTCGTTCCGACCGATCAAGCACCGAACGTACGGCACCTCCGAGTCCTGCACACGTTCAGCTCGATGACGTCACTCGAACTCTTGCTCTAGCAAAGTTTCGAGGGAGTAGATGAGTTCCGTCAGCACGACGGCATGGTGACGGTGATGGTGAAGTGATCCGCGCAGGGCTTTGCCTATGCACCGCGAGAATATGACCGAGGGTGTAATCTGTGGAGGGGGGTGCCGCACATGGCTAACATATGTTGTTGTGTTGTTTTGGGGCGCCCCCTCTCCCCTATTTATATATGTGTAGGGGCTTGGAGTAGAAGTAATAGTACCACGTGAACAGTAGCCGTGAATAGTACACACGTGGACTTGGACTCCAAGTCCAATCCTATTCCTACTAGGACACCTTCCCTTTTTGCCTTCCCTAGCCACATGGGCTTTTGAGGACTTAGTGCGCCTAGCCCAATAAGGCCAGGGCGCTTCCCCTTAGCCCATGCCAGCCCTTGGGACGTGATGGACCCACTTTTGGACTTCTGGACCCCTCCGGAATCCTCCGGAACCTTCTGGAAGCTTCACGGTACAATACCGAAAAAACTGCACTTTTTTTCGGAACACAAAATATGACTTCCCATATATAAATCTTTACCTCTCAACCATTATGAAACTCCTCGTCATGTCCGTGATCTCATCCGGGACTCTGAACAACATTCGGTCACCAAATCACATAACTCATATAATACAATATCGTCATCGAACGTTAAGCGTGCGGACCCTACAGGTTCGAGAACTATGTAGACATGACCGAGACACCTCTCCGGTCAATAACCAATAGCGGAACCTGGATGCTCATATTGACTCCCACATATTCTACGAAGATCTTTATCGGTCGAACCGTTATGACAACATACGTTATTCCCTTTGTCATCGGTATGTTACTTGCCCGAGATTCAATCGTCGGTATCTTCATACCTAGTTCATTCTCGTTACCGACAAGTCTCTTTACTCGTTCTGTAATACATCATCCTGCAACTAACTCATTAGTCACATTGCTTGCAAGGCTTATTATGATGTGTATTACCGAGAGGGCCCAGAGATACCTCTCCGATACTCGGAGTGACAAATCCTAATCTCGATCTATGCCAACCCAACAGACACCTTCGGAGATACCTATAGAGCATATTTACAATCACCCAGTTACGTTGTGACGTTTGATAGCACACAAGGCATTCCTACGGTATCCTGGAGTTGCATAATCTCATAGTCGAAGGAATATGTATTTGACATGAAGAAAGCAGTAGCAATAAAACTGAACGATCATTATGCTAAGCTAACGGATGGGTCTTGTCCATAACTTCATTCTCCTAATGATGTGATCCCATTATCAAATGACAACTCATGTCCATGGTTAGGAAACTTAACCATCTTTGATTAACGTGCTAGTCTAGTAGAGGCTTACTAGGGACACGGTGTTTTGTCTATGTATCCACACATGTATCAAGTTTCCGGTTAATACAATTCTAGCATGAATAATAAACATTTATCATGATATAAGGAAATATAAAATAACAACTTTATTATTGTCTCTAGGGCATATTTCCTTCAGCGGCAAGGGCTAAGAATGCCCGGCCACGCCTCGTAATTATATCTCGGGCACCCTCCAGGTCAACCCGTCTTCACATCACTTGCGGGTATCCCTCAGGGTCGACCCGCCTTTCCAAGTAACAGTTGTTAAGTCCAGGTATCACCCTCGGCACTCGATGGTAACGCTGCAGTGTCATACAACTAAGGGGGGTGATGTGCGGTGCTGGGGCCTGGTCGTCGAGTCATCCGCTGATCCAGCAGGGCAACTGGGACAAGTGGGGTCACTGGGGTTCACTAACCAGCCTATTCTAAGCAGTTTAGGATAAGCAAGTAGTTATCAAAAGCAGGTTACAATATCAGGTCATGCATCAGAATAGGTAAAGCAGTAACAGCAGCAATTCTAATGCAAGCACAAGAGAGAAGAGAATAGGCGATATCGGCATGTTCAAAGGGGAGGTGCTTGCCTGGTTGCTCGGCGGCAAAGGCAAGGTCATCAACGGTGTCGTCAGACTTCTGAGCTGCGTTGGTCTCATGAACTGCGTCGGTACCGGGGTCTACCGAGAGAGAAGAGGGGGAGGAAACAGATAAATATACAGCAAACATATGCAACACAAAGCATGCTATGCTAACGTGTAGTGCAGGGTTGCCTAAAGACATATCTAAATCATTTTAGTTATTTTAGGATTAAAGTTGGATTTATTAACAGGTATGTATGCACTATTCATCTACCCAAAACAGGCTAAAAGTTGGGGTTCACCTCCGTAGAGGGTCCCGACACGAAAACAGATGGCACGGTTGGATTCATCTCGTCGTTCTGAGCAAGTTTCATGTAGAAAACTTTTTCATCCGAGTTACGTTTATTATATATGATTTTTCAAAGTTTTATTCATTTTCTGGCATTCCTGAAAATTGGCTAAGTCTGAGAATTGCTTAGTTTAAACATCACTTAGCTGTTTTTCAAAGGCTATAACGATTGTTCTGTTCATCCTACGGATTAGTGCCTTATATCAATTGTGACCATTTTTTGCGATCTACATGTTAGTATCACTTTTATCCATATTAGAGTTCATTAGCTTGATCATCAACAGCTCTAAAGTAGCTATAAAAATAAAGCTGTTTTTCAGTTCTTCACTTAACAGAACTTAGCATTTTGTGATTTTCGTAGGAATTAATCCTTGCATTATCTGAAACTGGTCCAATGGATCAAAATGAAGTTTGTTACGTCTACTTTCTATTCATATAATTTTTACTCATGTTAGGACTTGTCTTGTCGCTGTTTAGGGGTTGTTTAGAGGGCTAGTCAGTGTATTGTCAGTGAAGCTAGCTACTGCTACAGTAACTGAACGTTACTGTAGCAGAGCAGTAGCAGAATGCGGCAGCAAAGCAGCTGCGGCATGAGCAGCAGTAGCCGCAGCAGCCAGCGGGGCAGCAGAGCAAGCAGCACGGCGGCAGCGCAGCAGCAGTTCGCGGGCGCGCGCGCACGCAGCAGAAGCAAAGCAGCGGCCGCAGCGCTAGCAGCAGCAACAGGGTGAGGCCATGGCGCGCGCAATAGGAGCAGCGGCGGGACGCGACGAGTGAGGCGATGACCGGAGCTACGGGCGCGACGCGAGCGAGGCCACGAGCGGCGGTAGGAGAAGCCACGGGCACCAGGGGGTTTCCCTTGCACGCGCACGTCCAAACGAGGCCCGCGGGAGGCCGGGGAATGGCTGGAACGAGGCCGGCGTTGACCTCGCACGGCGGCGGTCTTCGGCACACATGGCAATGACGACTACGGGGCACGGAGAGGAACTAGGGGAGGTCGGAGAGGACTGGGGGCTCACAGCGGGAGTCGCGGGGACCTCAGGGGAGGTTGGGGCAGTTGCAGGCAAGAGGATCGACGAGCGGCGTTCGGCGAGGGAAACGGGTCGATGGCGATGCGGTGGGGCGCTCCAGCTCGAGCTGGTCGATGCAGAGGACAGAGTCAAGGCCTGCGAAGCTCCTAGACAAGCCGGAGCGGCGAGGGGAGCGAGGTGGCCGCGGTGACAAGGAGGGCATGGCGGCGGCGACGGTGGAGCTCTCTGGATCGAATAGGGCAAACGAGAGGAAGGGAGAAGTGGGGATTAGGGTTGTCCAGGGGGTCCGAGACGAGGCTAAATAGCCCTCCACGGCGACGCAAGGCCGCAGGTGTCGAGCATCGCGCGGCGCATCGCGCGCGCGCGCTCTGTGCGGCCGACACGGAGGTAGAAGAAGCTCTGTAGATGTTGTTGGGCTGGGCCAGATTCCTTTGCACTAAGGTCCAGCGGTACAGTAGGCCATTTCTGTTCTTCTTTTTCTTTTTTTGTTATATAGAATAGCTTCTGTTTTTATTTAAATAAGCTAGCAAATGAATTTAGTTGGGTATGAAAATTGGCACATATTTACTATGCATTATGACAATGCCTCACACAAGTTTCTGGAATATTTGTAAAGGTTCTCACATTTGTTTATTTTGAAAAGGGCCATTTGAATCATTGTTGGATCATTTGTTAACTTCCTTGGAATTTATCTGTGAGTCAAATGAAGTTTGCTTCAACTTGACAATTACTTTGTGAATATTTGCAAAACTGTGAACACTTTAGTTTTGCAGTTTGAAGAAATTATAAATTTGACTTTATTTTAAATTGGAATTTGAAGTTGATTATTCTTAATTGTTTTTATAGGGCTTAATGATGATGACTTGGCATGACTAATTAGCATAACTATCGTTTTGTAATCTGGAGATGTCACAATATTGAATCCTTATTTGTTAGTGGTAGCTAACTATATACAGCAAGTGTCCATATTCTATTACGATGGTATAAAAAACATCTTAAGAATCATGGGACAGCTTTGTCACACAAGCTCCCTAAAAGTTCTTTGTTTTATAGAATATTTTTTTCATCTGTAGTAGATAATTAGTGCATGCCAATAAAATGACAAGCACATACTACATATTGTAGTTTATTTATGGTGACCAATATCCTTGGGCCAATTTCATCCCCCCCCCCCCCTCTTAATTTGCACCCAGTCTCATCTTTACTCTTGAAAAACAGTGCTCGACTTTGCCCCTCTTCCGTCTGGTGCCCTTATGAAAATACCCCTCCATGTCGTTTTTGTCCGGTCAAAGGCCTTTGACCGTCTCCGACACGTTCCCTGGACTATTTTGCCCCTTTGTGCATATTCCACTTACATGTGGGACCCAGAGAGTCAAAGCTAGCCCGGTCAACTAGGATGGTCAACCTGTACCATGGGACCCAACTGTGACTATCTTAATATTTTCTAAATAGATTTATCTACTTTGTTTTTAATACTTTTTAACTGCTTTGCTAAGTGAGAGGGTCCACTGGTCCGTGCCTACTTGACATGAGGTTTAGCTTTAATTGGGATAAGCCTAAGCTAAACACCCTGGCCAAGGGGCCCACCGTCGATTTTCTTAGTTGGCGGTTGAACGCCGGTAAGCATATGTCACGACGGCAACGAAATCACGCGAGCAAGCTATGGAGGCAAGGCATGGGCGCGGGGGAACTCTGGTGCAAGGCCGCACCGACATAGGGTGCAGGGAGCACGCGGGGCTCCGGAGTCATGATGGGGGCGGCGAATCACGCGGTGGCGGCCAACGACCGGTGATGGACGGTACGGTAGCGGCGAGGTGTAGGGGCGCGGATCGGGTCTGGCTCGAGCGGATACAGGGCAGGCGAGCTCCGGTGGCGGCCCACGGCTGCAGCACTCTGAAGTTCCAAGGGTCGGCCATGGAGGTCCCTTGACAGGAAAGAGAGAGAGAGAGAGAGATGAGTTGAGAGATGTAGAAGGAAGGAAGAAGAAAGGAAGAAGGAGAGAAGGCATGGGGCTCCGGTGGGATCCCGTGGTCCTCGCTGGCGGCGGTTAGGTCGCCAGAGGCGGTAGTGAGGAGGATCGGGCGGGAACAGAGGAGGAGCTCCTCTTCTTAGGCGCTCGGGGAGGCGGCCTTGGGTACGGGAGCAGAGGGGGAAAGTTTTATTTTTATATTTGCTTTTATGTTATTAGGCTCCAAATGTAAGTGAAAGAAAGAGAGGTGAGAGAGTCTATTTACATTTTTATTTTCATAGAGATGGGTCCCACCCATAACTGACATATCCAGACAAGGGCAAAATAGTCCAGGAAAGGTCTCGAACATGGTCAAAGGCCTTTGACCGGACAAAAACTACATGGAAGGGTATTTCCATAAGGGACCAGACAGAAGAGGGGCAGAGTTGAACATTGTTCTTATTTAGGGGTAAAGATGAGGCCGGGCAGAAATTAGGGGGGGGGGATGTAAATGTCCAAATATCCTTTGCTGCCATCAATTCACTCTTTAGTTGGCATTTTAATTAATATTGTCTTACAATTAACAATGAAAGTATGTTTTTTTTACTAAATCTATTTTTTCCTTACAAGGTTGTTGAGAGTGTGGGAGAGGGCGTGACCCAGCTTATGCCAGGTGATCATGTCCTGTCGGTGTTCACTGGCGAGTGCAAGGATTGTGCTCACTGCAAGTCAGAGGAGAGCAACCTGTGTTACCTCCTCAAAATCAATGCCAACCAGGGCGTGATGACTGATGACCGGTGACGGGCAGTCCCACTTCACCATCGGCTGGAAACCGATATTCCACTTCGTCAGAAACTCTACCTTCAGCGAGTACACAGTGATCCATGTTGGGTGCCTAGCGAAGATCAACCTGGAGGCACCTCCGGACAAAGTTTGTGTTCTGAGCTGTGGTATCTCAACTGGTAAGAGATTGGTCTGATTGATATTTCCCAATGAAATGCCATATTTATAATGCCTCACTGATGAGTTACTTAAAAGCCTTATTTCTTCAGGTCTTGGTGCAACTCTCAATGTCGCTAAACCGAAAAAGGGTTCGATGGTGGCAATTATCGTTCTTGGAGCTGTAGGCCTTGCTTTAAGTGATGAAGGATATTTATCTTCCACATTGTACTACTGCAGGTTGATGAGAATTATTATCTATAACCATGACAGATTGATGTATGTGTTCACACAATTAGGCCATGGAAGGGGCCAAGATGGCTGGGGCATCAAGGATCATCGGTGTGGACTTGAACACTGCAAAATACGAACAAGGTATAGTCTGCTGCTATCTTCAGAAAGAAAAATAAATCCATTCTGGTGAACCTTGGTTTATGGACAACACACCAAACCTTAGTAACATGTCAATTTTCAGCTAAGAAGTTTGGCTGCACTGACTTTGTAAACCCAAAGGATCACACCAAGCTAGTGCAAGGTGTTGCTCCTTCCCCTTCCTACCCTGCACCTCCTGCTAAACTCGGCTCTCTAGCCACACGCTGGCTTCAGCCACGACTGCTCATCTGTACTCGGTTGTCATGGTGCTCTTCATCCGCCTGCTGAATGGGCCCCACCAAGTTGCCATCACCATACATAGTGCCCAGTGCTTTCCTCGTCAGTGCTGCGGCAACCGGTGCTCCGTTGCTGCGGCAACACCTTTAAGTCATCACCTGCGCCACCCAGGTCGCAGTTTCGTTGTTGCCTGCAGAGCAAGATGTTACGGTTTAGGGTTTTAGGGTGTGGCGGAAGAGGATGAAATGCAGCTGGAGGATGGTGAGGACGATAGTTTTTGGCTGGCATTTGCTCATTTCCAGGGATCACAATTTCATAAGAATATTTATTTCACCAGGCTAGGCATATAGCATACTGGGCATTTCATTTTTCTTTCCGAACATACAGCTAAGTCACAAGTAGAATCTTGAACTATCGAACCCTGTCTTGAGTTTTACTAAAGCCAATCTTTCCCTCTTCCGCCTTAATAGGTAAGAAATCTACTGAAGAGATTTCCTTTTTCTGAAATGTAGGACAAAGTAGCCATAAAATTAGCACATCTCCGGAGGATTGAAAGAAGGATGTGCAGCTCAATCTAGGTAACACGGAATTGTTGCTTCGTCCACCGGAGTCATATGATAGCTCTGAGAATCTCTTCCGTAAATGGGAGAAAATAATTATGGAACACTCCAAGTAGAAACAATATCTATTTCTATCCTCCCATGGGGGATTCTCTAGATTCAAAGCATCTGATACACGGAAGTCTTACAAATACGTAGTACAAGCTATATCAGCAGCTTGTGTCAAGCTATGCAGGCATGGTTAGTATTTCATTATACATATTTAAGCTTATATGTTCCGCTACCTCCTCTATTTTTGCATGAACTTGTTGTATCCATTATGTCTTGTTCTAATTTATCCACATGATACTGAAAATGCCGATCTGAAGGCACAACCTTAGTTCAGCTTGAACTTGGTTTATTGATTATGTTTGTAGATCTTGGCCGCTCATTCTTTGAACGGATGGTTTTGTGTAGCTTCTGTTGTTCTTGGGTTTGGGGACATCCATGCTATTATTGGATGGTTGTGAAGGTTTTGGCAAATGGCAAGTCGTTCCTTTTACTGCAGTTCATCCCATCCCGACACTGAACTTAGAATGACTGTCGAGTCGGGTGACAAGATGATGGCCATCGACAACAAGCCTATCAAGCTCCAAATTTGGATATTATTTTTCTCTTTTCTAATCTACTATAGCTATTAGTGCCAGCTACATATGGAATGATCTGGCGCTTGAAATTACTTCAAGAAATGTGACGTTTCAAATGGGGTAGCACCGTTGGGTGTATCGCCCGTGTCCGCTAATGGAGGTGCTCATTGGCTAGCGAACCATGGTTTTGCAAATAAGTAATGTAAAACTTGAGTCAGGTACTCGCCGGGTTCGTGATTTTTTGGATTCGGATCGTGCTGACATGGATGAATAACATTATTATGTTTGATAGTATGACGTGTGTTAGCTTATTGTCAAAGAAAAGATGTGTGTTGCTTTTTTTAAGGGTAGATGTGTGTTAGCTTAGACGGCATTGTTCTTGTTATGTTAGCTCTGTGAGTAGCATTCTAATTTTTTTACAAAAGCCCGTGGCAACGCACGGGCGTTCTACTAGTGTTACATTATGTCCGAAAGATTATTCTATACCTATATATATATAGACATATATATATATAGACATATATATATATATATATATATATACTAATAAAGCAAGGTGCGTTTCGCCAAATTTTTCATCCGTTCACCGCCGAAAAGATTTTTTTCCTATGCGAGGTGGTACTAAATTCTTATGTGTTCGTCTTCCAGATAAAAGAAGTCTTTGCCAGAATTTCGTACATGGGCCGCGCGCGTGTTGTGGCCCAGCGAATCCAGCCCATTTATTTTTCTGCCCACGCAGCTGGGGAAATTCTATTTTCAGCATAGGGCGACAAATAGTTCGAGCTTCACACAGGACAACCAATAATAGTCTAGCCCTTTTTTCTTTGTTTCTGTGTTTTACTTCTATTTTTATTCTACTTTCCCTATCTCTTTTTTTCCTTCCAATTTATTTTCCTTATAGAATTTATTTCATAAATTCAAAATTCTCAAAAAATGTTCAGAATTTCAAAAAAAATCAAATTTTGGAAAATGTTCAGAATTCCAAATTTTTGTTGCTATTTTGGAAAATATTTGGAACTTGAAAAAAGTTTAACATTTTTTCAAAAAATTTATTGTTTTGCAAAAAAATTCAAGATTCCTAAAAAGAAAATGGCATTTAAAAAATGCTCCAAATTCGAGAAATATTGTTGGTTTAGTGAATTTTTCACAAATCAAAATAATGTTCACGTATAAAAGATACACATTTTTGAAAAATGGTATGAATTTTCAACACATGTTCACGTTTTAAAAAAATGTTCACAAATTCAAATAATGTCCATGTTTTTATAAAGAAAGTTGGTGTTTTCAAAAATTGTTTGTGAATTTTTAAAGATGTTCTTGTTTTAAATTTTGTTTGCGTTTTTTTATGAAAGTGTACATAATTTTCAAAAATATGTTCAGAATTTTAAAAATGGTTCATGTTTCCTACAATATTCAGAAACTTCATACCTTAAAATCTCCTTGATTGAAAGGAAAAGTAGATTGGATAATTCATGGGCCTTCTCTAGCGTACGATGACGTAACAAAATTCTTAAATGCCCTCGATCAATAAATGAAAAAATAGCGGATTGATTACTTCAAACCTGGCAAAACCGAGAAGTTAAATGTTCCTTTTTGACGTGCACACAGGGTTTTGCTTGTACATATAATTTTCACTAACTTTAAATGCATTTTTTTCTCCCGTTGCAACACACGGGCATATGTGCTAGTGAATACCTAAGAAGATTCAATTTTCATACAAGCAAATTCACACCACATACTAATAGTTTGTATAATCTGAGAGCAAATTCACACGTCATGCATGCCATAATGAAATATATGTTAACTAGATTTCTGTATTCAAATTAATGAAAAAATATATTTTTTTATAAACTAGGACACTTTGATATACACCAAATTAAACTACTCACATTCTAGATGAGTTTATCAAATATCAAATCAGATGTGTGCAAAAGTAGAGTCTGCAATTTCTTACTCCCTCCGTCCCATAATGTAAGACGTTTGTCGAAAAAAGTCTTACATTATGGGACGGAGGGAATATGTTCTTCGATGATTACAATAGCTCGTTATTTGAAGTACAAGTACAAATCATGCATATGTTGCCAATTATTCAATGAACGCAATTTCCAAGACACATTTGACATACCCTAGAAGTTTATACAAGCTTACCTAATAATACACTGGAAACCACCATTAATACTTTTTTAGATTGTATGCTTGACAAATCTCTATCATAATATAATAATACTAATATATACAAACACATACATAGAAATATATATTTATACACTATATAGTTAATACAATTTTTAAAAATTAATTGAAATATAATTTTTTATATTATAAAATTTAAAGTTAGGAGAAGCAAAATTTTAGTGATATATATTTAAACTGCAGATCAAACAGAGAACACTATAAGTGTTATTTAGCGAATTTTTTATGTTGTTGACTATGCTAGCTAAGTGTGTACTAATTAAAGTTATTGTATTATACAACTTATTTAAATAAGTACAAAAGTTTATTATAAATATATGTATTTTACTATGCCCTGGGTCCAAAAATTGTTTGGACCAGCCCTGAGAAGGCAGACACACGGGTTCAAAGAGAGAGGCACTCACGCTGTCACGAACACACACAAACAGCGAACACACGAACGCCCGTAGGCACAGAAAACACGCACGCATGAACACACTTCAAATCAGAGCGATGATACTATGTCCTTTTATTTGATGAAGAGAGAATAGTACTCCTACTTGCTGCAATTGTTTTGGCCCGGGACGAGCGTGCAGCCTCACGAGACATGCCCAACTGTGCCGACCTATCGAATCAAGAGCATAAATTTTCGTCGAGACATTTTTCCCCAAAAATATATATATATGCCATCTGGCTCGAACAAACTCCACAAGACCGCAATGTCTTTCTTCCCCTGCCTTCTTTACAGACGCATCAAGAAACCAAGAACCCAACCGCTACTCTCGGCGAGCAATCAAGCCAAGCGAGGTCATGGGTGCGGTGGAGGAGCAGGGGGTGGTGGTGGAGGAGAAGCAAGCGGTTGTGGTGGAGGGAAGTAGGAGGAAGATAGGAAGACGGAGGTGGCGCTTTGGGGTGGGGGGACGAGGAGCAGCTGCGGGGAGACGAGAAGGAGCCGCATGTCGCGCAACACCACGAGATGTCGTTGACCGAGGAGGAGGACGTCCACTTTCTTCCGACAGGGATGGCCGGTGCCACCATAGCGGTTTCCAAGGCAGCCATCGAGCCCTGCTATTCGACCAATGGCTCGGATGGCACCATACACCTCTCGCCCGAGGAGGAGGCCATACTCGGGCTCCCAGCCCCACTCAACCTCTCCCGCGGCAAGTACGCGGACGGCGACAACTACAGTGCCACGCTCTCCCATGACAGTTGCTCCAACGTCCTAGCAGGTACACTTGCTCTCTCCCCCTTTCTTTCTCTCTCTCTATCTGCGTGTGCGGCCATGCGCCGTAAGTAGCGTTACGATGTTGATTCGTCATGCAAACTGATTGTGATTCGTCATGTCAACTACTTAGTCACAGGCAACGTGGATGACAAGGGCAAAAGCTTGGCGGGCTGCTCTTGTGTCTCTCGACGCGGTCCCGATAGGGTTGCGGCTCCATAACGCTGGGTATACCATGAAACATGATTAGCCAGTGGAGATCCATGCTGTGATTTTCTTGCACTTGATTGACATTGTGTAACATCTTTTGTATAGCCACCTTTTTTCAAATGGAGGATGGTTCCGTGGCCTAAAACTCGAGAAATCATTCCACCACCTCCAGTAAATATCCCCCTCGGGTACGTAGTACGTGAACATGACAATATGTTGTTCAATTTGGTTCTCTCGTGTGTCATGGTCGCCCTATCTTCTTAACCAGATAGTCTACTCAGTTATCGCTCAGCTGGACTTCAAGATGGAGATTGTTAAACAGAGGCACTCCAATCTGGTGGGAACAGAGGAGGCAACACCACCAACACTTAGGAAGCTAGCCTGACATATGAACTTTATTTCCTTGGCGAAACCATTTGCTGACTAGAGTGTTGTGTACGAGAGACTCGACAGCTCGACTTAGTATAGCTTAGTAGTTTCATCTTTAATGATGTGGTCATGAGGCCTCAGATGTTCCCTTTCATGTTTGCTTGTTTTGGTTACACTGCATGGTGCCCACAGCTTCCTTGTTCTACGACAAATGTAAAATCGCATCTGAACTTTTTTTTTTGCGAGGACATCCGAACTGTTTTGACTTCGCACCGGTTGATCGAAAGGTTGGTTCTTTCGTTGTGTGCCTCCCATCCGTCACAACTGATAGATGATAGTGTGCAACTTTTTCTGAGATGATATAGTACACAACTACCTGGGACCTGGCTATCCTTCATTAGAGTGTATGTGTTTGTACAATGTTCAAAACTTATCCATGATAGCTCCTTATTAATATTAGGATTGAGAATTACAATAGGTTCTGACAAGACGCTGCCGTAAGAGCATGGTTAATAGTATAGCCGGCTGCTGGCTATATGACCATGTTATGCCATCAAGAGTTAGCATTATTAATTAGACATACAATAGAGCTGACTATAAGATTGGCTATATGGTTACTACAACTCCGTCACTAGTAGAAAATAGGGCTTTGGTCCAGGCCAGCCCAGCCCATTAGTCCCGGTTCAGTCAGGAACCGGAACACATGGGGGCATACGTCCCGGTTCGTGCGCCCAGGGGGCCGGCCGGGGCTCGTGGGGCATTGGTCCCGGTTCGTCTGGACCCTTTGGTCCCGGTTCCAGACACGAACCGGGACCAATGGGCCTCGCTCCTGGCCCACATCCATTGGTCCCGGTTCGTGGCTGGAACCGGGACCAAAGGTTGCCTTTAGTCCTGGTTCCAACCACGAACCGGGACCAATGTTGTGCCTATATATACCCCTCGCCCGCGAGCAGAGCACTCCACTACTCTGTTGTTTCTGGCCGGCGAGGGGAGGTGTTTGTGGTGCTCTAGCTCACCTCCTATGCACATGAGGTGTTCGATGAAATGCCCGAGCAACACTACTTAAGCTTTCTCCCCTCCAAACTCGACCTTCAAGCTCCATTTTCCTCAAGATTTGTCTAGGTTTAGCGGTCCGCCACGTCCCGTCCCCGTCTTCACCGCCGTCGATCGCCCGCGCCGATCTCGTCGCCGGCATAACCATGGTGAGCCTCTTGTTCTTATCTTCTTTCTAAAAGAAAAAAATTCTTACTTGTATGATTTACATAGATACTTGTATAATTTTCTTACTTTTAGTATTGTTTGTTATTATATAGTGCGATGGTTTTGGTATCCGCCCCCGTCGGCTCTCGTCCTGTCTATGATTCGGATGTGGTATATATTATATTTTATAACTATTTGGTTCATTTGTTGTTTATGACAATTATGCCGACCAACGTGACATAGATTTTTTTTATCTAGGAGGTATGTGAACCGGAAATTCCAACCGACCCTATTGTCGAGAGGTTAAATTTAGTTGAAGAAGAAAACAATTACTTGAAGGAAAAATTGAAAAAAATTGAGGAGGAGAAGATGATATTGGAGTTGCATGTTGCGGATGTCGTCGATGATCACAAGATCAAGATGGATGCAATGCGCTTCAAGATTAGAACGTATAGAAAATATGCCATTCATACCGAGGCTTGGTATCATTATGCCGTTGGATCAATTGTTACCTTGGTTGCGATTATGATCGCATTTGTTGTTGCATTGAAATGTTTTACATAGTTTCAATAATGTATGGTTTAATTAGATGCTCTGAAGAGCTATATGTTGTTCAATGAGAACTATGTATGTACTTTGGTTTTAATGTGATGATGAACTTCTATTAATTTGGTCACTTATCTATTCATGATGTTTTGTAATTGTTTTTGACACACTTAATTATATATAATGCACACAGATGAACCGGCAATGGATGTACGGTGACAGGCGCACCTCCGAGTACATTAAGGGCGTGCATAATTTTCTCGAAGTGGCTGAGGCAAACAAGCAGAATGGTTTTATGTGTTGTCCATGCCCTATATGTGGGAATACGAAGTCTTACTCTGACCGGAAAATCCTTCACACCCACCTGCTTTATAAGGGTTTCATGCCACACTATAATGTTTGGACCAGGCACGGAGAAATAGGGGTTATGATGGAAGACAGCAAAGAAGAAGAGGACGATGACAACTATGTGCCCCCTGAATACGATGATGCTGCAACGGGGGAAGCTGAAGATCAAGAGGAACCAGACGATGTGCCCGATGATGATCTCCGCCGGGTCATTGTTGATGCAAGGAGACAGTGCGAAAGTGAAAAGGAGAAGCTGAAATTCGATCGCATGTTAGAGGATCACCAAAAAGGGTTGTACCTCAATTGCGAAGATGGCAACACAAAGCTCGGTACCGTACTGGAATTGCTGCAGTGGAAGGCAGAGAATGCTGTGCCTGACAAAGGATTTGAGAAGCTACTGAAAATATTGAAGAAGAAGCTTCCAAAGGATAACGAATTGCCCGACAGTACGTACGCAGCAAAGAAGGTCGTATGCCCTCTAGGATTGGAGGTGCAGAAGATACATGCATGCCCTAATGACTGCATCCTGTACCGCGGTGCGTGCGAGGATTTGAACGCATGCCCGGTATGCGGTGCATTGCGGTATAAGATCAGACGAGATGACCCTGGTGATGTTGACGGTGAGCCCCCCAGGAAGAGGGTTCCTGCCAAGGTGATGTGGTATGCTCCTATAATACCATGGTTGAAACGTCTGTTCAGAAACAAAGAGCATGCCAAGTTGATGCGATGGCACAGAGAGGACCGTAAGAAAGACGGGAAGTTGAGAGAACCCGCTGACGGGTCGCAGTGGAGAAAAATCGAGAGAAAGTACCGGACTGAGTTTGCAGGTGACCCAAGGAACGTATGGTTTGGTTTAAGCGCGGGTGGCATTAATCCTTTCGGGGAGCAGAGCAGCAATCACAGCACCTGGCCCGTGACTCTATGTATCTATAACCTTCCTCCTTGGCTGTGCATGAGGCGGAAGTTCATTATGATGTCAGTACTCATCCAAGGCCCTAAGCAACCTGACAACGACATTGATGTGTACCTAAGGCCATTAGTTGAAGAACTTTTACAGCTGTGGAATGGAAACGGTGTACGTGTGTGGGATGAGCACAGACAGGAGGAATTTGACCTGCATGCGTTGCTGTTTGTAACCATCAATGATTGGCCTGCTCTCAGTAACCTTTCAGGACAGACAAACAAGGGATACCACGCATGCACGCACTGTTTAGCTGACACCGAAAGTATATACCTGGACAAATGCAGGAAGAATGTGTACCTGGGGCATCGTCGATTTCTTCCGACCAACCATCAATGTCGAAAGAAAGGCAAGCATTTCAAAGGCGAGGCAGATCACCGGAAGAAGCCCGCCATGCGTACCGGTGATCACGTACTTTGCTATGGTCAATGATTTACACGTAATCTTTGGAAAGGGTCCTGGCGAACTATCTGTTCCGAATGACGCTGAGGTACGCGCTCCCATGTGGAAGAAGAAATCTATATTTTGGGACCTACCCTACTGGAAAGACCTAGAGGTCCGCTCTTCAATCGACGTGATGCACGTGACAAAGAACCTTTGCGTGAACCTGCTAGGCTTCTTGGGCGTGTATCGAAAGACAAAAGATACACCGAAAGCACGGGAGGACCTGCAACGTTGGCACGAAAAAGACGGCATGCCTCCAAAGCAGTATGAAGATCCTGCCAGCTACGCTCTTACCAAAGAAGAGAAGGAAATCTTCTTTGAATGCCTGCTCAGTATGAAGGTCCCGTCTGGCTTCTCGTCGAATATAAAGGGAATAATAAATATGGCAGAGAAAAAGTTTCAGAACCTAAAGTCTCATGACTGCCACGTGATTATGACGCAACTGCTTCCGGTTGCATTGAGGGGGCTTCTACCGGAAAACGTTCGATTAGCCATTGTGAAGCTATGTGCATTCACCAATGCAATCTCTCAGAAGGTGATCGATCCAGAAATCATACCAAGGCTAAGGAGTGATGTGGCGCAATGTCTTGTCAGTTTCGAGCTGGTGTTCCCACCATCCTTCTTCAATATCATGACGCACGTCCTAGTTCATCTAGTCGACGAGATTGTCGTTCTGGGCCCCGTATTTCTACACAATATGTTCCCCTTTGAGAGGTTCATGGGAGTCCTAAAGAAATATGTCCGTAACCGCGCTAGGCCAGAAGGAAGCATCTCCATGGGCCATCAAACAGAGGATGCCATTGGGTTTTGTGTTGACTTCATTCCTGACCTTAAGAAGATTGGTCTCCCTCAATCGCGGTATGAGGGGAGACTGACTGGAAAAGGCACGCTAGGAGGGGACTCAATAATATGCAGGGACGGGCATTCTTGGTCTCAAGCACACTACACAGTTCTACAGAACTCTACCTTGGTGACCCCGTATGTCGATGAACACAAGAACATTCTGCGCTCCAAACACCCGGAGCAGTGTGACGACTGGATTACATGTGAATACATCAGGACTTTCGGCAGTTGGTTGGAAACACATCTCAGAGGTGACAACACTGTTTCTGATGAGCTGTACTCGTTGTCCAGGGGACCATCTTCGACTGTATTGACTTACAAAGGATACGAGATAAATGGGAATACATTTTACACGATCGCCCAAGATCAAAAGAGCACTAACCAAAACAGTGGTGTCCGCTTTGATGCAGCAACCAAGAGGGGAAAGGACACATATTATGGTTACATAGTGGACATATGGGAACTTGACTACGGACATGATTTTAAGGTCCCTTTGTTTAAGTGCAAATGGGTCAATCTGTCAGGAGGCGGGGTACAGGTAGAGCCACATTACGGAATGACAACAGTGGATCTGAACAATCTTGGGTACACAGACGAACCATTCGTCCTAGCCAATGATGTGGCGCAGGTTTTCTATGTGAAGGACATGTCTACCAAACCGAGAAAAAGAAAAGATAAGGAAATGAGCACCCGCGGAATAATGGTCCATCTAGGATCTCATATACATTCACACATACATTATTCTTTAAATCTGCTTGGGGCTCAAACTCAGTTTGTTCGGGCGCATGGGCTTGAGACAAGAAGCAGATGATAAATATCTAGCTTGCATTAAAATTGGAATGTGATTAATACTGTCCAAACATGCCTTTTGAAGGTGTTTACTTTCTGATTACATTGCATAATAGGAGATCAAAAAAAATGTCAGGAGTATTTGTTGGTATTCATACCTGACTGGTATTACTTGCTACTATTTTGTTAATCCAGTTTGTTCTATCTTCAAACAGCAATTAGGATGGACTCGACTATACTGATGCCCTCATTCCAAGGAAGGAGATTGTGAATACTTGATTTCATTGGCAAAGCCTCACATGAAGAAGTCGGCGGTGGTTGCTTCTGTAACATGGAGGGAGTAAAGATAGCAGGTTTAGACATTGCAAATTCGTTTCTTTTGGAACTGTTACACGACCTGATGCCAGCTTATCTTAATGAATTTTTTTCAGGGAGCGAACGAGTGTTCAGGAGTAACCATGAGGGATGGAGTTGCACAACAAATATCTAATGTGGACACTAACTGAGTACAAAAATGTGATGGCTAATTCACAGTTCAATGGGATGGAGAAGAGTCCATGATTCCGTGTAGGACCAGTTCACATCGCGTCTTATGATTAGATGTTGCAGTACCTCCTAACATAATGGCGTCCCTCCCGGCTGAGTGTCTAATTATTACAGAAAGATAAAAATTAGTAGTACTGATGCAACTGCATAACTGCCAATGCAATAGAATGGGTTTTGTATGATTATGGAGTAGTATAGATCATGATGCACAAGTAGTTCTGTAGTAGCATAGGGATACAATATAGTTGTTTAATTTCATTTGAGAATATGTTCAACTTTTCTTATAACTTATTTGACAGTTGACTGATTGTATATCATGTAAGTGTTGAATTTTCACCATGCTTTGTGCTTATAAATGTATATCTACGCAGTTGTAGAATTTTCAGTGTGAAAAGAAGATCCAAATGGTGTTATCCTTGCCTGCTGTTAATAAGGTTGTTCTTTAAGAGACCAATTCATGGCTTTCATCCTATGTCTTCAAATTTTGCAGGCAATCACCACACATAAATAGCAACCAACCCCACCCCTGATCATGCTCGTGGTTGGTTATTTTAAAAACCTTTCTCTTTTATCTGTTGTGTGGCTCATTGAACTATTTATGCTTGTCATTCGTGTTGTCAGGTGAGTTAGGGCAGACAGCAAGGACTGGGATTGAAAAAGGAATGAGTTGTGATGGTAAGCAAAATATTAGGTTTTAATTAGTGGAGGACTAAAAATATAGAGATCTTGATGTGTATCATGGGCACTGCTTCATGTTCAGTTATCTCGCCTGTATGCGGGATCAATTGCTGCACATAGTTCAGTTTTCACCTATAGCCAAAGCTACAAAACTTGGGAGTTGCTGAATTTTGTTCAAAGTGCACTTTGAAGCAGACAGGTTTACCTGTGTACAGATCAAAGTAGCACCAACTATAAAAGAGTTACCCCCTCAGTCCCATAATTAAGAATGTTTTTTAAGCTTAAAAACGTTGTTATATTAGGACGATGGAGTACAACACAAGGTACATGCGCATGTCTTCAGCCAAACTCGTGCAAGATTGCTATGAGTTAAGAATGAAGTACCATGCGAATGAAGCGAAAGACAAATTCCTGAACATTGACAAGAATATTTCAGTGCATTAAGTAGATCTTAGTATTGTAATAGATACTTACATTGCTCTCTTTGTATACATTGTCCAATTACATGTGGAATTTGAGTAACGAGTTCATATTTATATTTGGACGGGGTGCTACGACGGTCTTTCACCTTCCTGAGCTATATGCATTAATTTATATGTGCAATTAAGAAACAAAAGCCCGTGGCAACGCCCGGGCGTTCTACTAGTGGCTCTATTAGAGCCAACTATCGATGCTAGGTGGTTAGAGAAGTGCCGAGTAACAACAATCAATTTTAAGCACAAGTGCATATCTGTGGAGTGCAAGGATTATTTAGACACCTCGAATACAATTTATGGTTTCAATTTTTCTAATGAAAATTTTCGGATTCTGCCCTGTTTGTGGAACAATTTTCTGTCAAAAGCAAAAAAGCGGCCATTTAAATTGCGCAATTTTTTTCAACAGGAAGCTACATTATTCAGACAGAGAAGTAGAGAACCCAAAGACCGAGTGGCATATTGTCTTTAACATCCCGTAAATAAAATAAATCAATCCTGTGCCAACAACCCCATTGCAATTCTTGAGCAGGGAAAAAGGAAACAGTCTCTTTATACTTCTCGCTCATAAGTTCAGAAATATTTGATTGCATCTACTCCACTGGAATATTTTGAAACCCAAGCCCACTTTTATTGATTTATATACATTCCAGAAGAGAAAGTTGTTTTGTTACTAGAAGACTTACAAAGTGGGATGTGTAGAGATAATTCCAAACATATTTCTTACCTAGTACATGAACGAATATCTAACCTAACAAATCTCGAGTGAAGAGACAAAGTAAACTCAACGATAGATAATTCAGTTGCCCACCTTCATTCCAAGTTACAGTTTCAGCAACCTTTTCCTAGCTGGTTGATTTTTATTGGAGGAGAATTTGACACCACTAGATGGCGATCCCTTTGAGCAAGAATCACCAGAGTTGTCAGAATTATAGTGTATTCTTTACTGCTCACATCCCTGAAGTAGCACCATCAGTACCCACATATTGTACACCTAGGTGTCATCCCCAGTCCACTAACCACCAAATTCTTCTTCACCTTCATAGTGCCGCGGTGCTGACTGTGCATTCCGCCAGAGAGCGGTACGAGAACCCCAACTTCCCACCTAAGACACTCTTCTCGTTGATGCCCATTTGACAAGTGAAATCAGTGAGTACTCGTCGCCCACCTGGTCTGATGTTCCAGTATAGACATACAGCGGAAACACCTGTGAACTTCCTGAGAGAAGAACAGCAGAAGTATCCTTGACAAAAACACCAGACTTTGCATCAATCGTTGGTTCACCACTTGCACAGTGCCATTGTTGGTATACACATTGCTGTTAAATAGCTGCTCTCTGGTAGAAAGTTTGGTCACCTCCCCGTATGATGATTCACCGACCGGTTGCGGAGACATGCCGGCTTGCGCCCGTGACGAACTTACCATCAGCCCACTGAACCCAGAGTCCACATTCAGTGCCAATGCGGGTGCATCATAGCTGATCAAGCTCCCGACTGTTTTCTTGCTCTTGTGATCCAGCCAAGATGTAAATTAGCATCAATGTACCACACATCCAATGCATTGGTGACTGCAAAGCCAAAATTGTGCTCCTTGCCGTCCAGGAGCTTGCCCAAGAATGGCGTGATATCAATGTCATAGGTAGGTAGATTGAAGAGCCAATGCCCGTGATTGGCCGCCAGAGAAGCGGGTTGACACACGCCGGTGTAGATGACAGTGAACGGCCAAACAGCACCGACCACATGGTCATCGACTTTAACAATAACCTCCGAAACGCACCATTGCCAGGAACGTGGACAAATTGTTGGCCTCATGTACTCGTTGGGAGGGTTCGTGTACCAGAACTCATCGCTGGAGTGGAACGAAACGAACACCTCAAGGACCGCCCGGTAGGTGTTCGACGGAAGGAGAGGCTCGGACTGCACGTCGGTGGCATTCTGGACGGCGAACACTGCCGTGTTCAGAGGCAAGCTTCTCGAGATGGGTACAATCAGATCGGGTGCTGTGTGAGCGGCGCGGCGCAGGATGGAAGTAGAGGTGTGGAGCGTGAGGTTGAACGTGGGAGACGCCCGTGTAGGTCTTGTCGACGAGATTGCAAGGTACACCGCGACCTCGCCGGGCTCGCGGAAGGGCCGCGTACTGGTGACGTCGCGGGAGACGGACCAAGACAATGCCGTGGCGCGCGGCTCGGCGGTGCAGCTGCGGAGGATCTCGCGCCGGAGAGCCAGACGCCGAAGATGCGGTCGAAATGGTGGCCGCGGCAGTCGGGCGCTCCAACGAGCACCGCGAGCGCGAGCGACGCGCCCCGTGGCGCGCGCGGCGGCGAGGCACTCGGGCGGCGTAGGCGGCGGTGACGGGGGGCCTGCCGAGTAGGTCTCGCCGAAGGAGTGGGACAGGAGCAGCGCGGAGCAGGGCCCGACGCTGCGAGCGGCGGGCGGATCGGGCGGTCCACCTCGAAGAATGGTGGTTGGCGCCGACGCGTTGAGCGAGGCGAGGTGGCGGGACGGATGCGGTGCCTGTGCGGCGCGGCGGCCGCGGCGAACGGGAGGAAGAGAGCGCGATGAGGAGGAGGAGGAGGTGGTGGCGGTGGCTGGAGGCGGCGCGGCCGCGACGCATGGCTGGGCTGTAGAGGGGGGCGCACCAGATGCGGGGCGGTGGGAGTGGAGCCGGGAAGTAACCTGGGGTTTAAACGAGGTGAAAGATAGCGGAAAATAAGAGTGGTTGTTGTCGTTTGTTACGCCGTAATCTTGGAGATTTGGGTCGGAGGCGGGCCTAACCAAGGGGTTTGGTGTGGATTTTTATGTTTGATGATTCGTGTAAGTTACAATATTATGTGTTGCGTGCGCGTGTCCAGCGTGGAAACGTGAACCTACGACATCTGGATCTGGATTCTGGAATGCTCCGCCGTCTGTGTGGCACGTGCCGATGATGAGCCTACTCCGTCCGGATCCGGATTTGCGACAATTGCAAGTAATTGCAGGTGTAAAATATTGTGGCAACTGCTTTCCTCACAGCGAACGTAAGTAATTGCAGTGTTAAAATGCAAATATCAATTCGGGGGGTGCCGAATAGATCATTCTTATTCTCGTTTTGTGTACGAGAGGTAAAATACCTACTATTTCCCCACACAAGAAAGTACCTACTATTCTACTTCGGCTATGTCGAGCCAAAATCATGTTTCTAACATAACTTAAAATGATTGCCTCAAACTCGGTTCATTTTTTCCCTTGCAAAAAAAAGAAGAAGCGAAAACCAGTCCATTTTTTAGTCGACAATATACTCCCACACAATTCTATTGCCACCGGCAACCACACAAAAGAATGGTCACGGGCAACCTTTTAGAGCAATACATATTAGGCTATAAGCATGTTTACATGGCACTTTTGTCTATATGCGGAGATAGAATTGTAAAAAGTGAAGGAGTGGGCTCCCAGAGTCCGTCTCTACAACGTGCTCCTAGGTAAAACATTTAACGAGGAGAGATAAAGAGAAAGTAAGAAAAAGTATTACCTCCATCATGTTATTGGTCCCTTAGAGCATCTCCACTCGTTCCGGCCCTGAGCGCACCCGGCGAATGCGTTTTGGCGTTTGCCCGGGGGTTTTTCGCCTGGGGGCGATCGAGTTCCAGCTGCGGCCCCCAGGTTCGGCCCCCAAACACCCAAAAATCAAACTTGTCTTTCCGCTGCCAAAAAACGCCACAAGTTCGGCGACCACCGTGCCACAAGTCGGCGTCATCATGCCACAGTTCGGCGATCAAACATACCAGAAAGTTCGGCGATCAAAAAGGAAGGAAGCATAGACAAGGAACGCATCAAATGGCGGGCGGTTCTCTGGCGTGGGACTGACGGGGGTTGGCGTGGGCGCAGGCTGTGCTCGGCGTTGGCGTGGCTCTGTGTCGGGTGGCTGGTCGGCCGTCGACACAGCTTCATCGCTCGGGCTGGACGTTGGTGTCGGCGTGGACGTAGGGGTGGTGGTTGACGCCGGCCCGGGCATCGGTTCAAGAGAGGCCGCGCCCGCCAGGTACCACGCCTTGACCTGCTCGTCCATCGTCGACATGTCTGCCGCCATCAAGAACGCCAGGTTGGTGTGTTCCTCTTCTTCGCGGCGACGTTGGTCCTGAGAAGGTCGAGTTCACGTCCTGCTTCGTCATCAACGCCGACCACCGCCGTCGGATTTCTCCTCCCTTTTTGCGGTGCTGTTCTTGGCATCGGCGATGCACTGCTCGATCGATGATTGCAGCCGTTCAGCAGCGGTTGCCCGCGTCCCTCGCAGAGGCGGCACAGGCGAGGCTGAGTACGCTGGAGCGAGTAACTGTATGGGTGTTGAGGCCGGCGGTGAACGCGGGGGAGGGAGTGCGCTGGTCGGGATTCAGGCCGGATGGGGAGGCACGTGGTGGGCGCCATGCGGGAAGGTGATGTTGGGGTTGAAACCGCCATGTGCGTCGCCGTCGGAGTAGCTAGGCGAGGGGGTGTACCCCCATTGCGGCGGGGGGCGGCGAAAAGTTGGCCAGCGACGCAATGCTCGACTGGCTCCCCCACGCGGCTTGTGCCCAGTGGTCGGGGCAGAAGGTTCTTCACCACCCCACCCGCGCGCGCGCGAGACGCCTCTTCCTACTCTGCCGCAGCCATCGCGTCCCTGGCCCTCTTGAGCCTGTTCCGCGGTCGGTGGTGACCGCCTCCCGGCGCTGAACATTCGTCCTCCACTTGACGTTCGACATGCCGCTGGCCTTGGCATGGCGCCCTTGCCTTCCTCTGCTTCGGCTGGGTGGAATCGGCGGCGGCGCGAGGAGCCACATATTTCTTCGGCGACATGGCGCGCCGGGTCTGATGAGGAGAATGGCGGGAACGGCGAGGAGAAGGGGGGAAGCAATAGGGAAATAGAGGGAAAAGGCGTGGTAAAACGGCAGGAATATGCCTCTTGTCACCGACAGCGCGGCCCCACGCGCCTTTTGCTTTAGCCGCGCGCCCCCCCCGGTGCGCTAGGTTCGCTCGGGTTCGTCGGTGTATTTCGGCCCAAACCGGTGATAAACAAGGAGTGGGGCGCGACTGAGCCGATTTTTCGCCGCGGCGCTAAAAAAGGTGCCCTGGGGCCTGTTGGGGGCGAGTGGAGATGCTCTTAGTATTTTGTGTCAAATTTGACCATAGGTTTAACTAACAAAATATAATGCATGCCACCAAATTTATATCGTTGGATTTCTGTTTGAACATAGTTTCCAATGGTATAATTTTTTGTGACATGCATTGACATTTTTTAGTAATCTATGGTCAAAATTTGACACTGAATACGAAGGAGACCAATAAATCAGGACGCACTAGTAGAAAAAAGGCCCATTTGTCCTGGTTCATAAGGCATTTGTCCCGGTCGGGAACCGGGACTAAAGGGTCGGGACTAAAGCCCACATCTTTAGTCCCGGTTCTTATACGAACCGGGACAGAGGGGCTCCACGTGGCCGCTGCGGCGAGCCCAGAGAGGAGGGCCTTTAGTCCCGGTGGTAACACCAACCGGGACCAAAGATCATCCACGTGTCAGCAGCTCAGGAGCTGGGGTTTTGTTTTTTGAAGGGGGGGGGGGGTTTAGGGGTTTTGTAGGGTTAATTTAGGGGTTTCATATATTGTGTTAGCTAGCTAATAGAGAGAAGTGTCCTCTCTTATCTCCGTGCTTGGTCGACGCTACGTACTATAGTATAGAGAGGATCTGACACGCTAGCTAGTAAGCAAAGAAGGAAACCATTAAGTACACAAGATCGTCATGAACATATACAGAGAGAAGTGATCGACCTCTCTCTTCTCCGAGAGATTGGTCGAACAACAAGTTTTCGTATATCTATCCGACGCTACTAGCTACATATTACATATAAGATCCCTAACATCTGATGTCAAGTTCCACATGGTATTCTCCGGCTGGATTGATGACGTGGTCAGAAAGAATCCAGCAATTCCTCTTGAATTGCCTTTAAGCGATCTTGTGGTAGGAGTTCATCCCGCATCTGCCAAATCTAATTGAAGAAGGGGGTCAATACATATATATGAATGAAACTCAACACAAATGATGGTAATAAAATAAAATTGTGAATATTATTGCTTACGCACTTCATATTGTTTTTCAGAGTAGCCCCGCTTAGAGGGTTGCGTTGTAGATGTACTGCAAATAGTAGTATCCACAAAAATTATTCCCGCCTTCCTGCCACAAACCACTTTCGAGAAATAGAGGTCAATAAACTGATAATCAAGCATTATAAATGGTATTGATGAAACTAGCTAGAATCAATGGGAGATGCGCGGAACTAGCTAGTAGTACTTACTTTCGGGTGTGTAAATCGCAGATCCCCGGCAGTCCCGGAACTTCTGCTGGGTGAACACTTTCTAAACCTGCGAGACAAAGAAAAATAATTACTTGATATTAGGAAATGAACAAAGTTGCCGATATGGTGCGATAATGATCGATTGAACTTACTTCTTGAGCATTTCAGTCATGGCCGCATACTCCTTGGGATCTTTTCGTTTTGAGTCTAAGACGGTTACTAGTCCCTGCTCAAGCTTAATCTCTAGGAGAATAAAGTGGAAGCTGCACACGCATGCATAACTCATCAATTACATTACTATAACCTCGAGTAATAATGGAAACCGAATATGCGAAGACAGTAACACTCACTTGAAGTTGTAAGGAAAGAGTATTTTATCTTTGTTTTGATTTTTTAAGCAACGATTGTAAAGTTGGCCTCGGTTTCTTTCGGATTATATTTAACCGTCCATTGTTATGAGTTTGTGTTAATGAACCCAATATCATAGATTTGTGCATTTCTGCATTCGACGATCTTCAATCTGCATAATATAGTGAGGATAATATATATACATGCAATGAAAGAGCTGAGCTATATAAGAGACTTAATTACAGAAGTATAGTACTTACACACAGTAGCAAGTGATGATTATTTTATCGAGGGCCTTTGATTGAAAAAATGGAAGAACTCCTCAAATGGAACAGACAACAGATCAATTCCAACGAGGTCGTGTCCTCTTTAACTCTCAGCGTCAAAATATCCTTCCCAGACTTGCAGGTGTCCATGTACCACTTATAGAATCTTCGCATCATCGTTGTAAGAGGAGGATCACCAGGTCTGACGAGAGGCTTCCCGTACTGGTATTTGTGTTCGTCCACCTCCATTGTATCAAAAGTTGAATCGTCGGGCAGGTAATCACCGGATTGGTACCGCGGGCAGCATCCCCGGCAGATTTGCGACGATACGCTAGACACCTTGAGCGGGGGGCACGATTGGTTTGCCTGTTCGCCGAGCTGGGGATTTTGTTCCCACTTCTTCGTTCTTGTAACCTTTGTCAGTTGAAGTAGTTCCCGATCGGCGCGCTCCTTCCACTGCCTTTTTAAGAGCGCGGGACATGGTTGTCATCTGGCGGAGGCGGTGGTGGTCGCTTCAGGTTCTTCACAGTGCGCTTCAATTTCACGGATCCATCTTCTCCTCCGGAGGTGGATTTTTCTTTGCAAAAAAGTCCCTCACTGGGCTTTACAGATCTTCGCGTTTTCCTCGTCGGTCATCTCGTATGATAACTTCTCTAGAGGCGTGAGAGTCGGACCGAATCTGTATTGCCTCCCGCCTCTGGCTGTACTGCTAGACGCGGAGCAGTCGGAGTGGCTGCGGCTGTTCTTCCTTCGTTGCTTACGAGAGGGAGAAGGAGGCGGAGTGCTACGACGCGCCGGAGCAGCCGGAGCGGCGGCGGCTGTCTTCCGCTGTTGTGACGAGGCGAGAAGGAGGCGGGTTGCTCAGACGCGCCGGCACAGGCGGAGAAGGAGGCGGAGTGCCGCCACGCGCCGAAGCAGCCGGAGAAGGAGGCGGAGTGCCCTGATCACTCGCCAGAGGAGGAGGCGGAGGAGGAGGCGGAGTGCCCTAACTCGCCGGAGGAGGAGGCGGAGGCGTCCAGTTCGGAAGGTTGATGAGCTCCTTCCGCCATAGACATGGAGTCTTCAGAGCAAGACCCAGCTGAGTCTCCCTTCACCGGGTAGGGTGGTCAAGCTGGAGCTCCTCAAATCCCTCCGTTATTTCATCGACATCAAACAGCATAGCCTGTGGAATCGGAAGGCAGTGAAAAGTTGCGCCGGGTTGTGAGGAGGTGTACAGAGCCGACAGCCGCCTTGACTTTGAGGTGCTGCCATTGCGTCATAAGGTGGCAATCTTGAGCCTCCGTGATAGCATCCACGGGGTAGCTGGGAGCCGTGAAGTCAGGCTGCTGAAGGACCTCGGTGGAAGCCACGCTGCTTCTCCGCTGAGATGGAGGGTAGCTTCTGGGGTAGCTCCGGCAGGTCGCTGGCTCTGAACTAGTAGTGCTTGTTCCTCTAGCGCTCGTACCCTTGCATTCAGCGACTGCAGTTCCGTCTGCTCCACTTTCCTCCTCCTCTCCCGCGGTTTTGTAACCGCCTGCGCTGGAAACCCAACCTTCCACGCAATGGAGCCTGTCGTGCCTCGTGTTCGTCTTGGGTGCTCAGGATTCCCGAGGGCCTGTGTGAGCTCGTCTTCGTTTCTAGTCGGGAACGAACGTCCCTTCCTGCGCTGCGGCGATATACTTCTGAAGCTTCTGAGGGTATTTCAAGTTGCTCCTTCGTCCAATGGCACTTCCCTGTTTCAGGGTCCAAGGTTCCCCCAACCCCGAAGAACCAAGTCCTTGAACGGTCTGGCCAGCTCAATGTCTCTGGTTCGACCCCTTTATCAAGCAGGTCCTTCTCAGCCTTGTCCCACAACGGCCGGGCTTTGAGGTAGCCACCTGACCCCGTGCGATGGTGATACTCTTCTTTGCAGCATTTTTTTGTTTGTCGCTGACATCTTCTTACTCTTCTCCGATGTCTTGTGGGCCACAAATGCGGGCCAGTGATCTCTTATCTTCTCAAATCGCGGCCGTGAATTCTGGAGTCTTCCCTTTGTCGACAAACGTTGATTTCAACTCATTCTTCCACCTCCTGAATAGATCTGCCATCTTCTTAAGAGCATGAGCCTTGACCAATGGCTCTATAACTGGCTTATCCGGATCCTCCTCTGGCGGTAGGGTGAAATTTGCCTTCAGCGCGGTCCAAAGATCATCTTTCTGTCTATCGTTGACAAAAGACACTTGAGGGTCTTCACTCTTAGGCTTATTCATTGGTGGATGCTGATCGGGATCATGTCCCTAACAAGAACCCCGCACTGAGCAGAAAATGCTTCCTTGGTCCGGCTGGTTTCAATCGGTTGGCCATCGCCCTTGATTGCTGTGATCGTGAACCTTTCATCCTGGCGTAACCTTTTTCTTCGGGCCTCGTCTCGTTACCGAAAGTTTGGCTCGATCCGGAGGGATAGAAAAGAAGAAAGAAGAGAGTTAATATGTGTACATACCAAAACAATTAATGCATCAATTAGCTGTCAGCACAGGCTTAATTAATATATTACCTCGCCGGACTTTACAACAGCTCCTCCTCCGTTTGCTCATCGGGGCCATCATAATCATGTCCTTCCACCTCCATTGTTCGATCACCGGAGCCTGCTTCACCCTCTCCTTCCAGACCATCGGTGTCGTTGAGATACGACAAGATATCACCTCCGCCGAGGATTATGTCCCCCAACAACTGTTCTGCTTCGATGTCTCGGTGCTCCATAGTTTCTGCAAATATACAACATGGCAATTAATATACAAACATGACAGATGGATATATTAGTGCAAACGGTACCGCCTCTCTCATGAATGTCCGACGTCCGGACCGACAAGGGATTTAACAAAATGATGCCATTCTGGATGTGCAGAAAAGGTCATATTTTTCCTGATCTCACTACCCTTTATATGTCACGTTGTCTAGTGTCAAAGAATTCAAGAAAACCATGACTTCATCATTAACGGAAATGACACGACGTATAATGGTACGAAGCTCTTCAAAGTTGTTTTGGAACGGAGTTCCCGATAGATAAAATTCGCTTTTTGGTACAAAGTTCAGCAAAGAGCCTACCGAATATCGCTATTTGGAAGGCCTTTGCTGAAATTCATACCAAAAGGCGAAATTCTTTCTATCCGGAACTCCGTTCCAAAACAACTTTGAAGAGCTTCATAGCATCATACGCCTGTTACTTCCGACTAATGATGAGCCATGGATTTCTTCAATACTTTGACAGACAACGTGACATATAGAAGAATATATATATAGATGAGATCAGAAAAAAAAATGGATCAACTTGTGCACATCCATAATGGGGGCATTCTTGATAAATCTATATATGTCAAAATTCAAACTTTGACATATGATAAAACTTTGACATATGATCAATGTTGCATATGTCAAAATTCAAACTTTGACATATGATCAAACTTTGATATATGATCAAATGTTGCATATGTCAAAATAAACTTTGACATATGATCAAACTTTGATATATGTCCACCGCGATATAAAATAATACATAGACTTGTTGCGGGAGCGAGAGGGGTTGATCGATGTCCCCCCTCATGTCGAAGTTACCGGAGTTATCTTCTAGTGGTTTGGGTGGCCTCGAGAGTTTGTCGGGTAGGGGCGGGAGGGGGTAGGAGATCGACAACGCTTTTTTTCTAGGGTTTGGGTGGCCTCGAGAGTTGGTCGCCCGGTATATCGAGAGAGGGGGGGTGAACATTTTACCTTAGTAACTTAGAAAAAAAATGTTATCGGGGAGGGGGTATATCGACCCCCCCTCATGTCAAAGTTATCGGGGAGGGGCTATATCGACAACGGCAAACATATAGCCACATACATATAAAAAAATATTATCGGGGAAGGGTATATCGACCCCCCCCCCCTCATGTTGAAGTTATCGGGGAGGGGTATATCGAGAGGGGGGTGAACATTTTACCTTAGTAAATTAGAAAAAATGTTTACGGGAGGGGGTAGTATATCGACCCCCCCCCCCTCATGTCAAAGTTATCGGGGAGGGGCTATATCGACAACGACATACATATAGCCACATACATATAAAAAAATTGTTATCGGGGAAGGGGTATATCGACCCTCCCCCCTCATGTTGAAGTTATCGGGGAGGGGGTATATCGACAACGACATACATACAAGGAAAAAATGTTTATGGGGAGGGGGTATATCGGCAACGAATACATACATGGAAAAAAATGATATCCATCTATACATACATAGCCACATACATATATACATGGAAAAAAATGCTATGAAAAAAATACATATATGAACAAAAAATTAATACAATATGAACAAAAAATCATATATGAACAAAAGAATGCTCTGAAAAAATATTAATACATATATGAACATCCATACATACATATAGCCACATACATACATATATACATATATATATATGAAACAAAAAATTTCATATAAAATATGAAAAAAATCATCATTACACAGAGCCGGGGCGGCGGCGGCTACAGCGGGGGCGGTCGGCACCGGGGGGCGGGGCGCCATGCGCCGGCTCCGGGCGTGGGAGGGGGGCACGGGCGGCGCAGGGAGGCCGGGGGGGGCGGTGTCGGGGGGAGGGGCGACCGGGGGGACGGGGGACGGAGGGGAGGTCTTGGGCGGGGGGGGCAGGCGTGGGCTCGGGGCGGGCAGGGGACGGGCGACGGCGACGGCGTGGGCAGCTGGCGGCGTCGGGGAACTGCGATGAAACTGAAAATTTTCACAGTCTTGCTTATACACGAAGCATTGGTCGCGGTTCGTGACACCAACCGGGACCAAAGTCTCTTTCAGCAGCCCAAAGGGCGGGAAGCAGGGACCTTTGGTCCGGTTGGTGGCACCAACGGGACTAAAGGGGTGCATTGGTCCCGGTTGGGTGCCACGAACCGGTACCAATGCCACCTTAGTCCCGGTTGGTGCCACCAACCGGGACAAAAAGCCTTGTGCTGCCCGCGTCGCGGCCAAAAGTTTAGTCCCACCTCGCTAGTTGAGAGAGCTCGAGAGTGGTTTATAAGCGTGCTGCGCCCACTCTCTCGAGCTCCTCTCAACTGCAGGCTTTCGGCCCTAAACTCGCACTATGTGCCTGTGGGCCTACTGCGGGCCTGAATCCTGGCCCATGGTTGGGTTTCTAGTCGTATTCAGGCCGTGGTGGCCCAGTAGGCGGCACTTTTTTATTTTTATTTTATTTTCTTTGTTGCTTTATTATTTTATTTTGTTTCTACTTACAACAAAATACTACTGTTGCTATTTTTATATTTTATTAAATTTTATTTTATTTTATTTTGTTTCTACTTATTTATTAAAGTTTATTTTGTTTCTACTTATTTATTTTATTTTGTTTCTACTTATTATTTTATTTTATTTTTTGCTTTTTTTATTTATTTTATGAAAATCTTTTTCTTTTAATGTTTTGAAGAGAAAATACTTTAATAATTTTAGTTGCATAAATTTATATAATTTTAGTTTCAATAATACAAGATGGTTTAAAGTTTTTTAGTTGATTCCTTTAGCTATTAAAGTTTCATTAAAGTTTTCTAGTTCATTCTTTTTCTATTAGAGTTTCATCAAAGTTTTCTAGTTCATTCTTTTAGTTATATTTTTGCTATTAGAGTTTCATAAAAGTTGAGAGGGTTACGGCAAAAACTGGATGCACTTCGTATACAAATGACAATCTCTTTCGAAGTATCAGGGTTTTGGACGAAAACTCATCTGTTACAAAGGGATTTTATTTTTTTGAACTTATTTGAACTCCAGACTTTTTGTGTGCTCAAAATGAACCATTCAAAGCAACATCATCAATTTTCAACCCTTTCTGACTTCATCTGTTATTTTTCATGCATTTACTGATTTTTTTGAGCTAAATGACCCTGAAATTGAAAAGCACTTCAAATGAACTCTGAAGAGGTTGAAAATGAGCATGATATCATCATTTACCCACATAGCATGTGCTAAAAGTTGAGAGGGTTACGGCAAAAACTGGATGCACTTCGTGTACAAAATGGGCAATCTCTTTCGAAGTATCAGGGTTTCGGACGAAAACTCATCTGTACAAAGGGATTTCATTTTTTGAATTATTTGAACTCCACACTTTTTGTGTGCTCAAATGAACCATTTAAAGTAACATCATCAATTTTCAACCCTTTCTGAGTTCATCTGTTATTTTTCATGCATTTACTGATTTTTTTGAGCTAAATGACCCTAAAATTGAAAAGCACTTCAAATGAACTCTGAAGAGGTTGAAAATTGGCATGATATCATCATTTCACCCACATAGCATGTGCTAAAAAGTTGAGAGGGGTTACGGCAAAAACTGGATGCACTTCGTGTACAAAATGAACAATCTCTTTCGAAGTATCAGGGTTTCGGACAAAAAACTCACCTGTACAAAGGGATTTCATTTTTTGAACTAATTTGAACTCCAGACTTTTTGTGTGCTCAAAATGAACCATTCAAAGCCACATCATCAATTTTCAACCCTTTCTGACTTCATCTGTCTTCACTTTTTCTTCGCTTTGTGCCTTTGCTTATTGCGCCGTAACCATTGGATATTTTCAGCCTTAACAGGGTGCTTGGGTCAGCCTTGACTTTGAAGGGAGGAATTTCATGAAA